>CM035409.1:43517631-43520131 GCA_020310875.1 Ceratopteris richardii
CCATCTGAATTTCTTTTGAGTTTGTAGATCCATCTGGATCCTATCACCTTCATAGATTCTTTTTTGGGTACCAAGTCCCAAGTATCACTTTCCTTGAGAGCCTCCATTTCTTCATCCATTGGTTCCTTCCATTCTGGTTTAGTGATTGCTTCTTCATATGTACCTGGTTCTTCATTCAAGAGATCCTTTGCAAGATATACAGAATGCTTAGTTACAAGAGAAGTATCATACCCATATCTAATAGGCTTCTTACTTTCTCTCTGAGATCTCCTCATAGCTTGAGTTGAGGATTCTGGTATATCCTCTAGCTTCTTCATCTTCATTTTCCCTTTGGATTTCCAAGCCTTGAACTCTTCAATGTTGATGGTGTCTTCATCATCTGAGCTTGTGTCCTCTTTCTGAATTGGTTCTTCCTTGATAAGCTTGGGGAAGTCTTCTTCCATGTCATAAGGTAGACTAACCTTCCTACATTCACCTTCATACCATGAATCATTCTCATCAAAGATGACATCTCTGCTTACCTTGAAGCCTTTGTTTGAGGGGTTGTAGAATCTGTATCCCTTTTGATTCAAATCATAACCAATGAAGATACATTTTTCAGCTTTAGGGTCTAGCTTTCCCCTTACCTGTGAGGGAATATGCACATATGCAACACAACCAAAGATTTTGCAATGATCCAGAGATGGTCTCTTACCATGCCAAGCCTCATAGGGTGTCATTCCATCAAGTGATTTTGATGGCAACCTGTTAATTAAATATGTGGCAGTAGATACACTCTCTGCCCAAAGATAATTTGGCAATTTCTTTTCATTTAGCATAGACCTAGCTGTCTCTACAATGAGTCTATTCCTTCTTTCAGCTACCCCATTTTGTTCAGGTGAGTACCTTGTAGTAATCTCCCTCTTGATGCCTCTTTCCTGCAAGAAATCTTCAAAGTCATTGGAGAAGTATTCTCCACCACCATCTGACCTTAGTTTCTTCAAATGTCTACCTGTTTGATTTTCAACTAATGCAAGATACTTTTTGAAACAATTAAATACTTCATCTTTATGTTTCATGTAGTATAAGACAGTCCACCTGCTATAGTCATCAATGAAGGACACATAGTACCTTGATCTTGATATGGATGGCTCCTTGCTAGGTCCCCAAACATCTGTATGCACCAATTCCAGATAATCTTCATGCATAAAACCTTTCTTGTTATAGGGCAATCTGTGTGACTTACCAAATTGACAAGCCCCACACTTGTATATCATGTGTTGCTTGGATACATTAGGTATCCCAAGCACACATTGATCCCTACTCATTTGCTTTAAGGTCCTCTCTCCAATGTGACCTAATCTCTTGTGCCAAATCTCCAATTCTGATAGGGTTTGATCTTTATAGTTGTACAAAGCAATATTCTTAGTGTCTTCAAGTTCAAAGGTAAACAATCTACCTGATTTTTCTCCCTTGGCTATCCTTCTGAATCCATGTCTTGGATCCTCCACATATGCTCCATGTTGAGTGAATCTGACCTGCAAACCTTTTTCCACAATCTGACCTACACTCATTAGGTTCTTGGTGATTGTTGGAACATACAATACTCTGCTCAATAGATTCTGATTACCATCACTGGTTTTGACATTACCTACTTTAACAACTGAATGTTTAGTGTCATCACCTGTCTGCACTTGGTGCTTGCCTTTGGGTTCTTCCAAATCAGAAAGTAATGCAACATTTCCAGCTACATGATTAGAGCAACCTGAATCAATATAGAATAAGTGATCATCATTGATACCTGACTTAGATGTCATATTCATGATCAATAGGGAGTCATCTTGTTCCTCTGCATAATTGTTATAGTCTTTCCTATTTCTGTATCCACCTTGATAGTTGCCATTGTGATTGTAGTTGTTGTTATAATTATTGTTGTAGCCATGGTAGCCTTGAGATTGGTTGAGTCTGCCTCTGCCTTGAGAGTATCCTCCTCTTTGGTGACCTCTTCCTCTTTGGTTCTTGTAGTTTTTGTAGCATTCATCTGTGGTATGGTTAGACAGGCCACAAATATTGCATGGAGATTGGTTGTAGGGTCTCCCCCTACCTGACTTACCTCCTCTGCCTCTACCTCTTGAAGATCTACCTCTCCCTGCATAGTTTGCTTGGGAGGTAGAGCCTTCTTCATCAACCTTTTTGTTTTTACCCTTGTCTTTAGCCTTCTTATCAGTATATAGGGCAGAGGGATTATTACCTTTTGATTGCTCTCCATTCTTTGTAAGCTTTGCTTCATGTGTGAAGAGTTGTCCAATCAGAGTTGTTAGATCAGGTGCTTGGATGTCCATGTATAAGTCCATTGCTGTGGTAAAGCTCTCCCATTTGTCATCTGCCTTTAGTCCATTGATTATTTGTCTGACTATTTGCTCTTCCTCAATCTCCTCTCCAACACTTACAAGTTGGTCTGCAATGTCCTTGACTTTGGTAACAAAATCTGAGACAGATTGCTTTGATTGCTTCCTAAGAG
>CM035409.1:43525131-43877631 GCA_020310875.1 Ceratopteris richardii
TGAATTCAAATTCTCCTATGATGTAGGCAATATTATCTCATTAGGAACTCGTAGCTATATTTTCTCCTAACTTCCACAAGTTGTGGCTTTTACAAAGATTTTTCAAGTAATTGACTTTTACCAATGATAAATGACTAGCTATTACAAGATGTGGTTCACATGAACCAATTAGTGAAGCAAGACATGTCCATAGAATTTCTCTACAATATGTCAAATGTGAAGGCTTGGATAAATTGCACCAACATGGTAGTCCTCCAGGAGGTGGAAGAAGGGGGAATTTGTAGAAAAAGAATGGAGAGAGGACTAGGAAAGTACAGAAATGGAACCTAAATTTGCTACAAAAGAATAATACCTAAGAGAGGTAAAAATGGAAGAAGCCCAAGTAAACATGAAAGTACTAGCTATAGAAGAATATCAAGGAGCATTTCACGAAACTATGAAGAGTTACATCATGAATGATTTGAGGTACCGGAGCATTTCAAGAAATTACAAAGGGTTACATCATGAAGAATATCAAGGAACAATACTTGAGAGAGGTAGAAATGGAAGAGGCCCAAGTAAACATGAAAGTACTAGCCATGAAGTACTACCAAAGAAGCATGCAAAATTTAGGGTTTGTATTAACTTGAAAAAGGTTAATGTAGCCACCATTTGTGATAGTTATCCTCTTCCCATTATTGATTATCTTTTGGAAAGGGTAGCAGGCAAGGAAGTGTACATCTTCCTTGATGGGTTTTCAGGATATAATCAAGTTTCCATCGCTATTGAAGACCAACATAAAACGTCTTTTACTACTAAATGGGGAGTATGTTTTTAGGTTTATGCCATTTGGCTTAACGAATGCCCTAGCTACTTTCCAAAGATTAATGTGTCACGTGTTCAAGGATTTTCTAAGGAAAAGCTTGGAATTCTATGTGGATGACCTATGTACATACTCATCTCAAAATATAGCCCACTACTTGAACTAAGAAAAATATTTGATAAATGTAGGAAATATAGAGTTTGTTTAAATCCTAAAAAATGTGTATTCATGGTAAGACAAGGAAAGGTCTTAGAACATACAATGTCTAGAAATGGCATCTTAGCTGATGAAGATAAAACTAAGGTCATTTTGGAATTATCGAGGCCTAAGAATGCAAAGGAGGTGCAAGCTTTTATAGGACATTATGGATATTACCGATTATTCATTCACATGTATGCCATAAATGCAAAACAATTATATGTGATATTCACTCAATTTGTTTGGACAAAAGAGTGCAAGAAAGCCTCTAATGAGTTGAAAAGAAGATTCAATTCAGCTCCAATTTTGAAAGTACCAAAATGGAGTAAACCATTCCATATTCATGTGGATGCATCTAATTTGGCCATTCCCCCCCACACGAGTAGCTAATGAGCTACTAGACACATATTTATTCAACCTGGAAGTTTTTCCTAAATAGGCTGAAACTTTGATCCCTATACTCACTCATGGATCTAATCATAGGATCAATTTGAACCATAGTAAAGAGTTCTAGCACACAAGAAACCTCCATATTGTGGTAGGAAGTTTATATTTCAAAGACTCCAATGGAATACTTCTAAGATGTGTGGAAGATGAGGATTGAAATGGTTTACTCAAACAAGCCCACAAAAACAAGTGGAGAACACATAAGGGTGTTAGTGGTGTTGGGAAAGATGGATGGATGCTCCAAGAGATTGAGTAGGTACTACTAAAACCTGCTTTGTACCAGCCCTCTTTTGCTTCACACTTGATAAGTGGACCTCCTTAGCTTTCCAATGAAATCATAAAATGGCCTATGTACGTTGGAAATGATGTGTGCAATGAATGAACCAAAACAGATAAGTTTGAAACTCAAAATCTCATGAAAACCTTCTATTTATGTCTTGACACCTGCTAGATCTTTTGCTCAGTATGACTAGCACAGTAGGAATTGGATAGATTCCTTCTAGGGGTATTTAATTCGCTTAGCAAGCTAACTATTCCAAGTGGAATAATGTAAAAAGATAAAATATGCTAAGAGAAAGCAATTTAGCAAGTAAAGCTATACCCCCGCTTTTTTAGGACTATAGCAGACTTTGACGAGTGATCACCGTAATGTCGATTTCTTTGAAATGGCTGAATAGAATCTTCTCAAATTTTGATAGCATGTAGATAACCTCATGCTTAATCCAATAACCTTTAGATCATTGAATTTGGTGAAGAATTGACCGCGATATGCACTCCACAAATTGATAGACTTTCAGGTAGTGTAACAGAGAACTTAGAAATGAACAATGTGAATGTTTGTATTAATGAACACTTGTATACAATACCATTGGCATGAATGTCATTGCCTAATGGTGTAGATAGGTGTGGGCTAGAGTGTAGGCCTCACACACACTCAGAATCAGTAATGAGAAGCTCGGGAGTGATGAGTTCTGCCCGTAACTTTTCCATGACCATTTTTATAGAGAATGAGTAAAAATTTGAAATCAAATTCAAACTTTTGGCTTCCTATGATCAAGCTCCTATATCCTAGGAGATATTCCTTCAATCAAAGAGCTAACTTTTTCCACGAATCCTCTTGGTAGGTGTTTACAAAAGATTCCAAGTCAATTTGACTTTTACAATGAGATAAAGAGGTAATTATCCACTAGCATATGTTCCTATGCTTCTTCATGTATGTATGGACTTCAAGGCATTCATCAAGCCAAATGTGTAGGCTTGTGAATTACACCAACAGATCCCCCTCAAGCCAAACATTTTGGCTTGGTCTTCATCTTCAATCTTCACATATATCCTGCAATCCAATCATTGCTTTGAATCTGGAAAGTTTGGTTCCATCCAAAGCTTTAGTCAACAAATCTACCCATTGCATGTTTGTTGATACATAGGTTAGCTGAATGTCTTTACTCAATAATTTCTCTCTCACATAATGGTAATGGACCTCTATATGTTTGGTCCTAGCATGATAGATAGGATTAGCTGCAAGGTGAAGTGAAGTTGTATTATCTCCAAAGATTATTGGAGACCTAGTATATAAACCCAATTCTGTATATAAAAGCTTAATCCAAATGGCTTCTTGTGTGGCATTAGCCAGTCCTCTATACTCTGCCTCTGTAGAAGACAAAGCAATAGTAGGTTGCTTCTTAGAAGACCATGAAATTGGTTTGTCACCTGCAAAAGACATGTATCCAGAAGTGCTCCTCCTATCATCCTTGCATCCTGCCCAATCTGCATCTGAATAGATCTTGATATCAATGTCTGAAGTGTAAGGAAAATACAAACCATGATGTTGTGTACCCTTGAGATACTTCAAGATTCTCTTGGCAGCCTCTAAGTGAGGTATCGTTGGCTTGTGCATAAACTGACTTAGCACACTAACTCCATATGCAATATCTATCCTTGTTAAGGTAGCATAGTTCAAGCTACCCACCATACTTTGATAACATGTAATGTCATTGACTTCATCACCTTCATGGGCACTTAATTTTAAGTTTACCTCCATTGGGGTACTTGCTATTTTGGCATCCTGCAAGTGAAACTTCTTCAACATGTCCTGTATATATTTTTTCTGTGTAATGTATATTCCTGAGTTAGTATAGACTAACTCAAGCCTAAGAAAATACTTCAATAGACCAAGATCATTGATCTTGAACTCCTTCATCATCTGTCTCTTGATTTGTCTGATTCCATTGACATCATTACCTGTAATTATGATTTCATCAACATAAACACAAAGGTATATTACCTCTGAATTACTTCTCTTGATGAATAGAGAAGTATCTGCCTTGCTCATGACAAAACCTTGTGAGGTATGTAGTTAACCTGTAATTCCATGCCCTAGGTGCCTCCTTCAATCCATATAAAGCCTTTTTTAATTTGCAAACATATGTTACCTTCTTAGTGTCCTCATAGCCAGGAGGTTGTGACATATACACCTCCTCTGAAATCCATCCATTCAAGAAAGCATTCTTGACATCCAATTGGTACATAGTCCAATTTTTTGATGCAACCACACTTACCAACACTCTGATTCTTGGCATCTTGGCCACATGTGAGAATGTCTCCTCATAGTCAATGCCTGGGGTTTGTGCAAAACCCTTGGCTACCAATCTGGCTTTGTACCTATTAATTGTGCCATCAGAATTTCTTTTAAGTTTATAGATCCATATGGATCCTATTACCTTCATGGAGTCCTTCTTTGGTACTAACTCCCATGTATCACTCTCCTTGAGTGCTTCAATCTCCTCATCCATAGCTTCTTTCCATTATGTCTTGGTCATGGCTTCTTCATATGATCCTGGTTCTTCAATTGACAAATCTTTGGCAAGATAAACAGAATGTTTAGTAACAAGAGATGTATCATACCCATATCTGATAGGTTTTTTGCTTTCTCTCTGTGATCTTCTGATTGATTGAGTTGAAGATTCAGGTATGTCTTCAAGTTTCTTCATCTTCATTTTTCCCTTGGACTTCCATGCCTTGAACTCTTCAATATTGATAGTGTCTTCATCGTCTGAACTTGTATCTTCATTCTGAGTAGGTTCCTCCTTTGCAAGACTTGGAAACTCCTCTTCCAAATCATAGGGTAGTTTAACCTCCCTACATTCATTTTCATACCAAGAATCATTTTCATCAAAGACAACATCTCTACTCACCATGAATCCCTTCTTGGAAGGGTTATAAAACCTGTAACCTTTTTGATTTAGGTCATATCCAATAAAGATGCACTTCTCAGCTTTAGGGTCTAGTTTACCTCTTATCTGAGAAGGAATGTGTACATATGCTACACATCCAAATATCCTATAATGGTCTAGTGAGGCTCTCTTACCATGCCATGCTTCATAGGGTGTCATCCCATCAAGGGATTTAGATGGTAACCTGTTTATGAGATAAGTGGCAGTAGAAACACTCTCTCCCATAGATAGTTAGGTAACTTTTTCTCATTCAACATAGACCTAGCTATCTCCACAATCAACCTGTTTTTTCTCTCAGCTACCCCATTCTATTCAGGAGAATACATTTTGGTTATTTCTCTTTTGATGCCTCTGTCCTACAAGAAGTTTTCAAGCTCATTTGAGAAGTACTCACCTCCTCCATCTGACCTTAGTCTCTTCAAATTCTTTCCTGTCTGATTTTCAACAAGTGCAAGATATTTTTAAAACAATTAAACACCTCATCCTTGTGCTTCATGAAGTACAATACAGTCCATCTGCTATAATCATCAATAAAAGATACATAGTACCTTGATCCTGAGATTGAGGGGTCTTTGCTCGGTCCCCATATATCTGTATGAACAAGCTCTAGGTAGTCTTCATGCATGTAACCTTTCCTTGAGAAGGGTAACCTATGAGACTTCCCAAATTGACAAGCACCACACTTGTAAATCATGTGTTGCTTGGATACATTAGGTATTCCAAGCACACATTGATCCCTGCATATTTGCTTCAAGGTTCTTTCTCCTATATGCCCTAATCTTTTGTGCCAAATCTCAAGCTCTAAAAGTGTTTGATCTTTATAATTGTATAGTGCAATATTCTTTGTGTCTTCTAACTCAAAAGTGAAAAGTCTACCTGATTTTTCTCCTTTAGCAATCCTCTTGAACCCATGTCTTGGATCCTCCACAAATGCTCCATATTGATTGAATCTAACCTGCAAACCTTTCTCCACAATCTATCCAACACTCATCAAATTTTTGGTAATGGTTGGTACATAGAGTACCCTGCTCAACAAATTCTGATTTCCATCACAAGTCTTAACATTTCCAACTTTAACTAATGAGTGTTTGGTGTCATCACTTGTTTGGACTTGATGCTTACCTTTTGGTTCCTCAAGATCAGAGAGTAGTGCTACATTGGCAGCCACATGATTTGAGCATCCTAAGTCAATGTAAAATAGATGGTCATCATTTGTACCTGATTTTGAAGTCATGTTCATGATCAGAAGAGTGTCATCCTGCTCCTCTGTGTAGTTGTTGTAATCCTTTCAGGATTTGAATCCTCCTTGGTAGTTGCCATTGTAATTATTGTTGTGATTGTTGTTGTAGTTGTTGTAGCCTTGGTGATGATTAAATCTACCTCTTGACTGTGAATATCCTCCTCTTTGGTATCCTCTTCCTCTTTGATTCTTGTAATTCTTGAAACACTCATCTATAGTATGATTTGATAAACCACAAATGTTGCATGGTGAGGAGTTATAGGATCTCTCCCTACCTTGCCTACCTCCTCTGCCCCTTCCTCTTGATGATCGACCTCTCCCTGCATAGTTGGCTTGGGAGGTAGAGCCTTCACCTTCCACCTTCTTACTCTTGCCGTTATCTTTGGACTTTTTATCTGTATATAGGGTAGAAGAGTTATTACCTTTGGATGTATCTCCATTCTTGTTGAGCTTTGCTTCATGAGTGAACAATTGTCCCATGAGAGTTGTAAGATCTGGAATTTGCATGTCCATGTAAAGGTCCATGGCAATGGTGAAGCTTTCCCATTTGTCATCAGCCTTGATCCCATTGATCACTTGCCTTACAATCTGCTCTTCTTCAATCTCTTCTCCTATGCTTGCTAAGTGATCTGCTACATCTTTAATCTTGGTCACAAATTCTGAAACAGCTTGCTTAGGTTGTTTCCTTAATGTTGTGAATTCAATACACAACTGATTTTTCCTAGCCCTTGTATTGGAGGAAAAATATGATGACAAGGTTTCCCAAGTCCTGTTGGGATGTCTTACAATTTCCAATATGTGGCAAAAGAAAGTCAGAGATGGAGTTGAGTAAATAAGACCTTGCCAATGCATCCTTAGCACACCATGTGTTGAGCTTTTCGTGTTCTTCCTTTTGTTGGCAATCCTCTTGTTTTGAATGAGGGCAATTCCTCATCTCCTGAGATGTATCCATAGAGAGTCCTTCCTTGTAAGTAGGTCTTCATCCTTAGAGACCATGCTTGATAGTTGTTCCTGTCCAATTTATCAATAAATGAAGGAAAACCATCTCCAATTTTACCTTAGTTTGCTCTAATACCACCGTTGGGAAAGATGGATGGATGCTCCAAGAGATTGAGTAGGTACTGATAAAACCTGCTTTGTACCAGCCCTCTTTTGCTTCAAGTGAACCTCCTTAGCTTTCCAATGACATCATAAAATGGCCTTTGTACTTTGGAAATGATGTGTGCAATGATTGAACCAAAACAGATAAGTTTGAAACTCAAAATCTCATGAAAACGTTCTATTTATGTCTTGACACCTGCTGGATCTTTTGCTCAGTATGACCAGCACAGTAGGGATTGGAAAAATTACTTCTATGGGTATTTAATTAGCTTAGCAAGCTAACTATTCCAAGTGGAATGATGTAAAAAGATAAACTATGCTAAGAGAAATCAATTTCGCAAGTAAAGTTATACCCCCGATTTTTTAGGATTGTAGCAGAACTTGACCAATGATCACCTCGATGTGGATTTCTCTGAAATGGCTGAATAGAATCTTCTCAAATTTTGACAGCATGTAGATAACTTTAAACTAAATCTAATAAGCTTTCGATCATTGAATTTGGTGAAGAATTGACTGAGATATGCACTCCACAAGTTGACAGACTTTCAAGTAGTGTAACAGAGAACTCAGAAATGAACAATGTGAATGTATGTATTAATGAACACTTCTATACAATACCATTGGCATGAATGTCATTGCCTAATGGTGTAGATAGGTGTGGGCTAGAGTGTAGGCCTCACACACACTCAAAATCAGTAATGAGAAGCTCGGGAGTGATGAGTTCTGCCCGCGACTTTTCCATGACCATTTTTATAGAGAATGAGTAAAAACTTGAATTCAAATTCAGACGTTTGGCTTCCTATGATCAAGCTCCTATATCCTAGAAGATATTCCTTCAATCAAAGAGCTAACTTTTTCCATAAATCCTCTTGGTAGGTGTTTACAAAAGATTCCATGTCAATTTGACTTTTACAATGAGATAAACAGGTAATTATCCACTAGCATATGTTCCTATGCTTCTTCATGTATGTATGGACTTCAAGGCATTCATCAAGCCAAATGTGTAGGCTTGTGAATTATACCAACAAGTGGAACAACCCAAGAACTAAAACGATTAGGAGTGTATTGGTGAGACATGCAAAAGGATGTGCATGAACACATACCTAATTGCTAAGTGTGTTGGGAGAATACCCGTGATGAATAATCATCTTTATTTTACTCTACAATAGCTCTTGAATGGAGTAAACCACTAGTCCAAGTTTTTAGATCACATACTTACCCCAAAGGAGCAATCCTAGTGAGAAAGTGAGCACTCAAAGAAAAAACCAAGAACTATGTCATTGTGGGAAAAAAATCGTTTAAAAGAGGGAAGGATAACCAATTATGCTTATGTGTGCAAGAAGGGGAATACCTTCTTATACTTGAAATGACACATGCAAGAGTAGCACGAGGTCATTTTTCAGCAGTCAAAAAACTGTAAAAATAATTCTCTTCGCAAGCTTATGGTGGCCTACCCTATGCATGGATGTGAAGACATATGTATGAAGCTATGATGCATGCCAACGTACCAAATACGACGTACAAGGAGATGTCATGCCCTTAAGACCTATGGTTAGCACACGAGCCTTTTCAAGTTAGGGAATTTACTTTATTGGACCTATCAAACCCCTAGCAAAGGGATCACATGCCGAATACATTATAGTTTCCATAGACTATTAAACAGAATCGGTAGAAGTGAAAGCCACAAGGAAAGATGATGCTCACACTACTATGAAATTCTTATTCCAAAACATATTCACTAGATTTGAACTACCTATCGAGATTGTAAGTGGTAGAGGTATACACTTCATTAATGAAGTCATTGAGTCACTCATGAATGAATTTCTAGTGATTCATAAAAAATCAGCACCTTATCACCTACAAGCTAATGGACAAGCCAAGAGTTCAAATAAAGTGCTATGTACTGTTCTAACTAAGGTAGTCAACAATTGAACAGATTGGGACAAGCAATTGCATCATGCAATATGGGCTTTTTGAGTAGCTTATAAAATGGCTATCAGAACAAAACCTTTTAATCTAGTCTATGGACAAAATGCAATACTGCGAATTGATGTTTTGGTTCCAACTCTACAAGTAGCTGAGAAGTGTGAGTGGACTAGACATGAACCATCAAAACAATTGGACTAGATAGAGAAATTGCAGGAAACTAGATTACAAGCTATAGTTGGCATCTATGCTGCAAAGAGAAGGCAAAAGGCATATTACAATGGTCACATCAAGGATAGAGGCCTTAGAGTGGGAGATTTAGTATTGGTCTATACACTGAAATAACATGTGAAGAAATTACGACACTGAGGTTATGTACGATTGCTTATAAATCAAATCTCCACAAGTGCAGCGATTAACCTAACCACTCTAGATGGACACATCTTTCCCAACTACATAAGTGGTTGTAGGGTCAAAAATTATATGGAACCATTGACAAAACAAATGTTAGGGAGACTCCTAGGAGCACAAAACAGAAAGAAAGAAGAGGAAATAATAAGGGAATAAGTCAGACTAGAAGCCCTAGAGCAGATTCAAAAATGAAAAGAATGGATATGATAACATGATGAAAGACACTTGTGAGGAGAAGAGCCTATCCCCATGGCAAATAACCACACCAACAAGCTCAAAACCCCAGGAAGTCTAATATGACAACCATACTTAAAATTAGGGATTGGTAAGGAAGAGTACCAATTAGTGGACTCATTAATTGACATAAGAGCAGCTCTAAGTAGTATACACACTTCCTTAGCTGAAAAGCTAATAGCACAACTCATTCCAACCAAGCCTCATATGATAGGGATCAAAGGTAATATCATTGAGTGTCTAGGAGAAGTATCCATGTCTTTACATTTACAAAACAATACCATCCAGCAAAGACTATTAGAGGACAAAGACTCAAACCTTCAGGAAGAACTAGTCCTAGGTCAAGATTGGATTTTTGAATTTGAAGTTACTATCCACCTAGATCAAGGATATATATCCACCAAAATAGGCCATAGAGAGGTTTTGAGTACATTGGATGAGAGACCACTAAAATCAACATGCATGGAAAACCCTAATGTAACATATCAAAGTGAACATGCAAAAGAATCCCCATCCAAACCCTCATCGACCAATCCTATTATTCTACCTAAACACAAAATCAATGAAATACCTTGTTCTATTTTATGTGATCAACCCATCCCTTCTTCTCAAGAGACTAATCTTGAGGAACTTCATGAGGTCATTCATTCTAAAGAGGAAGTGGGAGAAAATAACCACTTATCCCTCCTTGAGAACAACCCAAAAACAATATGGAAAAGACATAAAACGAGTGAGGATTCACAAAGATCAACTTCAACAATACAAATGTAAGGGAAACTTGGAACAAAACTCAAACCCCAAGAAGCAAGGAGATAACAAAGATCAAAGCTTATGACAAGATAGATCAAACACACTACAAGTGTGCATATCCAAACGATTAGTGGATGCTCAAAGATCACAAAAGCATATGTGAATCCCAAGGAAGAAAATGTAAAGAATAGAGGAGGAAGTAAAGACCCGAGACAAAGCAAGTCACACCCATATCAAATCAACCAAAGCATCCTATCAAGTCAAAAGACAAAGAGAACTAGCAAGGCAAAGGAAGCTCCAGAAGCAAGGCAAATACATATGGAGAATTAGAGCCAAGGACACAATATCAGAATCAAAACAAAAAACAACAAGAAAGGAGCGGAGTATGTACCTAGTGTGGAGACAAAAAGACCATCAAGGAACATGCCAACCAAACATGCAGCATCAGACTTACACTCATTCTGAGTTGAGTGCACCTAGAGTATGCACGATAGGGCCACACTACAAGGCCTCACATTCAACATGTAGTTTCTTCATTGGTTTAGGGGTGCACACTTCCTTCGAGAAAATAGAACATAAATTGTACCATAGTAATCTAGAACTTTCACTAACACATAGTAACAATTGCTTTGGCCATAACTAACTTATGTTTTCTTTCAGAATAAGAAAAAAAATTCATATCATTAGGTATCATGCTCTACTCAAATCATTGAGAGGGGAGCAGTTTAACGATGAATGACGAACTATTTGTGAACACAAGGATGAAGTATATTTCTTTTCACATTGCATTAATTATGAATTCTATTTCAAGTGAAAATGGCTTTCGATGACTCTAAAGCAACATATCAAGAGGAAATTAATGAATTCCCCTTGGAAATCGCAATCAAAGAAAGAGGTCATTGGTTTTGAGAAGACTATCAATGGGTCATCACTTGTTTTTTGTCACCATTAGAATCATGGATCCGGATCACCGAATTCAAGTAATGACTCAAGAATTCAGAGTACTACATGAATTATTGAGAACAATAGATAATGGACAAAAATAGGTATTGAATAATATCTGAAGCTTCCAATTTACAAACCAGATTTTGAAAGATGCATGCAAGTAATGAATACCCTACCCCCTCCTCTACATATGTCGTCTATGCTAGAGGCCAAAGTCATGAATGCATAAGGTGACTAGCAGACAATTTGATTTACACATGAGCTGATAAAGGAAGCTATTGGATGGACAAAGGATATAATTATAGATCTAAAGGAAGTGTATGTTCTGTTGGAGTTAGACATCTACGGAAGCACACGAACATCACAAGGAAGAAGAAGAAGCTTGGAGCACAACACACAATGTTGAATGTATTACCACTAGAATGTACAAAGATAAGTAACCCATTAGGGCAATAGGCATATATACAAGCCGAGGGAAAAAACCTCCTAAAGAGGGAAAAAAGTGCCTCGGTAGTCCTAGAGTGTTCACACACATCACTACCTAAATATATCAATAAATCACCCCCTAGGAGTGATGTGGTCAACAAGGAGCTTTCACTCATGTATAAGGAAGTGCCAAGCTATGTGGAATCAATACACAAAAAGAAGTAAGCCCAAAGCTTTACAGAAAGCTTCAAACTTCTCCCTAGGTAGATCCTTTGTAAAAAGGTCTGCAATGTTCTCTTGCATGGACACATATACCAAGCTAATCTCCCCAGTAGAGAACCTCTCCCTGACATAATGATAATGCACCTCAATGTGCTTAGTGCGAGCATGGAACACGATGTTCCTCGCAACTACCAATGCGCTCTGTCTGTTAGTGAAGATGGTGGTGGCAGAAGATTGACTAACACCCAAATTATCCATAAGGCATCAGAGCCACACACACTCAACAATTGTTGTGAAAGCTGCCCTATACTAAGCCTCACAACTAGAAGTGGCCATAGTAGGCTACTTCTTGCTCAACCAAGATATACATGAGCTACCAAGCATGAAGCAAAAACCACTATTAGACACATGAGTGTCATAGCAACCAACCCAATCACTATTAGAAAAAGCAGCAAATCTAGCAGTAGTGATCCCTCCTTGGGATAAAACAATCCAAGTAGCCGGGTACCACTCAAGTAGCGAAAGATGCGCTTAACTACCTGCCAATGCTTGACACCTGGGCAATGCATGAACCTACTCATCTGTGAGAGAACAAACTCAATATCTGACCGAGTAATGCATAAGTAAATCAAGCATCCAATAGCCTGTTGATAGAGAACAACATCAAATGCATCTCCAGCATCATGAAGACTCAATCATAAACCTATCTCCATAGGAGTGGAAATAGGCTTACAGTTTTCAAGGACAAAATGCTGCAATAAGGTGTCAATATATTTTGTTTGACACAAAGCCATTCCAACATCAACTTGCATAAAATGAATGCCCAAATCATTAAGGGAAAAAATGAACCCTACATGGGCTTTTTAGATTAAGGAGTGATTTGTGATGGACCAATCAGAAGAGGGTGGTGGCCATAGTCTATGCCCTATAAAATACTAGGCTCAGTGAGACGGGACATATTTCTCCTTTATTTAATGAGCTTCCTCTAGAGAGAAAAGGAATCTCGTAACTTAGTTGGGCCCAAAAATTCAAAATTTCTAAAAAGTTTAAAAACTCATCATAACACCTGAGAATGGACCCCCAATTACTTTTTAGGGTCAAAAGTCCTCTTTTTTACCCCAAATTCAAAATCGGTGCATGTTTTGAGCTGAAAAAAATGGTTTTTTTCAAAAATACTCAGAAAAGAGTCATTTCCCTCCTAAACCTCACATTCTCATACCCAAGTCACAAAAAGTCATCTTTTCCCACTACTTTAACTCTGTAGCACACCATTGAAACTCATGTTTCTACACTCCAAACTACTTGAATCTCCTATCTCAAATTATTGTTGTAGCTTGAAGACCGTTAACTTCAATGGCAACATCCAAAGCTTCTAGGCAACTGAAAGATGAAATTCTCACATTAAGATGTCACAATATCAAAGCCACACATGCACAATGGCTATCACATGAGTACTCCAAAGGTGCATGGGTGTACATGCAACCCTCTAGAGTTGGGCCTCATCGAGTTAGAGATCCTAGAAACTTGGATCTTCATTGGAAGGGAAAGTTACTTGGCTTCAAGAAGCACAGAGACAATGGGATGGTTGCTATTGTACAACATGTTTTTACAATGGCAACTATGAAACTTGAAAACTCTAATAGAATGAGATATCCTATGAACTGTAAGTATTAATCTACAATATTGTATGTTTTCTAGTGTTGAATATATTTTTGAACTATTTAGATATTCTTTTGTTTGTTTCAGATATATTTCCTTCTACTTTGGTGGAAGAGCAACCACTTCATAGTCTTTCTAGAAATATCTCCTGCTCAACTTTACCATGATAGAGTTTTCTTTTACAAACATAGATATGTTGTACCCTCGACAATGAATGGTTTTGGAAGGTTAGAGAGAATTGAAGTACATTCTCTTCTTAGCCTAGAGTGGCCAAAACTTGATATATGGTCCGTATCATCTTTGAAGCACAAGATGGTAATGGATATACATAACTCTTTGAAATTCACAAAAGTGTCTAGATCTGTAGGTTTGCACTGGTTTTTCATTGTTTTGTATATTTATTCCAAGGATTCTCATTCCAAAAGACTTCCACCATGTTCATGTGTAAAGATATCACATATGAGGAAGTCGAAAGTCTTCTTGGTGAAAATTGGGGTTTGATAGAAGGAATTGCAAAAGGTGATAAATATCTTTGTAAATTAGGTGGAATAGGTATAGGATTTTGATATTTGAAACAACGTACTTCATTATACATTAGATTCTACTATGATCCTTGGATGTGCAAACTTGGCAAATGGATACCATTTCAAAGTTCAGAGGGATCTTTACATTCATTTGAAATAAAGCTTAGATTGTCCAACAATGAAAACAAAAACTATTTTAGTGAATCATCATTGGACCTTGGCTAATATGAGAGAACACTTGGTGATTATGGGGTTTGAAGGACTAACTCAATCCAAATTCAAAATACAAGGACATAAGATGAGAAATGTTTTGTGCTTTTGTTAAATTAATCTTTTCATTATTGCTGTTTTTACTTTTATAACTTCAATTTCTTGCAAATTGATTACAAGTGGGAAGAAGATTGGAATACAAAATGAAAGTCCTTGTAGATTGGAGCAAAGATGGAATAGAACTTTCATTGTCATAGTTCTTTCGCAATCTGATAATGTCACTTTTTGGGTCCTAGTCATTGTATCTCATGGTTTTTGCACTTTCAAGAACCTTGTAAAAAGTAGGACAAACAATTCATGATAGATATTGTATATACCTTCTTACTTGCAATGGTAATTTCATAACTTTTGGAATGTCAAAAAGTCTATGTTCACTACTTTGAAATGTGGTTCCTCATGTTTTTTGTTGCGTTGTGTTTAGACATTTGCTTTGAAGCAAAAAAGTTCATATCCTTTGGTGTTTTGTGCATTATTTTGTCATCAGAAACACATTTTTTGAACTTTCATTGTTTTATTATGTACTTTTAAAAGTGGGCCCAATCACTTTAAAAACTTGAAACTGCTATAAAAATGGGTTCTATGTGCTCATTTCTCACATTGCACTCACAAAGAGCTAGAAAGCACAGACCAGTGAATAGAATTCTCACGTACAAGCAATGGCTGCTAGCACTTCCACTCCCATCAAATCTCCTCGAGATCTATTCATGGAGTTTTTGGATATCACACACTACAACGGTTTTATGGATTTGTATGACCTAGTCTGTAGAGTCCCTAATCTTGAAAGGAATCTAGCCATGAACTTCGATGTGTTGGAGGAGATTACAGATTTTCTGGAATTCTGTATATTAAGATACGCTATAGATATTTCAACATTTGAGTTTAAATGGGTCCCCTATGACCTACTTTTGTACATTCATAAAGGAGATGAGGCATTTGCGAGGCGCTTAAAGTATTTCATGGCTATTGCTAAGGATGGAGGGCACCTGCTAGATGACACAGTGCCCTTAATTAAACAATTAAATAAGAAGAGGAAGATGGGAAGAAAATATATTTTCTATGTTGCAACAACAATCTTTTTTGTCAATGAGGAGCCCGAACCTACACCCATGGACCTACCCCATCTTGTCACTGGGGGCTTTGTAGATGAAAAAAAGTAAACCCAGATAGAAGCTCTCAACGTATTAGAAGAGAGTAAAAAATTTGTAGACGATTTCCACAAGGGGTAGTGGACAAATTAAAGGAAGCTAGTACACAGAATAGTTTGCCCTCCAACTTAGAGCCCGTGGAACCCACTCTATCAGAGGTAGAGATGGAAGTGCTTTTAGTGGTACTTGTCGATGAGAAGAATTTTTGTTCATGCATGATATTGAGAAGGCATTCAGTCTATGCCTCGATGAATGCCGAAGTATTTTTTGCTCGATCTCAGATGTTCCCATGGACAACACTTCTGAGAGAACTGAAAAGACAACAATGCTGCACTTGGTGATTTAGTTGCAGACACCATTGCATTTGTGTGTGAAGAGATTTTGAGTGGTGCCAATTAAAATGCCACTAAAGAAGATTTGGTCGCAGCAAGGGAAAGAATTTTAGAGAAGAAGATTGCAACGTCCCCTGTTGTGGAGCAAAGTGGCATGGCTCACTCTTCTATTCCACTACATGCAATGGGAAGAGGAGAGGATGAAGATAGGCTTCAAGATGTAAGTATCTAATGACATTTACGATTGTCTCATATTCATACAAGATGTAAGTATCTAATGAATTTTATGATTGTTTATGTGCAGGAAGCAATTGAAGTGGATAAATTTGCAGCAAGGAGTGGTGGTGACCGCGTTTCCCGTGGAAGTGGCTCTTCCTTGGCACAGTGCATTGGGAAATTTCCAAAGCAAGATTTTGTTATAATCTAGAAGGACTTTTCCCCTCAAGGACTGTTGTGTGAGAGCTCCATAGCCTCCACAACTGAACAACTAATCAAGTAAGAAGACTAAGTAGCTAAGCTCACACTAGGAGAGAGAGAGAGAGGGAGATGCATTTCCACCCAACCAACCCCTCCAATAATAGCTCCAAGTCCAAGGGGGTAAGTCCCTCTCAAGGGGACATGTGTACCTTCCATCACATGGGTCCCTAAGGTATTTACATGGTTTCCAAGCTTAGGAAATCACATGAAATCACAGGTCTTCTAAAAGACGACTCTCCAAGTCCTCACATACAAACAAATGGCTAGGAGAAGCTTCCAATCAAGCCTAACGTACTCAACCTTAGAGAATTAGCCCTAAGGTTCAAGATCCATCTAAAAGGGGTAAATAAACCATAAATCCCAAGGGTTTCACACCTAAAAACCCAAGGGTTCTACCCCTCAGACCCATGTAATTATACAACATTCTTCCCCCACCCTTAAAAGCATTTCCGTCCTCGAAAATGAGTGGAGATATATACCTTGCAGTATTCCCCCATGCTCCATGATCAATCTCAAAGATCATGGCCTTCATTTCTCTTATTTGCCTCTTAATTCAAAAGGGTGATTACTATCCGGAATGAATTTTTAAAGAAGAGAATCCATGTGTGGTCTGATTCCCTGCCCCAATCATGCAAAGTTCCATCTAGTTTTGCATACGAAAAAGAACTGAGTCGAATGCAAAACAGAGAAAGAATGAAAAGGGAGGAAAAGAATATCCCTGCCTATTTCCTTGTTTAAGCCATGTGCCATCTAGGTCTCCATAGCTCCAACATGTGAATTAGGTGGATACAAAGTAACTTCAGCTAAATTACTACCTTGGTCCATCGCTTTGCACCACTTGTGCATGGACTTAGCAAAATAGACGAATGCTACTTAAGGTTTTCCTTATCAGATTCATCTCTCAAAACAAAATCCAACGTATTTTAAAAGGAAGATGAATCTTTCATAATCCCTGCCCAAATCACTTCCTCTTAGATGTACACGTAATTTGTACCTTTAGGCTTAGTAAAATGGGTGGATTTTTCTATTTAAAATTCGCCTCCAAACATAGAAGGGAAACTATTTTTATAATTCCCTGTCCAACCAATAGAATGGTATAGGTGGATTATCTATCTGATTCTAAGAGGATATAACATCCTTTATAACTTCAGAGAGAATAGCTTACCAAGAGTGGGTTCAATGTTCTTTCAAAACTTTACGTAGTTTTGAGAATCCACTTTGAGGGACTAGAATCCATAGGGATTAATCTAACTAATGTAGACTCCAATTGATTGAAACTTATTTTACTTGTTCTTCCAAAAAGATTAAGATCTTTATAACTACGTCCCAAGATGGAAACTCATAGTGTAAAAGATCGTGTTATTTTTAAGGTCGTAAGTAGAAATAGATTATTCCAATCATTTTTTCAATGCTTAATCCTCACGGATCTTTAGTTTGATCTCAAACCTCAAAGGTCTTCTTGATCCTTCTAGAGTTTTCTCCCTTATATTCTAGATCTATTAACGATGTCCTATGTTGACATCATAATTAGATCTTTCCTATTCTTCAGTTAACTTGAATTATCAAGTATCAAAAAGATGATCTTTTTGAGATTTCTTTCAAGCTTGGGCTAAGATCATTTTTATGTTCCTTGAATTTCAAGTCATACTTTGGGATGAAGCTTTTAGAGCTTCATCCTTTGGAGTTTACCTTCAAACTCAAAGAAGTTGATCCTCTCCTTATTTATAACTCTCTATGAGAGATAGATCCTTTCATATTTTTCCGGTAGAATTATTTTTCCCTTTGAGAGGATAATTGAAGAAGATGCCTATTCTTGGACATTACCTTCCTAGCGTATTCCTTTGGATCATGAGTCCCTTTTTCTTCTAGCCATCAAGAAAAAGTACTCAATGAGAATCAACACCCACCGTCCTATACCAGTGGGTTCTTCATCCAATCCACATAACTATGTCTCTATATCTTCTCACCTTCTTTGTCCTTTAAATGCCCTTCATACTATGGTACCAAATTATGAAAGCATGGACTGAGGTGCTTATATACACCACTACTAATCGTACTCAAAATATTTGGTTAACCCTTTAATGTGGTGTGACTCATCTTATCAAACTTAAAGTTTGACTTGATCTTTACCCTACTTCGGTCTTTTGGCTTTTCTTCTCTTCTTTTTGCCAAAATAAGAGATAAGACTCGGTCTTTCTCCAACAGATACCTTTATGTTTAATGCTTTACCCATGGGTTTTACTTGGGGACCTAGCTATTATGCTTCATACAAGAAGCCATATTCCTTAGGTCTATATTATTGGAATCCATAACGTATGTTATGAAGCATCAAGAAAATCCATCTTCCAACACTATCTATATGTATGTATGTGTATATACATATATATATATATATATATATATATATATATATATATATATATATATATATATATATATATATATATATATATATATATATATATATATATATATTAAAAGCTTGCAAGTAGCCACTCTATGTTACAACCATTCTCTCGTGGTTAACTAAGAGAAACATTTTGACCTATCACTTAAGTCCTTGGCCTTGCTAATCAGGCAAATTATGGAATTTGATACTCCATAAGAGGGACTTTAAGCTTAAGGTATGTCAAAAAGTTAGGATTATTTCGCTTTTAATTACTAAGCCAAACATAAGGAATTAAATGGTCTATAGTGACCAATTGGTCTCATCACCATTTTTCCTTGAAAGTAATAAAATCAAATCCTACTTAAGCTTAACTTCAAGAACTTAATCTCCCTCATGTAATATGTTCCATGCAATATGTTCCATGTGCATAGGGCTTGCCAAACGTTTACACCTTTATTGGAAAAAGTGTAGCATGCATAAGGTTCAAAAGTTGAACCCCTCCTTAAAGCATGCAAAAGTCCCAAATTAGAACTTTTTTCATTCAAAGGATGGTTCAAACTTTTCATGCATCTTTCTTTATGTGCATATGAGTTGCCATAATGCATACTTCATAGACCATTTCCATGAAAATGCACAACCAATCTTTCTTTTCCAAAACCATCTTATTTTGATGCATAATGCAAATCATTCCCATGACCAATTGTCTATGTGACCAAGCGACTTAGGCCACCTAAATATATGCATCAATTTTCAAATTCATTTCTATAATAAGAGACATTGCATGTTTTGTAGTTTCTTAGCTATAAATTAAGCTTCCTCTATCCCTTGACCTTAATTTATGGTTATAAAAAACAAAGGCTTGGGCCATCACATCTCATCCATCATTGAAGTTCTCATTGGACATTTTAATACTTACTTGTGTGCCCATATGTGTGGATTTACCTTTGAAAGCATGCATCTATGCATGCATTTTTAAAGGGTAAATTCTCTATGCATAGTTAATGGATGTCATGCACATGCTTCCATTAACCTTGGAAAAGGAACTTTTCAAAAAGAACCATGTTCTTATACCAATTATTGCTTTTTCAATTTCCATGTACATTCAATCTATTGTGTCTTTATGTTTTTGACAATCTCATGAGTTTTGCATAATCAGTCTTTTCTAGTAGTTCGTTTAAGTGTTTTTGCCGAAAATGCTTGTACTGGCCTAGGAATGCAAAAAAAAGGCCTTCCATAGAAATGCGGGGATGGGCCCTGCAAAAATTTTGTAGGGCCCATCCCCGTGTTTATGGCAGGCCTTTTTTTTGCATTCCTAGGCCATTGCATGCACTAGTTGCCCAATATTGGAAGTCTATGTCCTTCCATTACAACCTAAACTTAGGAAAGTGTGGAAGACTCTTCTTATGTGCAATGATTAGAGAATATCTAGACTCCTCTGGGTGCATATAAGCTTGCAGCAATGTATAAGTACATTTGAATTTTCACCAAGATTTCTTATCTATTGTTTAGAGGGTTTGCATGAATTGCACCCTATGTAAGGCAAATCTGATGGAGAGTGTTAATATCCAAAAGAACAAGCTATCCTTGGTATTAGACCACCTCTAGACCAAGAATAACTTTAGACTCCACATAATTTTGGAAACATACTCACACATTACCAAGATTTGACTAACTGTGAAGAAATCACTTTCCTGAAAAGTCTGCTGCAGATTAATCACTCATTGACTAATCTATTCTGTAAAGTTTTTGATAAAACTTTGCACAACACTTCGCCTTGAGATTGCGCAACTTTATCAAGTTAAATTTCTCAAAATGATTGAGTACACTCTGAGAAATGTGTGAAACACTTTACCTATGTCTGAAACAGCTTCTCTGTAATGGGGACTTTGACACCTGCAACTTCTTAACACTAGTTCTCCCAAAGTAAATCCCGTTTGATCAAGATCTTTTAGCCATAGATGGCTTACCTTCCAACTTAGATTTTAAGCCCTCACTTGTGTAAAACTTTACACCACACACTGATTAATGTTCATTTCACTAAACATGAAATCTGCGCCAGTTTTGTCGACTCTCAGAACATCTTCACATATGAATGTTCCTAAACTAAATTCTCTCAACATGATCAAAATTAGCCTCTCAAATTCTAGCCATAGATAGATTAGCTATGGACTTAGATACGTGCAGAAGGATTTCTCAAAAGATTAAACACAGAAGGAGCAGACAGCAAAACATCGGGCGCAAGTTTTCTTGATTACTCAGAAAAATTACATCTGAGTGAAGTTGATGAATTCAACTCACTTCTCATGTGTCTAATGACACTCTCTACTATTCATTTCTTCCTTCCTATTCTCTATTCTTCTTCTGCTCTATTTGGCCCGACATTTTCCAAAGTATTTATAGATGAATATATACAAGTTTATGACTAGACAAAAGTATAAGTCAGCTAATGTACATATGTGTACATATCTTTGGATTTCTGAATATGTCCTTCCTTCAACCTTCTGAATTTGTTCTCTTCTTGACTCCTTGACTTCATTTCTTCATAATCCTTCGATTGATGATTGTCATGCACCAACAGCTCCCCCTCAATCATTAATTGAGGTTCTTCTCTATCTTCTTGATTCCTGCCATATCCTTGAATCTTTGTAGCTTTGGTCCATCTAGACTTTTTGTCATCATATCTGCAAGTTGATCTTTTGTAGGAGTGTGTATGACTTCAATCTCCTTCTCAATGACCTTCTCTCTCAGAAAATGATACTGTATTTCAATATGCTTAGTTCTAGCATGAAACACAGGATTAGCTGCCAAGTATAGAGAACTCATGTTGTCTCCACAAACAATAGGAGTACTTTGAACCACATCAAAAACCTTCATAAGTGTCTTTAGCCATATTACCTCCTTTGCAGCTTCCACCATACCTTTGTATTCTGCTTCTATAGATGATAAAGCAACTGTATGTTGCTTCTTAGAACACCATGAAATCAATTTGTCTCCTACATAGCACAAATATCCATGTGTTGATCTTCTATCATCCACATTACCTGCCCAATCTGCATCACTATATATCTTCACTCTTGTATCAGAAGTAAATCCATAGTACAACCCTTCTCTGAGTGTACCCTTGATGTACCTAAGTACTCTTTGTCCTGCAATCCAATGTTCCTTTCTAGGACAATGCATAAATTGTGAAAGCACACCAACTGCATATGACAAATCAGGCCTTGTCAATGTAGCATAAATCAAGCTACCAACCAAACTTTGATAGAGTTTCATATCTCTAAACTCTTCTCCTCCAAACCTAGACAATTTATGGTTCACTTCCAAAGGTGTAGGTGCAACCCTGCAATCTTCCATTTTAAATTTGGTTAGCAAATTTTTAAGATACCTTTCTTGGGTCACATATACTCCATGTTGAGTATAAGAAATCTCCATTCCCAAAAAGAATGATAGGTTCCCCAAATCACTGATTTTGAACTCTTTCTCCATCTGCTTCTTGATCATTTGTATCCCTTTATCATCTGTTCCTGTAAGTATTATGTCATCAACATAAATACAAACATAAATGAATCCATCTTCACTTGCTTTGACTAGCAAGCTACTATCTACCTTTGATGCTTGAAATCCAAGATCATTCAAGAATTTTACAAGCCTATAATTCCATGCCCTTGGGGCCTGCTTTAATCCATACAAAGCTCTCTTGAGCTTACACACATAATTTGGGTTCTCTTGATCTTTGAATCCATCTGGTTGCTCCATGTAAACTTCATCTGAAATATAACCATTCAAAAAAGCATTTTTAACATCTAATTGAGACAACTTCCAACCTTTGCAAGCAGCAATTGCTATGAGAGTTCTGATGGTTGTCATTTTTGCCACAGGACTATAAGTCTCATCATAGTCCACTCCATATGTCTGTGCATACCCTTTCACAACAAGTCTAGCTTTGTATCTAGACACACTTCCATCTGCAAATCTTTTTGTTTTGTAAACCCACTTACATCCAATAATTTTCTGGCTATTAGGTTTAGGAACCAGATCCCAAGTCTGATTCTCTATCAATGCATCATACTCCTCTTGCATGGCTTCTTCCCAATTTCTCTTGCCTTTGGCTTCATCATATGTAGATGGATCTTCATCTGCTTTTACCAAATAAGCATAGTCTTTAGTAGTCAAGAATGAGGTGTCATAGCTATACCTTGTAGGTTGCCATTTGTGCCTAGATGACCTCCTAACTTCTGCACTTCTTGAAGTCTCTGGTTCATCACATTCTGGATCAAACCTTGGCCTCTCTTCAACTTCAACCTGTACTTCATTATTTTCATTTTCATCAAGTAATTGAATCTTTGCTTTACCTTTCCTTTGATCCACTACTTCTTCATCATCTGCATGTACATTATATTTACCTGCATACCAAGTACCTTGCTCATCAAATGTAACATCCTTGGATACAAGGAATTGCTTTGTGGATGGACTCCACAACCTGTATCCCATTTGCTTATCATCATAACCAATGAATACATACTTTTCTGCCTTAGGCTCCAACTTATGCCTCAATTGAGATGGCACATATGCATATGCCAAACATCCAAATATTCTGCAATGATCCAAGGTAGGTTTCTTACCCCACCAAGCTTCATATGGTGTCATACCTTGCAAAGCTTTACAAGGCAATCTATTGACCAAATAAGTAGCTGTATTTACAGCCTCTGCCCACAAATAATTTGGGCAATTCTTCTCTTTCATCATGGACCTTGCAAACTCAACAAGAGTCCTATTTCTTCTTTCTGCTACCCCATTTTGTTGAGGAGAGTACCTGCAAGTAACTTCTCTCTTTATACCTGCATTCCACAAGTAATCATTGAACTCATTTGAAAAATACTCTCCCCCTCCATCTGACCTTAGTCTCTTCAATTTTTGACCTGTAATCCTTTCTGCATATGCATGATAGTGTTTAAAGGTATTAAACACTTCTGACTTTTCTTTAATCACATAAATTGTGATCCATCTGGTAGCATCATCAACATAAATGACATAATATCTTGAACCATTTATACTAAAATCCTTTGAAGGACCCCACACATCTTTATGCACCAATTCAAGTCTTTCTGAATACATAAACCCATGCTTGGAATAGGATTGCTTATGAGCCTTACCTAATTGACATGCCTCACATCTGTATGTCATGTGTTGACCTGCAATGTTAGGCAACCCAAGCACTGAATCATTGTTAATCATTTCTTTAATACCTCTTTCATTGAAGTGTCCAAGTCTTTTGTGCCAAAGATCCAATTCTGACACCTTCTGCTCTCCATATGTGAACATAGCATGTCCAACATTTCCTTGTACCTTCAATGTGAAGAGCCTTCCTTCTTTCTTTCCTGTAACAACCTGTTTATACCCTTGACTAGGGTCTTCAACATAAACTCCATCATTGGTGAACCTTACCTCATATCCTTTTTCCACAATTTGACCTACACTGATCAAATTCTTTGGGATTGTGGGAACATAAAGTACCTTACTCAGAAGAGTGCTCCCATCCTTAGCTTTGACTGAACCAATTGACTTTACCTTATGCTTTGTATTATCACCTGTCTGAACTGTATGATTAATTGCATTATGATCTAGGTCAGTCATCAAAGCAATATTTCCACTTAAATGATTACTACATCCTGAATCAATGTAAAACACTCTCATGTCCTCATGTGAGGTTTCATATGTTGCATTCATAATGAGAGTCGAGTCCTCCTTCTGATCTGATGCATAGTTGTAGTAGGTGTTATTATAGGATTGATTTTGGAAGCTTCTTCCTCCACCTCTTCCAAAAGAATTCCTACCACCTCTACCTCTGAAGTTTCCTCTCTGAAATCTACCACCTCTTGCTCTTTGATTAAAATTCTGATAATTACTATTATTCTGATTATTGTGCCAACAATCATGAGATAGATGATTGGTCTTACCACATATCCAACAAGCTCTTGCATTATCTTTGTTGTTTCTGCCTCTTCCTCTACTTCTGCCATTTCCTTTTCCTCTTATGAAATTTGCTTGGTTTGAAGTACCTTCTTCTTCACCTGATTGTTGCTTCCCTTTGTTAGCTTTCTTCTTGTCTTTAGAGTACATTGCATGACTTGCACTCTTATCAACATCTCCTTTGATGTCATTCTCAAAAGTTAGCATATGACCTAACAATTGATTCAAATCAGGAGTAAAGTGATCTAATGAAAGTTCTGTAGATAAAATGAATGGCTTCCACTTCTCATCTCCTCTTAGCCCTGTGAGAATTTGTCTTACCAATTTGTCTTCTTCAATATCTTCATCCACTGCACCTAGAGAATCTGCAATGTCCTTCATCTTTGTCACATAATCAGAGATTGATTGTGAGGCCTTCTTCTTGAAGGTAGTAAATTCTACCCATAGTGAAGCCTTCCTTGATTTGGTTGTGTTTTGGAAATGCTCCTCCAAAGCATTCCAAATGTCACATGCACTTTCAAGTCCTCTAATGTGAGGAAGCAAATAGTCATTGACTGCCATGTAGATTATGCTTCTTGCTTGAGCATCCTTCTTCATCCAATTCTTCAAGTCTGCAAGCTCCTCTCTAGTTGGAACAGTAGGATCTCTGAATTCTGGCTTTTCTTCATCTCCTGTGATGTATCCTATCAGATCTTTGCTCATAAGATGAGCTTCCATCCTCATAGACCAAGCTGGATAGTTCTCTCTATCCAATTTTTCAATTTGGAGACTATCTCCCATTGTTTCTTTACCTGTATTGTCAACTCTTTAATCTTTATGAGAAATAAATGTACCTTGACTTTGAATCTCGCTCCTTCTGATCCTTTTGATAGCTTCAATGTGTCTACCTTCAAGTTTTCTTCAACCTTTATCCTTTTGCACCTTCAAGATGTAAAGATTTGTATTTCTGCAGTAGTCGGAGTCTTCTTCACTTCAATTTTGACACAACCTACTCTGATACCACTGATGGAGAGTGTTAATCTCCAAAAGAACAAGCTATCCTTGGTATTAGACCACCTCTAGACCAAGAATAACTTTAGACTCCACATAATTTTGGAAACATACTCACACATTACCAAGATTTGACTAACTGTGAAGAAATCACTTTCCTGAAAAAGTTTGCTGCAGATTAATCACTCATTGACTAATCTATTCTGTAAAGTTTTTGATAAAACTTTGCACAACACTTTGCCTTGAGATTGCACAACTTTATCAAGTTAAATTTCTCAAAATGATTGAGTACACTCTGAGAAATGTGTGAAACACTTTACCTATGTCTGAAATAGCTTCTCTGTAATGGCGACTTTGACACCTGCAACTTCTTAACACTAGTTCTCCCAAAGTAAATCCCGTTTGATCAAGATCTTTTAGCCATAGATGGCTTACCTTCCAACTTAGATTTTAAGCCCTCACTTGTGTAAAACTTTACACCACACACTCATTAATGTTCATTTCACTAAACATGAAATCTGCGCCAGTTTTGTCGACTCTCAGAACATCTTCACATATGAATGTTCCTAAACTAAATTCTCTCAACCTGATCAAAATTAGCCTCTCAAATTCTAGCCATAGATAGATTAGCTATTGACTTAGATACATGCAGAAGGATTTCTCAAAAGATTAAACACAGAAGGAGCAGACAGCAAAACATCGGGCGCAAGTTTTCTTGATTACTCAGAAAAATTACATCTGAGTGAAGTTGATGAATTCAACTCACTTCTCATGTGTCTAATGACACTCTCTACTATTCATTTCTTCCTTCCTATTCTCTATTCTTCTTCTGCTCTATTTGGCCCGACATTTTCCAAAGTATTTATAGATGAATATATACAAGTTTATGACTAGACAAAAGTATAAGTCAGCTAATGTACATATGTGTACATATCTTTGGATTTCTGAATATGTCCTTCCTTCAACCTTCTGAATTTGTTCTCTTCTTGACTCCTTGACTTCATTTATTCATAATCCTTCAATTGATGATTGTCATGCACCAACAAAATCATATGCTACAATGTGAATGGCCTGCCACAAAAACGGGGGGATGGGCCCTGTAAAAGTTTTGCAGGGCCCATCCCCACGTTTTTGTGGCAGGCCTATTTTTTGCATTCCTAGGCCATTGCATGCACTAGTTGCCCAATATTGAAAGTCTATGCCCTCATTTACAACCTAAACTTGGGGAAGTGTGGAAGAATCTTCTTATGTGCAATGATTAGAGAATATCTAGACTCTTATGGGTGCATATAAGCATGCAACAATTTATAAGTACATTTGAATGTTCATCAAGATTGTTGCTCTAGTGGTCAGAGGGTTTGCATGAATTTCAGCCTATCTAAGGCAAATCATATGCTATTGGAAAAAGAAAGATTAAACTGTGCAAAACTTATGAGATTGTGTAATGAATTCAAAGACGCTTTTAGATACATAGGAGAAAGAGACTTCAAAACATTTAAACTAAGAGACAAACACTTGGGAGAGCAAATATAATAAGAAAAATATTATATTAATCATTTGGGATATACAAAAAGTTCTCCAAAGAAGAGAGTACAAATGTTAAGGGTTATTCCCTCTAATTCTTCTAGCTAGCTGCATATCTTTAGGTTGTATTGTCACTCTCTTTGCATGGATAGCACACAGGTTAGAGTCCTCCAACATTGAGATTAGATACGCCTCTACAGCTTCTTGGAGGGCTTCAATGGCTATCCCTTGGATACGAAGTCCAGTGCAATAGTTTTGGATCTCTTCCTTCACAACTCTTGCAAATGACCTTTGTGGAATAAGAAGCTCCACAGACTTTTGATAATGTGGAATCTCTACAAGGGCTCTGGTTTGTTTTCTGCACCTTTGCGGTGCTCTTGCATTTGGGGGGATGTTGGGTTGTGGTCCTTGTGGTCTACTACAAGTTTGATAGTTCTTCTTTCTTCTTAGATCATGCTTAGATGATCCTACCTCATCATTTACTTGCTCTACCCAACTTTGCTCTCTTTCTTCATCCATTGGTCTTTGTCCTTGTTGTGTAGGGAGTGTATTGCCTCCTTGTGTTACTCGATGGTTCATGAGGATATGATCATGGTTCCATGGTGACTCGTTAACACTTTCTTCCTCCGAGGAGCTTGCTAAATTTGATGTTCTTTCCAATACAACTTATCTCCCTCCTCGTTGTTTGGGCCTTGCCTTGAGTGATGTCCTCGATGGGGGCTCATCATCAGATATAGAAGGGGAATATTGTATTTCTTGTATTACATCTCGCTTGTTGTGAAGTTTCATTCCCCCATGATGGAATGCTGCCAGAGTGTGTCCCTGCACCCGGGTTTTGTCTAGAAGAGTGGCTTGTGGTTCGACGCTTCTTATGGGGTGTCATCCATGGTGGGGGTTGAGTACCTTGCACATGGCTAGGGTAGATGATAGGATCCTTTCTAGCAGTTTGCTTTGTGTATGCCATTCTCTTAGGATGTAAAGTGGTAAAATGAAGAAGGACACCTTAACTTATAGCCTTTCACTTAAGAATTGTCCTCTTCACATTTAAATGGATAGAAATTAGTTTTAAAACATCAAAAGAATATTCACACAAACATTGAAAGTTTATTTGAAGTGAAAGGAATTATAAAAACCTTAAAAGAAATTTTGATAAAAAATAATGCATTTTAAGAGTTGGGAAACTATTTCCAAGCAGAACCCTTGCGGACTCCTTGTGGATTCTTGATATATTTAGGTAGTGATGTGTGTGAACACACTAGGACCACCGGGGCACTTTTTTTCCTCTTTAGGAGGTTTTTTCCCCTGGCTTGTATATAAGCCTATTGCGCTAATGGGCTACTTATCTTTGTACATTCTAGTGGTAATACATTCAGTATTGTGTGTTGTGCTCCAAGCTTCTTCTTCTTCCTTTTGCTGTTCACGTGCTTCCGCAGATGTATAACTCTAATAATTGGTATCAGAATAGGTCGCCACTTCATCTAGGGTGTCCTCTACACCTCTCCGGTTGCAATCTCGAAATCGTACAAATTTTGGTGAGCATTCTCAACGTGTTTCCAAGATCGAAACGGCTTCGCTTTGTGGTGCAGAAATCGCAATCTGAGCTCGTTTCGGCCTCCAAACGCACTATCACAATGCTTGTGTATGCTATTTCATCTTTTTGTGCCAAAGGTATATACTAGTTTTGGTTCACCAATATAAGCGTCTCAAAGTCTGCTACAGGTCTAGTAGAACTCGTCTGGTTAGTTTTGTTCAACTTTTTGAGATATAATCAATTTTCTGCATCAAGGTATTTTAGTCACCAACCATGGCTGAAAGTAGTGATGTATTCCACATGTTGGCTGTTGAGGATAAGTTGTATGGTACCAACTACCCTTTATGGGCTTATATGATGCAACATGTATTTGTTGCAAAAGGACTATGGAACATTGTGCAGGGTGTTGAAAAACATCCTATCATACCTACAACTATTACAACTACAGGTACTGAAGCTGATGTAGAAGGTCTCGAAGATGATGATATTCTGCATATTCCTATTCGTGTTGTGGTTTCTAGTGCACCTACTACAGAGAAAATTTTTTGGGATGGCAGAGATGCCCAGGCATATGCATTGATAGCTTTGTCTATCAAACATGCCATTATTCCTCACATATGCTCTTGCAAAACAGCTAAGGATGCTTGGGATACACTTAGCACATTGTAGCAAGCTAGGAATGAGGCTCGTGTTGCTTACCTTCAAAAACAGTTGGAGAGTGAGCGCATGAATGAAGGTGATTCTATGGACAATTTTCTGACAAAGATCAAGGATTTCAAAGAATAGTTGATTTTTGTTGATGAGGTTATACTAGATAGCTCACTTGTGCAGACCGTTCTGAATGATCTTCCTGATTCATATAAGAGTTTTGCTTCTACTCTTTGGTTGATGATGAAAGGTGATCCAAATGCCTTGTCATTTGAGGAGTTAGTTCCCGTTCTATTGCAGGAAGATCAGTCTAGGAAAAACAAGTATATTATGTGTGTTGTAGATCAAGCTTTCCTGGCTAGTCAGAACGGCAAAGGAAAATGGAGCTCTTCTACTAGTAAGCAAAAATCTACAAATGCTGCACATTTGAAGAAGGAAGGTAAAGATGAGAAGAAATCAGAAAAGCAAAAATTGTTTTGCAAGTACTATATAGGGAATGATCATATCAGAAAGAACTGTCCAAAACTGGCTGCAAAAGAGGCAAAGAAAAAGGAGGCTGGAATGGTTGTTGTAGAGGCGTCTACACTGAAAATAGAGTCTGCTAATCTTGTGTAGAATGAAGAATGGGCATTTACTACTCTTTGCAGTTTTGACCCATCTTCTCATGAGCAGTGCATGTCTGCAGTAGACTTAGATGTTTGGTACTTTGATTGTGGGGCGACCCAACATATTACCTTGCAGTGTAGTTTCTTGTCTTCACTCGAGCCTGCCCTACAAGGAATACTGTCACATGCGCCAACAACTCCTCCTATCCTGTTATGGAAGTTGGTAAGATCATTTTGACTACTGTTGATGGTAGTTCTTTCACTTTCTTAGATGCTTTGTTTGTGTCAGGGATCAAGAAAAATCTGTTATGAGTTTCTACATTAGCCAAGTTTGGCTTGGTTGTGAAATTTGTTGATGACAGATGTACAATTCATGATCTGTCAAATGGCAATGTCATTATTGCTTCTGGCATTTTATGTCATGGGCTGTATAAGCTCATAGACTATGAAAGATCTGTAAATGATTTGGCATGTGCAGTCAGGTTATGTCAGATGCAAAACTTTGGCATGCATGCTTTGGTCATCTAAATTTTGTGAGTTTTCATGCCTGCAGAAATTTGAAATGGTGTCCTCTTTGCCCAAAATTGAGGCACTTGGTAAAAATGTATGTGAAGGTTTTATTTTGGGCAAAATGTAGTGTTCTTCCTTTCCAAAAGATGGTTCAACTCGGGCTACTCAGAAATTGCAGCTCGTACATAGTGATGTCTATGGTCCTATGCAGACACACTCTTTTGGAAATTATCTCTTCGTGACTTTCATTGATGACTTTTCCAGGCATGCATGGGTATATCCATTGAAAGCAAAGTCCAAAGTGTTTATGTGCTTCAAACAATTCTTGGTTTTGGCTGAAAATATGTCAGCATGTAAAATGGGCATCCTCCATTCTGATCGAGGGGGGGGGGGGAATATATGTCTTCTGATTTTAGTGCATTTCTGACTGAATGTGGGATAAAACACCAGTGTATAGTGCCATATACACCTCCATAGAATGGAGTTGCTGAACAAAAGAACATGTCACTCATGGAGATGGCGAGGTGTATGGTCAAGAGTCAGGCCTTACCACATAGTTTCTAGCTTGAGACTGTTATGTGTCGCATATGTACTTAATAGGTGTCCCATTAAAGCACTACAGTCTATCACTCCATATGAGGCTTGGCATGATCACAAGCCATCTATTGCTCATCTCCGTGTTTTTTTGTCTGGCATATGCATTAGTGCCTGAACAACATCGCATAAAATTGGATGATAAAGTAGTAAAATGTATTTTTGTTGGGTAGAGTTCTGAAAGTAAAGGCTATCGTCTGTATCACCCACAGACTAAACACATTCTGGTTAGCCATGATGTTGTTTTTGTGGAAGATGCTATTCAGCCATTTCTTTCATGTACTAAGGAGACATCTATTAGCTCTAAAGACATGTATGATACGTTGCTGCCTCTTTTTGCAGGTGGACAGTCTAGTGTTGGTCCTAATGAGGCAACTTCTTAGCCTTTGCAGGTTTCATGTGATGATGTAGATCATCCCATTCTGATGCAGATTTACATGATGCACTTGTTGATGAGAGAACTGATATTGAGGAGGCAAAAACTATGCCAAAATGGCTGGTGCAAACTTTGTGTGACAACAAATTAGATGTACCTCTGTCATATTGTACTCGTTCAGGCTCTCATAGCGCATCTTTTGCATCAGATTGCTATGTTATGGTTGCATCTAATCTCTGTGATCAGAATGAGCCTGTTTCATTTGATGAAGCACAAAATTCAAAAAATTGGATGGTTGCTATGCAATCTCAATATGATGCTATACTAAAGAATGATACTTGGTCTTTATGTGACTTTCCTCTTGGCAAGAAGGCCATTTATACTAAGTGGGTATACAAGCTGAAGTGTAAGTCTGATGGTACAGTTGACAGGTATAAGGCTACGCTTGTTACAAAGGGTTATGCGTAGGAAAAAGGCATTGATTTGGATGAAACCTTTGCTCCTACTTTCCGTATTACTAGTGTTCGTAGCATCTGTGCACTTGGAGCTCATCCTGGTTGGAATGTACATCAATTGGACATTAAAACAACATTTTTGAATGGTGACTTGCATGAAGAAGTGTATTTTTCTCAGCCCCGTGGCTTTGTGCAGAAAGGGCATGAAAACCACGTGTGCAGGTTAAAGAAGGCATTATATGGTTTAAAGGAAGCACCACATGCTTGGTATGAAAAGATACATGCCTATCTGATTGCACATGGTTTTGAGAAGAGTCCAACTGAAAGCACCTTATATGTTAAGCGTGCTAATGATGTACTTCTGATCAATGTGGTTTATGTTGATAACATGCTGCTCACTAGTCCTCATGAGAGGAATATTGCTGATTTTAAGGCTGATTTACATGCCTCATTTGATATGTCTGATTTGGGGCATTTGCATCACTATTTGGGCATTCGGTTTATGCATGTTGATGGTGGAATGTATTTTTGTCAAACAAAATATATTGACACATTATTGCAGTGTTTTGGTCTTGAAGACTGGAAACCTATTGCCACTCCTATGGAAACAGGTTTACGACTGAGTCTTCATGATGTTGGAGATGCATTTGATGTTGTTCTCTATCAGCAGGGTGTTGGATGCTTGATTTACTTATGCATTACTCGGCCAGATATTGAGTTTGCTATCTCATACATGAGAAAGTTTATGCATTGCCGAGGAGTCAAGCATTGGCAGGCGGTTAAGCGCATCTTTTACTACTTGAGTGGTACCCGGCTACTTGGTTTGTTTTATCCCAAGGGGGGATCAATACCACCAAATTTGCATGCTCTTTTTGGCTCTCATTGGGCTAGTTGCTATGACACTCGTGTGTACACTAGTGGTTTTTGCTTCATGCTTGGTAGCTCATGCATATATTGGTTGCGCAAGAAGCAGCCTACTGTGGCCACTTCCAATTGTGAGGCTGAGTATAGGGCAGCTCTCATAGCGATTGTTGAGTGTGTGTGGCTTAGACGCCTTATGGCTGATTTGGATGTTGATCAGTCTTTTGCCACCACCATCTTCACTAACAGTCAAAGTGCATGGGCAGTTGCGAGGAACCCTATGTTCCATTGTTTAGGTTCCTAAGCCCAAGGAAAAGATGATTGTGGAAGCCTTTATTTTGCTTAACCCCTCGCAATCGGTCTACTTGGATTACCTAGAGCCCACAATTATCTCGCAATGGATTCTTCCTATGTCTATTCACTAGCTCATATGTTCCCGGCAAACGCACCAAAATGTTAACCTTTTAGTCCAAGGGAAAGTGCCTATACACAAGGATATTTTGCCCAAACTTTCTAATGCTAGGTCAGCTTTTATCGCCCTAAGTCCCCAATTTCACTCCAATGTAACCTTGGAGAAGGCGGAAAAATACGTGCACAAATAAGTATCCAACCCCAGTGATTCCTTCTAACAACCTCTCTCTCTCTCTGCTCACTCCCACGCTACTCCCAAGAACACCCACTCTTATGCACAAAGGCCCACACATGCTCACTTTTCCTCTTTTCTATCAAGCTTTCTCACTTACGGACACTCAATTTCCCACACAGCCTTTCATAGGCTCATGCACTCTCCTTTTCTCTTTCTCTTGCTCTCTCTCTCTCTCTTACCCTTGGGGAATGTTAATATCACTTTCTTTCATGCCAAGGGTTGCTTTTAGACCAACTCAAATGATGAATAATGACTTCAAGGGATAGATATACGCAAGAGCAGGGATCGGAAATTCTAAGAATAGGGTTGCAATCACTTACAAAACCTTAGCATACACTTCAAAGAAAAGTAAGTATCAAAATCTCTTTTCAATCGGAAGATATACATATCAATGTGTTTCAAGATAAAGCATATGAATTCGCAGTCATAGCCACGTTTTTATCATTCAACGTGAATTGTATATGTTCTCTCTCTAAGCAGTCGTATTGTGCACATATATTAAAACCTCGAATGTTTTAAGATCGAAGTTGTATACATTATCTATGCAATTGATAAAGAAAAATGCACAGGAACATCTTGAAGTTATTTATACAGGAAATCTTATGTGTTTCAATTGCAGCATTTTAATGCCTGAGCCGCGAGAGTTGCTAGAATCCAAAATCGTCCACACTTAGTTTTTGACATTGGATGTACACAATATAAAAAACAATCATACTAAACCAAAACATCCCTAGTTTTCTCCTGTTCAAATGGTTTTTGTTTCTATATCATGCAAAATAAACGACTGCATTTTTTATCATATTAATAAACAATATACCTCAGCAATATTTGCAGTAATTGTCAAATCAGATTCGAGCTGATCAATCACTCTGTTGTCCGTCCATACATGGTAAGCTTTGCACATCATGGGTCCTCTGCATCTAATTCTGCACATATCCCTAGGGCAGCCTTTTTGAATGTAATAGCGCGCTTAGAATTGACAGCCAAAACTTGAGGCATAGCCTTGAGCGGTGTAAAATAAAAGTACGGGATGCCAACAATAGTCACACAAAATTACAAAGCGAATCTGACATCTCTCTTTTCCTCAGGCATCCACGAGGAAGGAAGAAATATAGTGCAGCATGTCTGTTCTTTAGTCACCAATCAATGGATCCTGTGCCGATTACAGTAACCACCACTAACCCATGTATGTCAACTGAGTGTATAAGCGGGCTTTGTTTGTAAGGTTGATCCTCAGTTCTTCTCTGTATTTCTCTTTTCCCTTAACTGCTACAGCACCTGTGTTATTCTCTTTCTCAGTTGTCAGGCGGAATACAGGCATTACAGGCACCACACTTGATAGCCATATTCTTAAAATCTGCTGAAATCTCCACATCGACTGAAGACTTCTTGTTACAAGCCACCGTTAATGTTAGTCAGAAAACACTGAAGCGTGCATGAAGGACAGCGCTGCAGGCCCTCTGCCTCTCTGATGTGTGCTGAGTTTTTCCACTATGGCGCCCTACCACTCTCTACGCATGCCTCCCTTCTTGATTCGGAGCAACCCTTCATATCCCGATCCGAAGCTTTTTCCCTTCTTTCTGCATATGTATCAGACCTCGAGATAGTCCTGTGTTTTCCTCCTACAACTATCTTTTTCTACTAATGGTATGACTGCCACCTAAAGCCTTATTGTTGTTGTCTAGTGCTTTAGGAAATATCTCGTGTCCTTCCTTTTGCGCTCCAAAACTCCTCTCCTTCGTCTTGAGTCCAGTTCCTCCAGCAGGAGCCAAATTGCCAACACCCTTTCTGATCGAGGTCTCTCTAGCCTCTTCTGTCCAATCCCCCAAAACAAATGAAAATCTTCCTTCCTCCCCTTTGTTCCTGCACATGTAAAAAACCAGCAAGAAGACCCCTCATAATGACAGCCCCCCCCCCCCTATTCTGTTCGTGGAAAAAAACGAGAGTGAGAGAGCGTGAGATGACTTTGCTCCTCTCCTTTTTGATAAGGCCCTTATCCCCACACACTCAAAATGTGTTAAGTGCAGTTTGGCATGCGGCCGTGATCACATTTCTCCATATCTCTGAATTTTTTCCAACGATGTGTCGAAGATCAATTTCCGGAAATCGGTCAAGCGATTGTATTTGATGTTTGATAAGGAAGCATCCCCCCTTGAAACAAAGCCGTTTCTAATTTCCTTTGCACATCAATATTCCCTATGTTCTTAGGAGGCTCCTCCATGCTCAATCCCTTTTCTCCACAACCCTGCAATCAATATCTCCACATGCTTCTCATCAATCATCAAATTCATTCTTCAAGTACCTGAAATCAAACGTATTTCCTGCCAAATAGAACCACATTAGTGCATTAAAACCAACCATTTTCTGAGCTAACATACTCCCCTCTTCTTAATTGCGAAGTCGTTCTCGATGAGCCATTCTCGCTGCAATCTAATCAAAACAGCCATGAAAATATCAGTGTACAACTATTTTGCATACCTTCCCATCGAGCCATCGTTCCAAGTGGACCTGCACTCATTGAAGTTGTTAGTGCTCAAAAAATCACTCATGAATACATACAAATCATTCACTTACAAAATGATCCAAGAACATGCACATATATGCAACTCCAATTCCACATACATCAAATTGCTCATGCATTCCATTATGAACAATGGTCTCAACCAAAATAACACATGCATACCTTTCCATGTTTTACACATGCAACTACCATTGCGGAAAACAGAAAAGAAAATACCAAAATGAACAACGAAAACTGAAATGAATCCAATCGGAGATGCAACATACCCAAAATGCATACCCCTTTTATTGACCTACTATTCGCTATGTACACATAGTCCATGACCAGACACTCCTAAAGAATCCCCATCGTTGTCCTACAAAAGCCGTCGAGATTTGAGTGCAAGTGAAGACCTACATCAGAACCCTAGAGTGTCACACACACTGGAAAATCCTCGGATAAAGCATACAAGTTATAAAGCAAGACCGTTGCATTACCTCGCTAAAGCCTCATCCATAAGTACATATAGAATATCCGTGCCTTTAAGAATGTTGATCCAAAGTGAGCTGATCTGTCGCAAGCCAACACATACTAATCACACAAGCAAATAACGTTCCCTTCCAGGCGATCTTCGCCCTCTCCTCTCTCTCTCTCTCCCCCTCAGGAATGGGGAATAATTTCGTATGAAAATTTTATTTTAATCACACGTTGGCCTACATGGGCATTGGATGCGATTCGTGGACCTGACCACCCGATCAGGTTGATTCCACCCATCTACCAATGCAATGCAGCGCACAACACACAAACACACAATGATAACACATAACATATATCAGCTAGCCCATAACGAAGCTGGATGCGGCTCATGGTCGTGACTACCCAGCCACGATGGCTCCACTTACCTACCAACCGGTTATGGCGCGTAGCTAAGACACAAACATATATATCCCAAGCCTATGGCGAAACTAGCTGCGGCTCGTGGTCCGAACCACCCGGCGAGGATAAATCCACCCACCTACTAGCCCACCATAGCGCATTGGTACGATCACAACAACACAATATTTTTTCTTCTTTTTTTCTTTTCTTCGTTTTTTTTTTTCATAGTTAATTAGTTCACCCAAGTCCTGAGAATTAGAGAGAGGAAGAAAAGGACTCTTCCCACTGTTCCCACACATACATGCAAACATATACACTCTAGCCTTTGACAGATCAACCACCTTTTCACTCCATTCTCTCAATTACAAACACTACATATGTATTCATTGAGTTGACTTTTCACTAGGTAACTATAGCCGGCTATGCCTTAGTCTCTCGTATACCTATCCTTAGGTGTCCTAGAATGTGAGTCTCCGGGATGTTTCATGTAGCCTCACATCGTACTCGCATCCTGACAACTTCCCTAAGGCGAGTCAGGCTCAACTTCAGGAGCTCCGTCATCATTTCCTATCGTTAACACATCTGCCCATGCCCAAGTGATATCGTTTTCCTCGGTAGGCATTTCCCTAGAAGGATCAAAATAGTAATATCGATCTCCCATCCATCCTACATGTCGGGTCAGGTATTCTTCAAAACACTCAATATAAAACGCAACATCCAAACCCTGGTTTATAAAGCATACCAGCCAATGCGCTTCCTCAACATCATATTCCGTCTCAAAGTCGTCGACATCTATGTCCATGCGGGCGAATGTTTGGTCCGAGAAATATATCCTTAGCTCATACAAGTAGAGTTGCATTATTTGATCTGCCATTTTGTTACTTAGCTCCTAACAGTCTCTGCGCAACACAAGAAAAATAATTAGAAGTCCAAAATTTCTAAGCTAGCAAGGAAGAACATTTATAACACACAAATCATAGCTTACATATGCGCATATATATATAACTATACATGTATGTACAAGGAGTGTACTACGTCCTTCTGCTTGGATCTCATCTGGCTTCTCCCGTCCTAATATTTCTTGAAATATGGTTTAACTCTAAGCGCGTTAACCTTCACGGGGGCATATTCTTCTCCTAAATCTTGAATTTGCATGGAACCATTAGAGTTGAGTTCCACCACCTTAAACGGTCCTGCCCATCTTGTCTGTAACTTCCCCGGGAATTTATAATATTTACTATCATAAACTAGCAGCAAATCCCCTTCTCGAATCACATAGGTCTTGAGATTCTTATCATGCCTCTCTTTACGTCTTCTCTGAATAGCTTCCAGACTTTGCTGTGCAATGAGTCTCTTTTCTTCTAACTTGACCAGTTGTATGTACCTCTCCTTTAATGACTCTTCCTCTCCCATCCTAGCTTTGATAGCCACTCTTAATGTTGGCACTTCTTTTTCGATGGGAAAGATGGCTTCCTCGCCATATACTAGGGAAAACGGAGTGCTCTTAGTCGTCACTCGGTAGGATGTTCGATATGCCCACAAGGCTTCCAAAAGTCTCTCATCCCAGTCTCTCCTATGCACAGCTACCGTCTTTGTCAGAATCTGTTCAAGAACTTTGTTGGTGACCTCCACTTGTCCATTTGCCCTCGGGTAATATGGAGTGCTTTTTCTATGTTTGATCTTATATAATTCCATTAATTCTTCGATCAATTCGTTGACAAAATGTGTTCCTCTATCACTCACTATTTCCAACGGGCATCCGAATCGAGTGATGATTTGTTCATACAAAAATTTAGCTACATCAACAGCTCGGTCAGTCTTCAAAGCTTTGGCTTCCACCCACTTGGTAACATAGTCCGTACAGACCAAGATATACCTATTGGATCTTCGTCGTTAGGGAGGATCAATAGGCCCCACAAAATCAATTCCCCACTTCTCAAAGGGCTTCAGAGCGAGCACCGGCGTGAGAGGAGCTGCATGTGCTAATGTGGGTTTGCGAGTCTTTGAACAGCGTTGGCCACCAATACCCAGCCAATAAAATCTTTCTTGCCGTCAATTCACCAGCAAAGTGCCCACCGCAAGGTTCGTCATGCAAAGCCCTCAACACTAGGTTTGCTTCTTCTTCCTCCAGACACCTCCGATAAATGCTCTCATGAACAAAATATCGATAGAGTTGCCCCCCAATGATGCTATGGTGCTTTGCCAATGCTAACAGTTTTTGCTTCTCTCTCTTGCTTGCTCCTGGCGGATATTTAGTAGTGCACAAGAAATTCACCAAGTCGGCATACCAAGGTACTTTAGCTTCAACCTGGAATAGATGCCCATCAGGAGCATCATCGGGCACACTAGAGATTGGCTCCTCATTAACAATTCGAGATAAATGGTCAGCCAATATATGCGCTTTGCCTGGTTTGGTTACTACTGTGAACTGAAATTCTTGGAGGAGTAGCATCCACCTCATCAATCGCCCTGACAACTCTGGTTTATTAATGATATACTTAAGGGCTTCATGATCCACATAAAACGTGAAATGCTTTCCCATCAGGTAATGCCGATACTTGTTCACAACAAAGATCATCGATAGGCATTCCTTCTCCGTAGTCGTGTAGTTCCTCTCAATGCTATTCAAATTGTGACTTGCGTAATAAATAGGGTGGTCCAACTTCTTTTCATCGGCTTGGCATAGTACTGCTCCAACCGCAGTATGAGAAGCGTCGGTATGCACATGAAATTCTCTCGTCCAGTCGGGTGCTACCAAAATCGGTGCATTTATCAATTTATTTTTGATCAATTCGAATGCAACTTGACACTCTTCAGTCCATTGGTATTGTAGGTCTTTCCTCAAAAGATTCGTCAGTGGTGCTGCTATTGATGCAAAATTTAATATAAAACGTCGATAATAATTCGCATGGCCCAAGAATCCTCTGAGTTGCCGCAAGTTTTGTGGCGGTGGAAGTTGTCCAATTTTTTCTACTTTATCCTCGTCGACCGCGATTCCTTTTTCGGAAATAACATGTCCCAAAAGCAATCCTCTTCGTACTCCAAATGTACACTTTTTAGGATTCAATGCGATGCCTTTTTCAATGCTTCTTCTTAAAATAGCTTCGATCCTCTCCATCATGTTTTCATCGTTGCCTCTGATTGCAAAATCATCGAGGAATATCTCCATCCAATCCTGCAAATAGTCTTGATATGCAGCTATTATTGCTCTCTGGAATGTGGCCGGTGCATTGCATAATCCAAATGGCATCACACGGTATGCGTATGTACCCCATTCTGTAGTGAAAGTAGTTTTTGATTGATCCTCTTCATGGATTTGGATCTGGTTGTACCCACTAAAACCATCCAAAAATGAGTACAATTTATGGCCAGCCACTCTGTCCAAGATTTGATCAGTGAACGGCAAGGGGAAATGATCCTTCTTTGTGCGCTCATTCAACTTGCGATAATCTATGCAAATACGGATTTTCTTATTTTTCTTCGGAACAACTACAATTGGTGATACCCATTCACTGAATGCGATGGGATATATGAATCCTGCTTCCAATAATTTAGTCAATTCCAACTTGATCAATTCCGAGTAGACTGGATTTGTCCGCCTAAGTCGTTGACATATTGGTCGTGTACCTTCTTCCAAGTCTATATAATGTTGGCAGATTCGGGGATCAATTCCTCTGAAATCACTATATGACCATGCGAAGGCCTTGCTGAAATTTTTGAGTTTTCGTACTCCATCTGGTAGCTCTCACCCCACGCTCAAGAACTTTTCTGGAAAAACTTCCCATTTTTCCAACTGAGCTTCTCGCGAATATTCCTTATTCCTTGATGACACTGTGATTGGAACATGCTCTCCAATCACGCGTGCATGGTTGGCCAGTAAATCATTGTTTTGTTCTGTTTCGATTGAACCTAATTTCTTTAATTCAACTTTTGCAATGGCTTCCGACACTTTAGTTTTACTCTTCGCTTCTTTTTCCGATTCTCGACTTCTCTTTAGAATCTCTGCTTCTAGCATTCTAACTCTTTCTCTCAACTGTTGCACTTCCATCGTCGGAGCTAACTCCAGCTCCAGCTCTTCTTTTGAAGTTCCCTTCTCCAGGGATTGAGTAGCTTTGTTTTTACTTGCGTCTATACTCAACATGTAGCACTCAAACTCTCTTGTATGTGTCAACCATCTCAACAATTCGTGATCGGAATCGTCGTTATAGAGCAATGGATTTTGATATTCTCCCATCTTTGTGTCTTGATTCTTAAAGAGCTGCAAGTTGAACCCGTCTTGAAGCAGATTCTTGTAGGTGTCCGTGTTCAAAGAAAACCTAGCTCGTGCAATCTCGTGCCTTGCTTTCTCCTTCTCTTTCTTTTCCATCTCATCGACTATTATTGTCTTCTTCTTGTTGCTCGAGGGTGGGGATACTTGTATTTGAATCCAATCAGACTTTGGCCCTATTGAAATAAAACCTGTGCGCCAGTCATGCACACATTCGGATTGCACCAGCCATGGCCGTCCGAGTAGGATCGAGAAGGTAGCCTCTGAGGTCCTTGGTCTTACTATCAGATAATCAACTTTAAACTCTAGACCACCCACAACTGTGCTTACATTCTTCAAAAGACCCGCAGGCTTCACTTGTGTTTGATCTGCCATTCTCAAGGACATCGGCGTTTCTTCCATGTGGTTGAGGCCCAAAGCTTTCATCATGAACTCAGTCATAAGGTTGACTGCGGCTCCACTATCTAACTGAGCACCAGGGACTGCATACCCTTTAATCTCGACCGTCACAGCTGGAGCATTCGAATCAATTTGCATCGTAATGCTTTGAATGATTCCTTGGATATCTTTATCTTGTTTCTTTTTATCTCGAGCTTTCCTCGGCTTCTTAATATATTCATTGTAGAATTGTTTCCTATAAGCGGGTGAACATTTTAGCAATGTGCCAATGTCTAACGTGACTTCCGTGTGAGCGAGCAACTTTACAATATCCACTTCCTCCAAACTTTGTCTTTCCTTCCTACACCTTGGAGCCCTTAATCTTTCGGGGAATGGTGCTATGCCTGGCACAAACTCCTTGGTCACTGGTGGAAGAATCTCAATCTCTTCCCCATCCTCAAGCTCTTGCTGCTCAGCAAATCCTCCAACTTGGTTTTCTACCTCTTCACGCTCAACGATCTTCTCTTGACTCCCTTCTTCACCTTCGCCTCCTGGATTCTTCTTCGAATACTCTTGAGTCCTTGTGACTACTGCCACAGTTGGATCTTTGTGTGGTTTCTTGGCCTCGTAAGCATCCACAAAGTGCATTGACGAGCTAGAGCCTTCTTGAGGGTTCGGTGTTTTGAACACTACTCCGATTGTAGGAACTTGCTCTTGAGCTCTCGATGTGGATCTGAGTATCAACATAATTCGAGGACCCTACTGGTCCTTTTTCCTTGCCGGCGGCAGCTCTTCGTTTTGGACAATCCTCATCAAAGTGGCCCTCTCCACTACAGTACCTACATAGTGGGGTATAATCAATTGGTTTCTTTTCGTTTGGACATCTAGATTGAGTATGGCCAAAGCCATGGCACCTCCAACACTGGATTGGACCATCTCTTCTTTGATCACGTGCGGCTCCTCTTGGATAGTCTCCTCCTTGACCCTGAGCACCATATCCATAAGTCGGTCTGTTTTCCCAACAAGATGTAGGTGGGACACTTTGAGCGGGCAATCCCGTGTAAGGTCTTTCTCTTGTATCTCCGGATTTCATGGTCCTCTCTTCATAGGCCCTCTTGTTATAACATCGGTCCTCTGTGTGATTTGTTCTTCCACAGAAAGTGCAACGCATTCTAGGTGGTGATCTATCTGTGAATACTCTCGAGACTGTAGGGCATTCTGAAGCCAAATGGCCGTAACCATGGCACTTTCCACACCATGTATTTGATCGAAACACTTGATTCGGGTTTGTCGTGACCTCTGGTTTTACTGTGTATGTCTCCTGAGTCATTGTGGCAGCTTTTATAGCTTGTGTGACCAACTCTAATATTCGTTCTTCGGTTAGCGCAGGCTTTGTCTCGCCTCGCGTGCTAGTGGCAGCTACAAAAGCTGGGGTCGTCAATGCGGGACTTCCTTGGCCCGGATCTTTCATTGGTATGTTTCCTGGGCCTCCCATTGGCTCGTATAAGAGTTCCATCTTCCTTTGTTGGCATAATTGTACTTCCTCCCAAAGCCTCGCTTGTTCCTTAGCATCCATTAAAGTCGCAGGTCTTGTCAGGCTGATATGCTGCTGTGCCGTAGGATCTCTCAATCCCGAAATGAATCTTCGTTTCAATGTCTCATTGTTCGGGGCATTCGCGCCCATCTTTCTTACCAACGTTTCCATTCTCTGAATGTAGTTATCGATGCTCTCATTGACTCCCTGTCGCAAATAATCCATCTGTTGGGACAATCTATCTTGGAAGCCTTGTCGTCGAAACTTTGCCAAGAAGGCTTCCTTGAGCATTTGATAAGTTTCACGCTCTTGTGGTGTCAGATTCCCATACCAATTGGCTGCCTCATCACGAAGAATAGCCGGAAAAATTCTCAACCTTTGACTCTGGTCCACTACCTCATTGGCTTCACAAGTAACTTCAAACAGCTGGATGAAACTATCTGGATCTTCGTCCCAAGCACATGAAAACTTGGTGAAGTCCCCCAAGTGAACCGAAATCCGCTGAGCCATTTCGAACAGAGTGTGTGATGTCGATATCACTTCGATCCCAGAAATTTAGCACACGCGGCCTCAAGATCCATCCTTCAAACTTTCGTACTTGATTCGCGACTCTCCTACGGGAGTACACGTTTTTGGCCGATTTCTTCGAACCAATCGAGGTCCACTCACCTGGCGGTTCCCACCTTCTCCTTTCTCTTTCAAGGCCTCTTCTCTGAGCGCGTTCCTCTCTCTGCGTTTGTGTTGCTCCTGACGATGAGCTCCCCTCGCTCATGTACTAGATCTTGGGGTCCGCAAGCTCGGCCAACCTGTGGCACTAGGCGAACCTATGGCACTCTCTTATAGAGACGTACCAAGCTATTCCCGGCAAACGCACCAAAATTTTTAGGTTCCTAAGCCCAAGGAAAAGATGATTGTGGAAGCCTTTATTTTGCTTAACCCCTCGCAATCGGTCTACTTGGATTACCTAGAGCCCACAATTATCTCGCAATGGATTCTTCCTATGTCTATGCACTAGCTCATGTTCCCGGCAAACGCACCAAAATGTTAACCTTTTAGTCCAAGGGAAAGTGCCTATACACAAGGATATTTTGCCCAAACTTTCTAATGCTAGGTCAGCTTTTATCGCCCTAAGTCACCAGTTTCACTCCAATGTAACCTTGGAGAAGGCGGAAAAATACGTGCACAAATAAGTATCCAACCCCAGTGATTCCTTCTAACAACCTCTCTCTCTCTGCTCACTCCCACGCTACTCCCAAGAACACCCACTCTTATGCACAACAGCCCACACACGCTCACTTTTCCTCTTTTCTATCAAGCTTTCTCACTTACGGACACTCAATTTCCACACACACCCTTTCATAGGCTCATGCACTCTCCTTTTCTCTTGCTCTCTCTCTCTCTCTCTCACCCTTGGGGAATGTTAATATCACTTTCTTTCACGCCAAGGGTTGCTTTTAGACCAACTCAAATGATGAATAATGACTTCAAGGGATAGATATACGCAAGAGCAGGGATCGGAAATTCTAAGAATAGGGTTGCAATCACTTACAAAACCTTAGCATACACTTCAAAGAAAAGTAAGTATCAAAATCTCTTTTCAATCGGAAGATATACATATTATTGTGTTTCAAGATAAAGCATATGAATTCGCAGTCATAGCCACGTTTTTATCATTCAACGTGAATTGTATATGTTCTCTCTCTAAGCAGTCGTATTGTGCACATATATTAAAACCTCGAATATTTTAAGATCGAAGTTGTATACATTATCTATGCAATTGATAAAGAAAAATGCACAGGAACATCTTGAAGTTATTTATACAGGAAATCTTATGTGTTGCTTTTGCAGCATTTTAATGCCTGAGCCGCGAGAGTTGCTAGAATCCAAAATCGTCCACACTTAGTTTTTGACATTGGATGTACACAATATAAAAAACAATCATACTAAACCAAAACATCCCTATTTTTCTCCTGTTCAAATGGTTTTTGTTTCTATATCATGCAAAATAAACGACTGCATTTTTTATCATATTAATAAACAGTATACCTCAGCAATATTTGCAGTAATTGTCAAATCAGATTCGAGCTGATCAATCACTCTGTTGTCTGTCCATACATGGTAAGCTTTGCACATCATGGGTCCTCTGCATCTAATTCTGCACATATCCCTAGGGCAGCCTTTCTGAATGTAATAGCGCGCTTAGAATTGACAGCCAAAACTTGAGGCATAGCCTTGAGCGGTGTAAAATAAAAGTACGGGATGCCAACAATAGTCACACAAAATTACAAAGCGAATATGACATCTCTCTTTTCCTCAGGCATCCACGAGGAAGGAAGAAATATAGTGCAGCATGTCTGTTCTTTAGTCACCAATCAATGGATCCTGTGCCGATTACAGTAACCACCACTAACCCATGTATGTCAACTGAGTGTATAAGCGGGCTTTGTTTGTAAGGTTGATCCTCAGTTCTTCTCTGTGTTTCTCTTTTCCCTTAACTGCTACAGCACCTGTGTTATTCTCTTTCTCAGTTGTTAGGCGGAATACAGGCATTACAGGCACCACACTTGATAGCCATATTCTTAAAATCTGCTGAAATCTCCACATCGACTGAAGACTTCTTGTTACAAGCCACCGTTAATGTTAGTCAGAAAACACTGAAGCGTGCATGAAGGACAACGCTGCAGGCCCTCTGCCTCTCTGATGTGTGCTGAGTTTTTCCACTATGGCACCCTACCACTCTCTACGCATGCCTCCCGTCTTGATTCGGAGCAACCCTTCATATCCCGATCCAAAGCTTTTTCCCTTCTTTCTGCATATGTATCAGACCTCGAGAGAGTCCTGCGTTTTCCTCCTACAACTATCTTTTTCTACTAATGGTATGACTGCCACCTAAAGCCTTATTGCTGTTGTCTAGTGCTTTAGGAAATATCTCGTGTCCTTCCTTTTGCGCTCCAAAACTCCTCTCCTTCGTCTTGAGTCCAGTTCCTCCAGCACGAGCCAAATTGCCAACACCCTTTCTGATCGAGGTCTCTCTAGTCTCTTCTGTCCAATCCCCCAAAACAAATGAAAATCTTCCTTCCTCCCCTTTGTTCCTGCACACGTAAAAAACCAGCAAAAAGACCCCTCATAATGACAGCCCCCCCCCCTATTCTGTTCGTGGAAAAAAACGAGAGGGAGAGAGCGTGAGATGACTTTGCTCCTCTCCTTTTTGATAAGGCCCTTATCCCCACACACTCAAAATTTGTTAAGTGCAGTTTGGCATGCGGCCCTGATCACATTTCTCCATATCTCTGAATTTTTTCCAACGATGTGTCGAAGATCAATTTCCGGAAATCGGTCAAGCGTGTATTTGATGTTTGATAAGGAAGCATCCCCCCTTGAAACAAAGCCGTTTCTAATTTCCTTTGCACATCAATATTCCCTATGTTCTTAGGAGGCTCCTCCATGCTCAATCCCTTTTCTCCACATCCCTGCAATTAATATCTCCACATGCTTCTCATCAATCATCAAATTCATTCTTCAAGTACCTGAAATCAAACGTATTTCCTGCCAAATAGAACCACATTAGTGCATTAAAACCAACCATTTTTTGAGCTAACATACTCCCCTCTTCTTAATTGCGAAGTCGTCCTCGATGAGCCATTCTCGCTGCAATCTAATCAAAACAGCCATGAAAATATCAGTGTACAACTATTTTGCATACCTTCCCATCGAGCCATCGTTCCAAGTGGACCTGCACTCATTGAAGTTGTTAGTGCTCAAAAAATCACTCATGAATACATACAAATCATTCACTTACAAAATGATCCAAGGACATGCACATATATGCAACTCCAATTCCACATACATCAAATTGCTCATTCATTCCATTATGAACAATGGTCTCAACCAAAATAACACATGCATACCTTTCCATGTTTTACACATGCAACTACCATTGCGGAAAACAGAAAAGAAAATACCGAAATGAACAACGAAAACTGAAATGAATCCAATCGGAGATGCAACATACCCAAAATGCATACCCCTTTTATTGACCTACTATTCGCTATGTACACATAGTCCATGACCAGACACTCCTAAAGAATCCCCATCGTTGTCCTACAAAAGCCGTCGAGATTTGAGTGCAAGTGAAGACCTACATCAGAACCCTAGAGTGTCACACACACTGGAAAATCCTCGGATAAAGAATACAAGTTATAAAGCAAGACCGTTGCATTACCTCGCTAAAGCCTCATCCATAAGTACATATAGAATATCCGTGCCTTTAAGAATGTTGATTCAAAGTGAGCTGATTTGTCGCAAGCCAACACATACTAATCACACAAGAAAATAACGTTCCCTTCCAGGCGATCTTCGCCCTCTCCTCTCTCTCTCTCCCCCTCAGGAATGGGGAATAATTTCGTATGAAAATTTTATTTTAATCACACGTTGGCCTACATGGGCACTGGATGCGATTCGTGGACCTGACCACCCGATCAGGTTTATTCCACCCATCTACCAATGCAATGCAGCGCACAACACACAAACACACAATGATAACACATAACATATATCAGCTAGCCCATAACGAAGCTGGATGCAGCTCATGGTCGTGACTACCCAGCCACGATGGCTCCACCTACCTACCAACCCGTTATGGCGCGTAGCTAAGACACAAACATATATATCCCAAGCCTATGGCGAAACTAGCTGCGGCTCGTGGTCCTAACCACCCGGCGAGGATAAATCCACCCACCTACTAGCCCACCATAGCGCATTGGTACGATCACAACAACACAATATTTTTTCTTCTTTTTTTCTTTTCTTCGTTTTTTTTTTTCATAGTTAATTAGTTCACCCAAGTCCTGAGAATTAGGGAGAGGAAGAAAGGGACTCTTCCCACTGTTCCCACACATACATGCAAACATATACACTCTAGCCTTTGACAGATCAACCACCTTTTCACTCCATTCTCTCAATTATAGACACTACATATGTATTCATCGAGTTGACTTTTCACTAGGTAACTACAGCAGGCTATGCCTTAGTCTCTCGTATACCTATCCTTAGGTGTCCTAGAATGTGAGTCTCCGGGATGTCTCATGTAGCCTCACATCGTACTCGCATCCCGACAACTTCCCTAGGGCGAGTCAGGCTCAACTTCAGGAGCTCCGTCATCATTTCCTATCGTTAACACATCTGCCCATGCCCAAGTGATATCGTTTTCCTCGTTAGGCATTTCCCTAGAAGGATCAAAATAGTAATATCGATCTCCCGCCCATCCTACATGTCGGGTCAGGTATTCCTCAAAACACTCCATATTGTGATTTCCACGTGGAGTGCTTACTTCCTTTTGTGGAGTGATTTCCACGTGGAGTGCTTACTTCCTTTTGTGGAGTGATTTCCACGTAGCTTGGCACTTCCATATACATGAGTGCCAGCTCGTTCACCCCATCACTCCTAGGGGGGATTTCTTGATATATTTAGGTAGTGATGTGTGTGAACACACTAGGACCGTAGGGGCACTTTTTTCCCTATTTAGGAGGTTTTTTCCCCCGGCTTGTATATATGCCTATTGCCCTAATGGGCTAATTATCTTTGTACATTCTAGTGGTAATACATTCAGTATTGTGTGTTGTGCTCCAAGGTTCTTCTTCTTCCTTGTGTTGCTCGCATGCTTCCGCACATGTCTAATTCCAACATGCATGCCATGGGGCATGATGTAGCAGTCCTGACGATGACATCCACTTCTCTCTTGCAATATCATGTTGTATCTTTCTTGTAATCTTTGCTATTTGTGACTCAAATTCTCATTTCATTACATAATTTTTGGTGAATGTTGTATGAAAAAGCCAGTTGAAGATTTCTTCTAAATAGTTTGATTGTAGTAGACCACCCCTATAACGAGTGTTTTTAAAGTAAACACCTCTAGCCTTGTAATGTGACTTCTCCATTCCTTGTGTACTAAAAATGTCCAGTGATCCATGTCGATTCATAAAATATGCTCCATGTGCAAAAAGAATATGTTATGATCTAGCCAATAAGATATATGTGAAGAGATGGATTTGTATTTGATGAAGATGAATGGTGCTGTAAAACCTTTGCACTACACCAGCCAAATGAACTCCATGGATATGTAGTGGGTCCCTTTAGCTTGCCAAAGTATGTATTAGACACCCTATGTACCTTGCAAGATCACTCTCAAAAATTTGAATTAAAACAGATAAGTTGGAGTAGACTCACGAGCAAAAAACTTACTATTTATGTTCATACACCTGCACAGTATTTTGAGCAATTCTCTGGCCACAACAGCAATTAACTTAATTCCTTTTGGGGAAATCTTATAAACTAAGTAAGCTAACAATCAAGAGTTATGTCATTAAAAATGATGGACTGAACAAGGAGAAAAGAACTTAGAAAGTCATAGGACCATCCCGATTTTCATGGGTTGTTATTCAGACCCATGAGCAAAAAAATGGAAATATCTCACGATTGAAGAATAAAATGCTTATGGAATTTTGTAGGCAAATACTAGACATAGTGGAATTCTAACAAGCTTTGAATCATGGGAAATGGTGAAGTATACATTGAGAAAGATCTCTGAGAAGGTGACTGTTTTGAGAGTAGTGCTGACAGAGAAGTAGAAAATGAAGTGATATAGTCGACTTCAAATGAATATAGCTCACGATCGAAACATCCAATTGCCATGAAACTTTTTGAGTATACAATAGATGTAGAGAGCTAACATTACCACGTTGAATCACTGAAATTGATGCACCAAGCTTAGAGAAATCATCTCTATAATCCGACTGAGAAAATTGAGAGATATGGTAGTGAACAATACACTTCACAAGAGCATGCAAATATGAACTCAAATGATCATGAAAAGGATAGTATATTGATTATAAAATACAATGGAATTACTGATACACATGTGTGTCTTGAAACCACACCTTGATATGGCATAAATTGCAGCTCATGGAGGTCTTCCAAACGTGACTAAAGAGCCACGTATTTATAGTCATCTTTGGAGCCAAGATTTGAATTTGAATCTTGCCCACAATAACTCTTCAATCTTTTGTTGATTGATTCTCGTACTCACCTAATCAAATTTCGTGGCTTATTTTTCCTTTTTCATCAAGTGGACTCAACCACGTAGATGCCTTTACTTTTACATCAAGTAAAGTCTTCAAAGATTACAAGAGGTAGTTCACAAGTGAACTCTATATGGAGTTTACATTTCCTTTAAATTTCTAAGCCTTTTGATGACCCAAGCCATCACTTGGACTTGCCATGGATGTGTTCTAACAACTCCCCCTCAAGTCAAGTGATCTTGAGGTCTTCAATCTTCCAAGATTACTTGCAAAGCAATCATAGCCTTGAATTTGCAAAGCTTTGTACGATCTAATGCTTTGGTTAGAATATCTGCACATTAGTGATAATGAACTTCAATATGTTTAGTCCTTGCATGAAAAATTGGATTAGCAGCTAAGTGAATAGAGCTCATGTTGTCACCAAAAATATTTGGAGTTCCAATCTCCAAACCAAGATGTGTGAATAGTGTCTTCATCCACATAGCTTCTTGAGTAGCTATGGCAAGACCTCTGTATTCAACCTCTGTGGAAGAGACCAACTGTGAGTTTCTTCTTGGATGACCATGAAACAAGTTTTTAACCTACAAAGGTAAGATAACCTGAGGCGCTCCTTCTCTCTTCCTTGGAGCCAACCCAATCTGCATCAGAGAACAATTTCAAACTTAAATCAGATACATAAGGGTAATATAACCCTTCATTCATGGTTCCTTTGAGATATCTGAGTATCCTCTTGCTAGCTTCCATGTGAGGTTTCTTGGGTGTGTGCATAAATTGACTTAGCACACTCACACTATAAAATATATCAACCCTTGTCAATGTGGCATAGTTCAAACTACCCACAAGGCTTTGATAACATGTCACATCTTCTATAAGTTCACCTTCTTGTGAGCCTAATTTGTGATTAATCTCCATTGGAGTACCTACAATCTTGCAATCTTGCACCTTGAATTTTGCCAACATGTCCTTAATGTACTTTCTCTGAGTAAGAAACAAACCATGATCCTTGTAGACAACTTCCAATCCTAGGAAGTAGGTAAGTGAACCCAAATCACTTATCTTGAATTCTTTTATCATGTGTTCTTTGATTCTCTTCATGTCATCTATATCATTTTCTATAAGTATAATATCATCTACATAGACACACAAATAGATGAATTCAGAATTACTCCTCTTTATGAATAGTGATGGATTTGCCTTGCTAGGTTGAAATCCTTTGTCCTCCAAGAATGAGACAAGCCTGTAATTCCAAGCCCTTGGGGCTTGTTTGAGTCCATATATTGCTCTATTAAGTTTACACACATAATCAGGATATATGTGATTCTCAAAACCATGTGGTTGTGCCATATATACCTCTTCTGTTATCCATCCATTAAGAAATGCATTTTCTACATCCAATTGAAGTATCTTCCAATTCATGGAAGAGGCAATACTAAGCAAAACCCTAATAGTAGGCATCTTTGCCATAGGAGAGAAGGTATCTTCATAATCAATTCCCTGAGTTTGTGCAAAGCCTTTTGCCACAAGCCTTGCCTTATACATGTTAATGGAGCCATCTGAGTTCTTCTTCAATTTGTAAATCCACCTTGAGCCTATCACGTTTATTGATGGAGACTTGGGAGCCAACTCCCAAGTGTTGTTCTCCTCAAGGGCTTCAATTTCTTCTTCCATTGCATGCCTCCATTCTGATTTCTTTTTTGCTTCCTCAAATGTTGAAGGTTCCTCTTGATTTATGTCCTGTGCTAGATAGATTGAATGTTTAGTGACTAGAGAAGTATCAAACCCATACCTTTCTGGGTTTCTTTTCTCCCTCATGGACCTTTTTAGGCCATGATGTGATGATTCTGCCTCTTGTCCAAGTTCTTGCATTTTTTCTTTACCTTTAGACTTCCACATTTTGAGTTTTTCATACTGAGTTGCTTCATTATCTTTTGAGGTATCTTGCTCTTCCACTTTAGAAGAATTATCCTTAACAAGTTTTGGAAAATGTTCTTCAAGATCATAAGGTAGGTTGACGTTTCTACATGAATCTGTATACCAAGAACTATTCTCATCAAATACTACATCTCTACTCACCAAGAATCCTTTGGTTGTTGGGTTGTATAATATGTAGCCCTTTTGATTGTTGTCATATCCAATGAATACACACCTTTCTGCTTTGGGATCCATCTTGCCTCTAACCTGTGAAGGAACATGAGCAAAAGCAACACATCCAAAAATCTTACAATGATCCAAGGTTGGTCCTCTTCCATTCCAAGCCTCATATGGTTTCATGCCATTAAGTGATTTTGAAGGTAACCTGTTAATCAAATAAGTGGTTGTGGACATAGCCTCAGCCCATAAGTAATTAGGTAAGTGATTCTCATTTAGCTTAGACCTTGCAGCTTCAACAATTGTCATGTTCCTTCTTTTGGCCACTCCATTTTTCTCACGAGTGTACCTTGTAGTGATCTCTCTTTTGATTCTAGCTCTCTTGAGGAAAGGAGTCAAATTCATGGGAGAAGTACTCTCCCCCTCTATTTGACCTTAGCCTTTTTAATGTCTTACCTGCTTGATTCTCCACAAGAGCCAAATATCTTTTGAGGCATGAAAAGACTTCATCTTTGTGTTTCATAAAATATAATATAGTTCATCTACTACAATCATCAATGAACGAGACATAATACCTTTATCTTGATATTGAAGCATCCTCGCTAGATCCCCATACATTTGTATGAACCAAATCCAAGAGATCTCCATGCATATATCCTTTCTTCATGAATGGTAACATGTTAGACTTTCCAAATTGACATGCACTACTATAAATCATGTGTTGTTTCGACAAGTTAGGGAGTCCAAGTACACTTTGGTCCCTGCAAATTTTCTTTAATGATCTTTCACCAATATGTTCTAGCCTTTTGTACCATACTTCCAATTTTGTGAGTGTCTAACTATCATAATTAAAGAGAGCAATGTTTCTAGTATCTTGTAATTCAAATGTGAACAATCTACCTACCTTTTCACCTTTTGCAATTCTCCTGAATCCTTGACTTCCATCTTCAAGAAATGCTCTTGCTTTTGTGAACCTCACTTGCAACCCTTTCTCTACTATCTGCCCAACACTTATCAAATTCTTTGTAATGGTAGGGACTTAGAGTACCTTATTGAGTAAGTTGATGTTTCCATTAGGTGCTTTGACATTTCCTATTTTCTTCACAAGGTGTCTTGTATCATCTCCTATTTGTACCTTATGCTTGTTCCTTGGATCTTCTAAATCTGATAGGACACATTTCCTGCCACATGATTGGAACAACTTGAATCTATGTAGAAAACATGCTCATCAAATTTACCCTGTGGCATGGTCATATTCATGATAAGAAATGAGTCCTCTTGATTTGAGTCTGTTGTGTAGTTATTGAAGTCTCTTCTTCCTCTATTGCCTCCTTGATAGTTAGAATGGTTGTAATTGTTGTGGTTGCAATGGTAATTGTTGAACCTTCCTCTTGAGTAGCCATAACTTCCTCTATTGTAGTCTCTACCTCTTTGGTTCTTGGAATTTCTAAAGATATTTTCAATTGTATGATTAGTTAATCCACAAATAGAGCATGAATTAGATTCTTGGGATCTCCACTTGCCTTGTCTTCCTCCTCTGCCTCTACCTCTACCATGTCTTCCTCTACCTGCATAGTTAGCTTGATGTGTACCTGCTTCATCATCCACTTTGTTTCCTCTTCCTTTGTTTTCTTTGGACTTGCTTTTATCACTATACAAAGTTGAAGATTGATTACCTTTTGAGCTTTCTCCATTCTTGATAAGCTTGAACTCTTGAGTAATTAGTTGTCCTATGAGTGTGTTGAAATCTAGTACATGCATATCCATGTATAGATCCATAGCTGTGGTGAATGCTTCCCACTTGTCATCTGCATTCAAGCCATTGATGACCTGGCTTACAATTTGTTCTTCATCTATTACCTCTCCAATGCTTCCCAACTCATCTGCTATGTCCTTGAGCTTCGTGAAAAAATTAGTCACATTTTGTTTGGGAGCTTTCTTGAGAGTTGTGAAGTCTAGCCATAGTTGATGCTTTCTTGCCTTTGTACTTGAAGAGAAGAAGGCGTCAAGTGCATTCCACACTTCCTGAGATGTTTTACAACTTCTAATGTGATGCAACAAAACATTTGAGATAGACTTGAGGAGATAAGACCTTGCAAGTGCATCCTTGGAGCACCATGTGCTTAATCTTTCTTGCCCTTCTTGTGTTGGTTGACCTTTGTTCTTGAAACTTGGCATAACTTCATCTCGAGCTATATAACCATATAAATTCCTTCCTTGAAGATAAGCTTGCATCCTTAATGACCAGCTTGAGTAGTTACCTCTATCCAATTTGTCAATTGATGAAGGAAATCTATCTACCATGTTGTCCAACCTTACTCTGATACCACTATGAAGAGATGGATTTGTAGTTGATGAACATGAAGTGGGCTGCAAAAACTTTGCACTAAACCAGCCAAATGAACTCTACGGATATGTAGTGGGTCCTTTTAGCTTTCCAAAGGATGTATTAGACACGCTATGTACCTTGGAAGATTTCTCTCAAAAAGTTGATTCAAAATAGATAAGTTGGAGTACATTCAAGAGCAAAAAACTTGCTATTTATGCTCATACACCTGCTTCGTATTTTGAACAATTCTCTGGCCACAATAGCATTTAACTTAATTCCTTTTGGGGACATCTTATAAAATTAGTAAGCTAACAATCAAGAGTTATCTCATAAAAAATGATGGACTACATAAGGAGAAAAGAACTTAGCAAGTCATAGGCCCATCCTGATTTTCACGGGCTGTGGCAGTAATCAAACCCATGAGCAGAAAAATGGTAATATCTCAAGATTGAGAAAATCAAATGCTTATGAAATTTTGTAAGCATATACTAGACAATGTGATGATTCTAATAGGATTTAAATCATTGAAAATGGTGAAGTACACACGAGAAAGAGCTCTGAGAAGATGATTGTTCTAAGAGTAGTGCTGACAGAGAAGTAGAAAATGAAGTCATATAGTCCACTTCAAATGAACATAGCTAATGATAAAATCATTCAATTGCAATGCAAATTTGGGACTATACAATAGACATAGAGAGCTAACGTAACCAAGTTCAATCACTAAAAATGATGCACCAACCTCAGAGAAATCATCTCTGCAATCTGACTAAGAAAACTGAGAGATATGGTAGTGAACAGTACACTCACAAGAGCATGAAAATATGAACTCAAATTATCATGAAAATGGAAGTATATTGAAAATGGAGTTACTAATACATATGTGTGCCTTGAAACCACACCTTGATATGGCATAAAGCTCAGCTCATCGAGGTCTTCTAAACACGACTAAAGAGCCATGTATTTATAGTCATCTTTGGAGCTTAAAAATCCACAAAATAACATTGTTTATTTCTTTGGGAACTTCTATAGCACCTAACCACCGGATATCTCTCTCTGATTGCACACTGTAAGTGAAATGGGAAGTGGATCATAAAGTTTCATCACTCATTGCATGGTCCATAACTTCATTCATTAGCATCACACTGAACCTTTCCAGTTGTCAATCCTTTATGATTTGGCACTCATCAAGCTTTAGTATGAACTTTAACTTAACATTATAGTTTGCACACAAGAGGAAACATTACCTTAATATGATACTTGAATGCAATAAAACTTCAACACAAAATAAAATGTAGTAGGGATACCTTGATTGTTGAACTATAAAAGTGAACCATTTCTTATTGAAGCTTTTGAAGATCCACAAATATATTGTTGAATTTAGTGTAAGTAAATCCTTGTGTAGATAGGATCTTTCATTCCTTGTTGGGAATATTTAGATGAGGCAGACATAGTGTCTTCTATGAATAAATATTGTCCAATAGTACGAGTCACATCCTCATTAGAAGTTTTTTTTTATAGACACTTTATATGGGCATGGAAATATACTTTGAGAAATACCTTGTCCTTATAAGGCTTACCTCAGAAGGGTGTACATTGCAGTATACCCATTTCTACTGACGCTCGCTTTGTCACATATTGCCTGCATATCTTGCACTTTGATAAGGTTTTTTAACTTCTCTGAAAACACAGCTTCAACAACAGCTCTAATACACTTTCCTATGGGTGTGTCTATAGCAGAATTGATTTCTTTGTTGTTTATGCAGCTATTCATCAGCTTGAATTGGTCGTATGTTGTTGATAAAGCAGTTATGTCTTGAATAAATGATGTACACAATGAAAGATTCCATTATAAATCTTCATTAAAACATATAAAAGTAAAACAAACACTCATCTTGTTGCATATATATATCGTTTGCGTGCTCTACCACCTAGTAAAAGAACTTCAAAGGATGACAATGCTCTTTTCCTATATCTCATACCAAGTGGAGTCTCTTTTAGCTGTTGGAGATTGGCATTTAACTTTGAAATTGTGCTTTCTTTTGCTTCCATATCCTTTTCAAAATTTGCAAGTTGTTTTTATAAAGATATGATTGTGCTTTAAAGTGACCACCCTCATATGATGGAGGTGATATTTTTGGAACCAATACTTAGTAGTAGCATGTGAATGTGTAGATAATCGCTTGTAGTAACCTAATAGTCGAGTTTCACCCGCACTAATGAACTGAAGTAAAGGTTAGAGGTTATGGAATGTTGGATGGTAAGAAGATATTGGATCAAGAGGATATAGTAAACTATGAGTCCAAAGATTAATACTTTTTTTTTCCAGTTGCACGACATTCATTTTGAGAATTGGCATCACTGTTACATTGTGTATTTGGACCAAACTCTCTAGGCATAGGAACATGGATACTTGTTGATGCAAGAGCATGAGGATGTTCTACTATGAAGTTTGTGATACATGTCAACACCATCTTTGCTAATGACCAACAATATAAAAAACAAAGTGGAAAACTGATTGGAAGGGACTCTAAAGCATACGTTTTGCTCAGAAAATATGTTTTCTTGTATGTGTATGGGTTAAAGTGTCTTTTCCTACTGTGTATAGCTGAAAATGATGAAAAAAAGTCATTTTTGGGAAAGCATAGTCACAGATTTGATGATGTGGTACTTACGTTTGGAGAGAGGTTGAAAATTATACTTTTTCTAAAAGAAACTTTAAAAAATGGACCCAAGAAAGTGGTATTTGACATATATATTTAAAAAATGGGTTCCTTTGAGTTAATATACAGTAAAAATGAGAGTTTTTAAAAAAATCCATTTTTTATGCAAATACATGCACGAGTTTAATGATGTGGAAATTAGATTCTCTTGCTCTCTCTAGAAGAAGAAAGAGAGAGGCCTAGTAAAGCCTTAAAAAAAACCTACTCTAGCCTACTAAAAAGTGTCATATTAAATGCATTTTGTCCCCTTAAAGAAGAACAAAATTAAGCTTAATCCCTAAAAATTAGGAATCCTTATAAGGCCATGTAGAGTTCACTTTTTCACCTAATATAGTGATGCAAATGCCCCAAATCAGACATCTCAAGTGAGGCATGCAAATTAGCCTTAAAATGAGTAATATATGTGTCATGCGGACTAGTGAGGAGCACGACATCAACATATACCACAATGATCAGAAGCACATCATTAGCATGCTTAACATATGAGGTGCTTTAAGTTGGACTCTTCTCAAAACCATGTGCAATCAGATAGGCATGCATCTTTTCATACCAAGCACATGGTGCTTGCTTTAAACCATATAATACCTTCTTTAACCTACACATCTAGTTTTCATGCCCTTTCAGCACAAAACCACGAGGCTAGAAATCATACACTTCTTCCTACAAGTCACCATTCAGAAATGTTGTTTTAATGTCCAACTGATCTACATTCCAACCATGATGAGCTCCAAGTGCACAGATGCTACGAACAGTAGTCATTCGGCAAGTAGGAGCAAAGTTTTCATCAAAATCAATGCCTCTTTCCTACGCATAACCCTTTGCAGCAAGCCTAACTTTGTACCTGACAATTTGTATACCCACTTAGTGCCAATGGCCTTCGTGCTAGGAGGCATGTCACATAAAGACCAGGTACCATTTTTCATGATAGCATCATATTCAGATTGCATTGCAACCATCCAATGTTCTGAATTTTATGCTTCATCAAGCAAAATAGGTTCAATGTCATCACAGAGACTAGAGGCAGCCATAACATAGCAATCTGATGCAAAAGAGGCACTATGAGAGCCTAACCGAGTACGATATGACAGAGATGATTCTAATTTTCTATCATGTAAGATCTACACCAACCATTTTGGTATAGTTTTTGCTCGCCTAATATCAGATCTCTCATCAAGAAGTGCATCATGTATATCTGCATCAAAAATGGAATGATCTACATCATCACATGAAACCTGCAAATGCTAAGAAGTTGCCTCATTAGGACCAGTACTAAAAATCATCGATGAAAGTCACGAAGTAAAGAAAGTTCCCAAAAGAAGGTGTCTGCATAGGACCACATACATCATTATGTACAAGCTGTAATTTTTGAGTAGCCTAAACTGAACCATCGTTTGGAAAAGAGGAACACTACATTTTGCCCAAAATAGAGCCTTCACAAACATGTTTTCTGGGTGCGTCAAGTTTGGACAAAGAGGAGACCATTTCAGATTTCTACAGGTGTAACAAACTAGAAAAATTCAGATGACCAAAGCATGAATGTCAAAGCTTTGCATCTGACATAGCCTAAGAATCATGTACTCCACATGCAAAATCATTTATAGATCTTTTGTAGTCTATGAGCTTATATAGCCCACGACATAGAATGCCATAAGCAATAATGATGTTGCCATTTGATAGATCATGTTCTATACATCTGTCTCAAGAAATTTCACAACCAAGACAATCTTGGCTAATGCAAAAACTGATAACATTTCCTTAATCCCTGGCACAAACAAAGCATTTGATAAAGTGAAAGAACTACCATCAACAATAGTCAAAATGATCTTACCAACTCCCATAACAGGATAGGAGGAATTGTTGGCGCATGTAACAATATTCCCTGTAGGGCAGGCTCGAGTGAAGAGAAGAAACTGCGTTGCGAGGTAATATGTTTCTTCGTCCCACTATCAAAGTACGAAACATCTGAGTTTACTGCAGACATGCACTGCTCATGAGAAGATGTATCAAAATTGCAAACAGTAGTAAATGCCCATTCTTCATCTTGCACAAGATTAGTAGACTCTATTTTTGATGTAGAGGCCTCTGCAACAACCATTGTGGCCTCTTTCTTCTTTGCCTCTTTAGCAGCCAGTCTTGGATAGCAATTGATGACATGATCATTTGCTTTAGAGTATTTGCAAAACAATTTTTGCTTTTCTGATTACTTCTCATCTTTATCTTCCTTCTTCGAATGTGCCGCATTTGTAGATTTTTGCTTAGTAGTAGAAGAGCTCCATTCACCTTTGCCCTTCTGAATAGCCAGGAAAGCTTGATCTGCAAAATGCATAATAGACTTGTTCTGTCTAGACTAGTCTTCTTGCAATAGAACAGAGACTAAATCCTCAAATGACAAGGCATTTGAGTTTCCTTTCATCATCAAACAAAGAGTAGAAGCAAAACTTTGATATGAGTCAGGAAGACCATTCCGAACGGTCTGCACAAGTGAGCTATCTGGTATAACTTCATCAGTAGAAATCAACTGTTCTTTCAAATCCATAGAATCACCTTCACTCTGTGCTCACTCTCCAATTGTTTTCAGAGGTAAGCAACACGAGCCTCATTCCTAGCCTGCTACAATGTGGTAAGTGTATCACAAGCATCCTTAGTTGTTCTACAAGAGTGAATGTGAGGAATAATGGCACGTTTGACAGACAAAGCTATCAATGCATGTGCCTAAGCATCTCTACCATCCCAACAAAGTTTCTCTACAATAGGTGCAATAGAAACAGTAGCACGAACAGGAATCTGTAGAATATCATCATCTTTGATACCATCTCCATCAGCTCCAACACCCATATTTGCAATACTTGTATTCGCAAGTGTAAGAGGACATCTTTCAACACCCTGCATAATATTCCATAGTCATTTTTGCGACCAATACATGATGCATCATATAAGACCACAATGGGTAATTCGTACCATCCAACTTATCCTCAATAGCCAACATATGAAATACATTAGTGCTTTCAGCCATGGCCATTGACTAAAATACCTTGATGTAGAAAAATGACTGTATTTGAAAACGTTGAACAGAACTACCCAAACGAGTTCTGCTAGAGTTGTAGCAAACTTTGAGATGCTAATACTGGCCAATATAAATAGGTATATATCTTTGGCACAAAAAGATAAAACGTCTTGCATAAGCATTGCGATAGTGCCTTTGGAGGCCGAAACGAGCTCAGATCATGATTTTAGCATCACAGAGCGAAGATGTTTTATCTTTGAAATACCCTGAGTATGCTTACCAAATTTCGTGCAATTCTGAGATTGCAACTAGAGAGGTGTGACAATGCCCTAGATGAAGCAGCGACCTATTGTGATACCAATTGTTGGAGTTAAACCTCTGCAAAAGCCATGAACAACACAACGAAGAAGAAGAAGCTTGGAGCACAACACACAATGCTGAATGTATTACCACTAAAATGCACAAAAATAAGTAGCCCATTAGGGCAATAGGCATATATACAAGCCGGAGGAAAAAAACCTCGTAAAGAGGGAAAAAAGTGCCCCGATGGTCCTAGAGTGCTCACACACATCACTACGTAAATATACCAACATGTTCTTGGATATCAATGGAGTGGATATAGAAGAAGCAAAAAGAGTGGTACATCAACACTTCTGCTTCCCAAATATGCATAGATATACATCATTACAAACAATTGTGGTTCAATTACTCTCCCATGTGGTGAAGCAAGTTGAAAATCAGATAAACGTGACACCATATGTGCAAAAGTGGCTATTTGAGGATAAAAAATAATGGGGAAACAAGAAATTTTTGAATGGCAGTATTAACTTTGGCCATATTGATCTATCACACATTGAATATTTTGGATCACTTAAGAGAAATGCCATCAACAGTGGAAATGGCCAAACATGTGAAATCTGCCACCATCCAAAAGAAGAAACATGGTGTACTGATTATAGAAGAAGCGAGCAAAAGCTCAAAGCCTATGATGAGAGAATCAAAGAGAATGAGAGAAGAGGTGGTGATAGATATCACTCCATCAAAAAAAATGTTCCCAATTCCAAAATCAACTTTGGTGCCACCACTGCCCATCTTAGAAGAAGAATTACACGAGGCCCTCCAAACCATGCACACGTATATGGAAGGGCAGGTGAACCTCACAGTACAAGGTCACCACTATCACCAAAATGAGTGAAGTAAAGGAGAAAATGGGTAAAAGATTATCTCAGATGGAATGATATAAGGAGCTCGGCTAACTAAATTGAGTTCATCTCCAAAATCCCATGTGCATAGAGAACAATCTACCATGAATTTGAATCTTAACACTGACCTCGATGATGATGGAAGGTTGGATGAGCTAGATCAAATAGTCAACCAGTAGGAGGTGGCCATTGAACAAATGGATGAAAAAGAAAACACAGCTAAAGAAAAACAAGAAATAATACCTACAAAAGACTAGACTTACACGATTCACATTAATAGAAACATGAGATTATAATTCGAGGAGATTACAAAAGAAGGACCAAAAATTATGGTACACCCAAAAGAAGAAGTTCAACAAGAAGAAGATCTAGAAATGAAAGCATATTTTGAACCAATAATGATAATAGTGGAGCCATCTCCCATGGACGTAATTTATGAAGGAAGTTGTTCCAAAGTTGTAGAAAATAAAGATGTTGAGCCATAGATACAACTCCAAATCAGGTAACCATTCAATGAAACCTTACATATTAATAAAGGTAACGATGTGCTAGTAGGAGATGAGCCTGTCATACCACAAACATGGCTCAACGTGGATGTGGCCCAATGAAAGCCTATAGTCAAACACATGATCTAGACAACCATGGGTACACAACAACATCTCATGGAGGAAAATAAAGAACATGAAAAAGTAAATGTAGAAAAAGGTTAGTTCAAAGCATTGAGTGAACAACTCATGAAGACACAATTGGCATTCAATAAAAAGGAAGAAGATTCCATTGAGGCTCATAAAGAGATTGAAAGAGGAGAATGCCAACCTCCAAAGATAAATAGCTAAAATAAAGAAGGAACAAGAGAAGCAGCTACAAGAGGGCATGGAGATGAAAAAGACATATGAAGCTTGAAGTAGAAAAAATATGCCTAAAAAACTGAAGTAAGCTTCTCGAAACACATAGTAAAGTATATATGGATGAAGTCGACGCATTACGTAGCAAGAATAAAGAATTGGTGACTTCAATTTTATTGAACCAACCTATGGAAGCACCAATTGCTACAAGTAAACACATCATGAAGCTCAAAGCATAATTAGAAAGGTATGTAGATTGGCTCAAGCAAGAGCAAACATTATGTGCCTAATGGGAATCAAAATAAATCCAAGACACAACAAAGCTATGAAAAAAATAGAAGGAGGTAGTGGCCAAGTACACAAAACAATGTAAGCAGGATGCAGATCAACTCGATAAAGTCTATGAGAGAAAAATACTAAGTGAAGAAGAGCTCAAAGTAGGAAAGGAACAAAATAAAGAAAAAGATCGAGTCATTGCAAAGTTACAAGTTCAGCTAGTGCAGCGAATAAACATGGGGAGACTAGTAGTTCTAAGCACTCATGTGACTAGTAAGGAGACTGAGGTACATCCTCTTTCTCCCCCCATCATTCATTCACCAATATACAATAAAAAAGAGCTGCAAATTGATGAACATCCAATGCCATATACTGCAAAGTCAGAGAGAGAAGGCACTACTAGTGTGCCCCTTAATGCAAAATTCTGAAGATATAGTGGTGCGAGTCATGAAAGAAGCAAAGATCAAGAGCAAGGATTTAGATAAAGTAATGAAGACATTCAATGTACTATACGGCATTATGAAAGAGTAGAGCTACCGATATATAAAGAAAACTACCTGGAAGGATCCGGATATTAATTTGAACTTTACAACAAATACCTTGGACTACACTCAAGCTGAATTTGAAGACGTTGATCCTATCTGTAGAACAAAGCTTTTGGAAAAGAATCCTACAATGTGGGTGCATTGGCAAGAAGCACCATATTTACTACAGACCAATCCAATTTTCATTATTTAGTCCTTTTTTTTTCAAAAATCCTCTCTAAAACTTCAAAAAGCCATGTAACTGCTCTAGAGGAGTCCCCTCGATGCATGATCCCTAAAGAATGTGACATTATCTTTGTACAATAGTAGGAATTCAGTGATTTTTAGAGAAAGTTTTGATCACTTATGTGAAAGGACCATTTTTAGGACACATGTATATAAGTCACTTGGTGATACTTCGTAAAGGACTTTTTGCAATTATGAAGAGCTAACAAGCTAAAATTTCCAATTTGCTTCTTTTTGTTTGTATATCTTCTTCTCCATGAGCTTGTAAGTGTGTGTGATTCATGAAATGTGTGCCTAGATGTGTTGTCTATCACTTCCCCTACTCTTTTGGTCATTTTAGTGTGTACGTGAAGCTTCGTGAGCTTTGGAGCAAGAGTTGGTGTTTCCTGCCATTCTCTATTTTTCTCATAACTTGAAGTATGATTGTCAGATTAAGCTCAAGATACCACCATTGGATGTATCTCATGGAGGCTTCAAAAAGAACCAATATCGACTATATTCATGTATCAAAGTTGTGAGATATGGCTTAATTTGTGCTTGCTATTCTAACCATTATCACGAAACACATTTCTAGTGAGAGAGGTGACATAAGAGGTAGTTAGATCTAATTTTCATACATTGTTTGCACATCCACTCCATTAACCATCATAAAAGCACATTTCCCTTATATATTTGATGTGGTCTAAGTCCACAGATTGATAATTTAACGAGTGTATTAATCCACCACTTTATGCACTTGTTGATGATAGAAGTATAGTCTCTTTCATCATAAGTCCCTAAGACATTGTGAGCTTAGGTATAGAATCATGGTATCATGTGTAGGTTAAAAGCATGAAAAGGATGCTAGAACACAATTCTTATTATGCCATTGACGATGCACCATCATGTGAAGGTGAAATGCATGAAAATGATGTAGGAAAACTAGAATAATCAGCCCACTCACTCAAAAATGGTGCCATCAGTTGTAGTACAATTGAAGTGCTTCATAATATCTGCTAGAATTGGACTCCTTTACAAAGAGATTTGAATTCATTTGCATGAAAATTTCAAAAAAGCTAGAAAGCATTCATAGAGTGTAGGTTTTCATAGCCTCAACCCATATTCGGTCAATTGTACCACAGAATATGGTTCCTTCATCTTTCTTGTAATACATTCATATATATTAAAAAGAAAGAGAGAGAGAGAGAGAGAGAGAGAGAGAGAGACAGAGAGAGATTATTGACACTATGATATATTCATTCGATTCGAAGTGAAATGATTAAGTAAAGAAAATGGCGGCTTGGAGAAATCAGAAGATAACATTTGCAGCTGGTCGAAAAGATGGCGAAACAATGGGGTTCTTTCAAGACCACATCTTCTACATCTGAGATCACCTATTCTGTATTCCACATAGATTCAATGGATTTTCTTTGTTTTATGAAAAGGAGAAAGTGTTTCTATAATAAAATATCTCAAGGTTTAGGAAGCTAATCTCAACAATATTTTATCTTGAGTATCTTTCCGCCTTAAGGATTAGAAATCAAGGAATAGAAATCAAGAAATATATGAAGGGATAGAAATAAGATCTTCTCATTGGAGGCATCTTGCATTGAAGAAGTGGTTGAACACTTAAGTGTGCACTTCATCATTTAGAACCTCACTTCTCTAGGTTGCAGGTAGGGGGTTACCTCGATAAGTTGCATTTGAAAATCCCCTCATCACCATGTTGTGGGAGGTTTAATCCTGCCTCCTATGGGGAACACTGGGTCTTTGTGCATCTCAATTCAAAGTAAGTCTTTGAGAATCGAAGTTCTTCAAAATAATTCTCTCATCTAGCCTTAAGGCTATCCCTTCCTAGTTGCTACCTTAATAGACTTTCTAGCTCTATATCTTAGTCGATGCTAGGTGTTAACCCCTTCTTTGTGAGATTTTAGGGGGTTCCATGGATGCTATCCCCTTCATTCACTGCATTTGTAGATTAATCCAAGCTAGTAGATCCCACTCATAGAACGTTTTCAAAAAAACTTTGACAAACACCTAATCTAAGTTTCTTTAAGTATATTTCTACAAAAGACTTGGTTATATAGAAAGAGATTGAGATCTGAATATCCAATGCAAGTGTACTTCCAAGGTGCGTTTACACTTCTTGAAAAGAGTGTCTATGAGAAAAAAAGACATGAATTTATCTAGTTTGTTTATCTAGTTTGTTAAGAGTATTGTATTCAGAAGAAAAAGTATAAATCTTGAATTACTTCCATACACAAGGCTAAGAGTCTTAGGATGGGTTTAGAGAGGGCAGCGAAAGAGTTGCATGACCCCTTTAATCCAATCACACTCACTCATATGTCTCCTTCTATTTAAAGAGGATGGTGGTCCTTAATCCATGTGATTATCAAGTCATGGCACATACTCCACAAATTAGTACCGTGGGGATAAGTCTGTCCCTAAGCAACATGTGTAGATGAATCAGCATTTCTTTCTTCTTTTAAGAAATATTAAAGCTATTATTTTCCATTGTAAACAAAAGACATCATGCATTACATCATTAAAGTAGAATTTCTAATGCATACTTTTCATACTTTATAAGACACACCTTCTAATATACGTTTGTCAAGACTTATAAAAAGCCATTCTTCTATGAAATTCCATGCTCAATTGTATGTTCTGAAGAGGAGAAGAGTAGACAAGTACTATCCGTCATATAGTAGAGGTGTGTTTTATTTCAATTGTATATCATTATATATTTTGCATTGATATGTGCACTCATATTTTTTTTGCCATTTTCTTTAGGTTTATTGGAGTGATCACATAAACAAGGTATTCCATATACATTATGTTTATCCTTTAGTTTTTATTTTAATTTATATATATGCTAGTCACTAGGTTTATTTCTATTTTAGGTTATGAATTCTCAAATATCTCATTTCTTTGGATCTCAAGGAAAATAAGAAAATATTATCTTCTATCAATCCTTACTTTCTCAACCTACTCATCATCCATATTCGTACCCATATTTCCCTATTCGTCCTCATGGATACCAAGATATGTTGACCACTTTTCTTTCTCCTTCCCATCCCTTTGCATTTGCATCCCCTTATTATGGGATAAATGCAAATGATACATCAAATTCATCATGCCGTCTCAGTCTTTTATTCTTGGAGGCCTCTCAAAAAAGTATCTACATAGCAAGTCAATGAAAGCAAAGAAGATAGGTAAGATGAAAGTTCTCAATCATGATAACCCATAGAAAAGAAGGTCAAAACAACAAATAAGAAGACCATTGTTGTCAAGGGAGCACTAGATTGTGCTCTTTGACTACAGTAGACAAGATTTCTGAAATACACTTATGATTACAAGAACACCCACGTAGGGAAAATAATACAAGAAGATGTAGCCGATACAAGACGTCCCACAACTAGGGATCAATAGGTATGGAAAACTGGACTAGAGATGATACAAGAGATCCCACAACCCGGGATCGTAAGTATGAGACAAGATATCTTGATTACAAGAACTCCCCTCTGGGAGATGGACTAGATACAAGAAAGAACTCGACAAGATCTCGTACTACGAGATTACAAGAGGACAAGACTAGATGCCCACGATACAAGACTAGACAGGACTGGAACAAGGAACAAGACAAAAGCAGGAACTAGAACTTGGAGAGTACTTACTTGGTGGTCACGACTCCTTGAGCTCCCAAGACTGGTATTGGCAAGACTAATTATGAATGTGGCCAACCCCTCATTATATAGGTTTTCAAGGGCGGTTCATGAAAGGTGGTTACGAATTGATGATGTCATAGATGATATCATCAATTCGAAACATGATTTCTGGATATCTGAATCAGGCAAGTAGACAGTCGATCTTAGGGTTTTGGCATGTTCCAAATGCAATGGAAGCATTGGTTTCTCTTAATTCGGAACCAATCATGAGATACAGGGTTCATATGGAATCTAAAGTTGTGGATGATTGGCTGTAGATTGTTTAACTTGAACACCAAGGAGCTTGCAAAGACTATTCCAAAAGCTGGATATGAACTATGGACCTCGATCACTGACAATGTCATCAGACAATCCATGAAGCATAAATATATACCTGAGAAAAAGTCTAGAAGTGGTTGCACCTGTGATTGCCTTGGTAGTTGGAATGAAGTGTGCCATCTTTGTAAATCTATCCACAATAACAAGAATGGCATCATACTTATCTGACTTTGGTAATCCATAGACAATGAAGCCCATGGCCTTTCTGGGATAGGTAGAGGTTGCAAGAGGCCATGAGGTTTATGTCGGGGTACCTTAGATCTATTATAAATATCACAGGTTCGAATGTATTCTTTGACTTCCTTCCATATCTGAGGCCACCAAAAGTCCCTTGATATGAGTTCTATTGTTTTATTCACTCCAAAATGTCTTGCTACAAGGTTTTCATGGCGTTGTTGAAGTACTTGGATCCTGGGCTTTCCTGGAGGGACATACAATAGGTTCGTATAGAGTAGTAACCCATCCTTTTCCTGAAATTCGTTTACTTCTTGGAATTTTCCTTCTTGAGCTTTTCTGCTTAATGTTACAAAACAATTCATCTTGTGGTAGATTCTCACGAATCAATTGATTCAAGGCTGAATCTTCATGATGGCTTGAAGAGATAGATGCTAACTGGAGATGCTCAGGCTTGAGTAATACACTCTCTTGTTGATCAAAGGTCTCTTCAACCTTCTTTGGTGCAAGGTAAGATCCTCAAGACAGGGCATCTGACTGACATTATTGATGTCCTGGACGGTATGTGATGATAAAGTCAAATCTAGATAAAAAGTTACTCCATCGAGATTGCCTTCTATTGATAATGCGGGTGGTCATAAAATACTCTAGGTTCTTATGATCTGAATACACAGTGACTTTATGAGCTGCTCCTTCTAGATGGTGACGCCATGTATCAAATGCGTCCACTATGGCAAGAAGTTCTTTATCATGAGTTTCATAATTAATTTCTGTAGGGGAAAACTTTCTTGAATGATATGCAACTGGATGTAGGTGTCCATCATCTCCATATTGGGAAAGAATGGTCCCTAGAGCAAAGTCTGATGCATCTATCTCAAGGAAGAAGGGCTTACTGGAATCAGGATGAACTAGAATTGGAGCAGTAGTAAATGCTAATTTCAAGGTCTGAAAAGCGTTTTCTGCTTCTTCGGTCCATGAGAATTTGGAGTTCCTTGTAAGCTTGGTAAGAGGTGTCACTATCTTGGAGTAATCTCTGATGAATATCCTGTAGAAATTGGCAAACGCCAAAAAACATTGTATATCTCGAACACATGAAGGTGGTTGACAATCAAGGATTGTCTCAATCTTCTTAGGATCCATAAAAATTCCTTTATCTGATACAATGTACCCTAAAAATTCTACTTCTATCTTATGGAAAGAGCACTTCTCCAATTTCACATATAATCCTTTTTCTCTTAGTTTCTCTAGGACTATCTTCACATGACATTCATGATCCTCTAGATTTTTAGAAAATAACATTCATGATCCTCTAGATTTTTAGAAAATATCAAGATATCATCGAGGTATATTACAACAAAATCATCTAAATATTCTCAAAAGATATCATTCATCATATGTTGGAAGACAGCTGGAGCATTTGTGAGACCAAATGGCAAAACTACATATTCAAAATGGCCATACCTTGTCCGAAATGTTGTCTTCCATTCGTCTCCTTCTCTGATCCTGACAAGGTTGTAAGCTCCTCAAAGGTCAATCTTCGTAAAGAATTTGGCTTTTCCAAGGCGTTCCAAGAGCTCGGATATGAGTGGTAGAGGGTATCTATTCTTTATAGTGACTTTATTCAATCCACGATAGTCTACACACATCTGGAGAGTCCCATCCTTCTTCTTTACAAATAAAATAGGAGCTCCTGCTGGAGACTTTGAGTGTTTGATAAACCCTTTTGCTAGATTCTCATCAATGTTCTTGCGTAGTTCTGTAAGTTCCTCTGAGGATAGTCTGTAGATTGGTCCAAAGGGCGGTTGTGCTCCCTCTTGAAGTTCTATGGCACAATCATAGGGTCTATGCTTTGGAAGGATGTCTACATTCTTCTTTTCGAAAACATCTTCAAAGCCTTTGTACTGATTGGGTAGCTTCACTAGATCATCTTTCTTGGATTCTTGAGCTGGTAGGGCATAGATCATATATGTCGGTTCCTTCCTTACTACATGTATGAAGGCTTTGGCTCTGACATATGTTGTCGGGTTCTTTTGGATATCTCGAGGGGTGATTTTATTCTTCTCCCAATTAATTTCTGGATTATGTTTCTTTAACCACGGCATTCTGATGAAAACCATATTAACTCGACTTGATATTACATGAAATTATATGTGTGAATCATGATCACCAAGATGTACTCTTAGTGGTATGGTTTCCATGGTTATATTCCCCGATGCTAGAGGCCGTCCATCTACTACTTCAACTACTACGGTCTGTTCTTCCAAAGTACTGGAATTCCATGTTTCTTAATGAGTCCTTCATCAATGAAACATGAGGACGTTCTTGAATCTACCAGATTTTCTCTATATTGCATTTATACATTACTTAATTATGTATGCATGTATGCATGTATGCATGTATGCATTTGCATATGTTATATGTATGCATGTGCATATGATGCATGTGCATATGTTGCATGTATGCATGTGCATATATTACATGTATGCATGTGCATATATTACATGTATGCATTCGCATATGTTGCATGTATGTATATGCATATGTTACATGTATGCATTTGCATATATTGCATGTATGCATGTGCATATATTACATGTATGCATGTATGCATTATGTATGCATTTTTATATATTGTGTGTATGCATAAATGAATTATGTATGGATTTGCATATGTTGCATTATGCATTAATGCATTATGAATGCATGTGTATATGTTGTATGTATGCATTTGCATATGTTATATGTATGCATATGCATATGTTGCATGTGTGCATTTGCATATATTAGATGCATGCATATGCATATATTGCATGTATGCATATGCATATATTACATGTATGCATGTGCATGTGTTACATGTATGTGCATATGTTGGATGTGTACATATATGTGTATATATTAGAAAACAATTTCAAGGCAATCATAGGAATACCTTATGTTGTGGGTGCAATAGATGGATCCCAAGTACCTATAATTGCACCATGTGAAAACCATGTTGATTTTCTCAATCCCAAAGGTTTTCACTCTATCTTGTTGCAAATAATAGTAGCAATTAATTGCTCTATTTGGAATTATGATGTAGGATGGGCAGGATCAATGCATGATTCTCTCAAATTTACAAGACGTGAATTATATCATAGATTTGCAAAAGGTGAACTAGGTAAGTATTGCTTGATTGATGAATGTGCATATCCTTCTCGATCATACATGTTAGTCCCATTCAATGGTTGTGAAAAAGGATTGTCATGTCTTAAGTGTCATATCAAGAACAAGCATTCCAATTGAAAGAGCTTTTGGCATGTTGAAAGTAAGATTTTAGATCATATTAAAAAGATGTGATACGGACCTATGTTATATGTCAGATGTGGTTGCCACATGTCTTGTCCTCCACAATATTTTCACATATCATGGAGATGCTTTTTATATGGATTGGATTCGAGAAGCACAAGCAAAATTGGTATGTCACAATGGGCAATTAGAAGAGAATGAAAGAGTAGCATCCATGTCCTTGGGGAGAGCAACGAACAATATAAAATGGGATCAAATGAAGCAATGGATCGTGGTAAATGCACTAATGAAGAAGCAAGTGATCTTGCGAGCAACTTGGAGTGATGAAACAGGATTGCAAGCATAATGTACAAAGAGCAAGCAAGAATGAATGTTCAAAAGAGTTTTTTGAAAACGAAGTGGTGGAGGAGATGGAAACATCATCATCATCATCTTCTTCTTCATAATGTATTGTAACTATTATATTATGTTTTAGTTTAATGCAATGTATGGTAACAAGATACATTTGTTTATAAGGATTTATGTGAAAAAAAATATAGTTGTTCTACCATCCCTTGTGTTCACATAGGGGGTGGCATAAAAATAGCTTTTGCACACTTCTGCCTTCTTGTGTGAACACACGAATGGTGGAACTAGTTATTTTTTCATTGTTCCACCTGTGATGATGCACTTTTGAATATTTGTTCCCGAGTCTCAGTGTGAACCCAACCTTATTATCATTCAGTGAGATCCCTTACTTTTTGTTAAGTATTTTCTCATTTAACATAATATGAGATTATACGAGAAATACAAATCATTGTTCATATTTCATTCTATTGTAAATGATTGAATAATATAAGCTAGAAAGTGGGTGTAGCTTAATGGAAAAGGTTGAACACAAGAGATTCATCAACTTCGATTCAAGTTCTTCCTAGGTCTTGATATGCACCATCGGAACATGTAATAAGAAAAATCCCATTTTTCTAAAGAACACTTGAGATTAAAAAAAAAATACATAAATAATTGTTCTTAGTTCCAATTGCACGTTCTGAATTGGAATTTATGGAAAGCAAAGAAAGTACTAGTAATAGCGTGCTATCATAGTGATACCATAGTGATACCACTGTTCTCTTATTGTTTTTTAAACTATAAAAAATATTTGCTCAACTCTTATTGTTTTTTAAACTATAAGAAATATTTGTTCAATTTTTCCGAGTGTTCAGCTACAGAAACAAAAAAACTCACACGTTTCATTGGTAAAAACTTTTATAATATAACATCAATATCACATCAAATTTAGGTTAATCTAATCACTAATATAACCTCTGAATTAAGTGCCAATGAGCCTTTAACACATGTACATAAATAACGTATTATGCAGATTGGAGAATGCCCAAAAAACCTGGGATATGTTCATGCAAGCTATACGTGAATTAGAATCTTAGCAGACTTGGATACTTTTGATCTAATACCAGTTATAACAAATGACAATTCATACTTACATCTTTCTACATATTTTCGTATTTTTATATTACCCGCTCTTAATATTACCAACAATGTCTTATTTTTATGTTACATATGTTTCGTTTTTGTTTAGGTAGGTTAGATTTAGGAGCAAGTTTGATCTTTGATGGTTTTAGCACCCATAACTTAGCTTTACACAATAAAACATTTATTAGAAATAAAAATTATACCATTGTCATTATCGCTATATATGAGCACTTTTTACTCTAGTATTAGCTAGATGTACTCATATAGACAATGCCGCAAAAATTTGAAACCGCAGGATTTCCATAGAGTCAAGGCAGTCAAGAAATAGAGAAGATTTTTAACTTTCGAACTATCTTAGATAATTGTATTCCGCAGAAGTAAAGAAGCTAGATTGACCTCACACACTAAGGTTTACAGGTTGTTTTAACTTCTTGCTATTTGCTCCCCATTCAGCTTCTGGTTTTTGCTCAATAGATCTGAATTTCATACACAGAAGCAAAAATACCATAAGCAGACTCTGATATACATCGACATATCCATTCGTAGCACATTCCGACAGCGAACGTCCAGTTTCTTTGATTGTTCCGTCTTTGGCGTACAACAAAATTGAGAGAATAATTCACAAACACAAGCTTGCGACTTAGTCGCATCCTCCAAAATGCATAGAATGGTCTTTCAGACAAGCATCCGAAAACCAATCGCCATGTCTGAATCCAATCAGAAAAGGACCTCGTTGATCATGAGCACAACATGAAAATATCTGCATTTGGGTTTACTTGCAATAGCTATACAGATATACATCTGTGATATTAATGGTGAAATAAATACAACGCAGGGGTTTCGTTTGGGTAACAATCAGTTTGCTAAATCTAGCTAACGGCAGCATAATCTGCAAGAAGGTTACTTGCGGTTGCCGTCCGACGCAGGGAGCTTGTTTGGGCAATCAACAAATTGTGCTAAATCTAATCTAGCGGGAGCATAATCTGCAAGAAGAGTACCTGCAATATGACGTCCTGGTTGGAAAGATCAGCGAAAGGTTTATCCTTGACGACGCTTAATGACTTTGTATCGATGGCGAGGTTGTTTTGCACAGCCGAAACTGACATCGCCGCACAGCAGGTAGAGAAGGGGCTAGAGTCTGGGACGGTGACCTTCCCAAAGGCCTTGAAGACGATGTCCTGGCTCTTCTGGCCGACGGGACGACGCCGTTGTTTACGCTTGGGTAGCGCTCGCGTCAGAGTGGCTATGGCTGAATTCACCTGCTCCATCATCTACGTCAGTCTTCTCCGATGTGTGTGTGTGTGTGAGAGAGAGAGAGAGAGAGAGATGTCGTGCTGGAGCATGAAGACGATGAGAGAGAGAGAGTATCTTCTGCGTGATGCCGTGCTGGAGCATGAAGACGATGAGCGAGCTAGATCTTTTTATGTCCTTCGATGAAAGATTAGATATTCATAGAAGAAATCAAAAAAGGTAGAAAAGGGTCCTACCGTCCTAATCATCTTTTCAAAAAGCACCCTCGTACACATCCTCCACGCAGTGTTCGGAAAAACTTAAAACTTCAACGAGATAGAATTCCTTTTTCATGAAGTTTCTTATGGCAATGGGTTTTTTGAACAGGCATCTACCTTCTTCTCAAAAACTCAAGCGGAAGATTTCCGATTTTATCCAGAATCAAATAGAAGACTTCCGCTCTTATCCATTTTCAAAAGGCATAAAGTTATTTGATGGGGTGTTTATTCCTATGCTTTAACACAAAAACAAACAAGTACAAAATGTAGAACAAAGATGATTAACAAAGATACAAGTAATGTATGCATCACATGCATGGATTAATTGCAATGAAAAAGACAATCACATGCAAATACATAGTCACATGTATGGACAACGAAAGACAAATAGAACCACATACGCATAACACACACATAGCTACATACACCATACATATAGACATATATAAACAGTCTGTTAAACACGTGTTTGCCGTGAGAACACGTTTAAACTCTATTCGGGTTCTTGGGAGTGGAAGGGGTCTGAATAATCAGAGGCCCTATACTTGATTTTCCCAATTGAACACTCACACTACAATACCGTAATGTTAAACCTCTACTAACATGAGTTACTATCAATACTCTGATTCGTTCTATCACAGATTTCTGACTCATACACAGAATAAGACTTCTCAGTAACCGGCACACAAGGTAAATACTATCGTAATACAGACTCCCAATAATTAACTTAACAGAAAAGTGATTCAATACTTAAATTATTGCAAACACTATCATAACAGAGTCCTTACCGCACAGGTGCAACAAGCAAACAAAGACAGAAAAGACACAGTATGACTCAGAGTTCTCCAAAAACAACACAACATAACTCCATAGACGTATCGCCCAGACAGACACTCTGGCAATCTTCTGGTCGTTACCGAAGCGTCTTTTTCATTGATTTTTAAATGGATACAACATCTACGCAACGACCTTTTGGTTCGTGCAGAATATGAAAGGTAAAGATTACAATTGCCAATCCGGCGGCTTACACTGGCACGCATGGTGGACTTGAACCCGCAGGTATACAAAAGTTTACGGCTCATCTATTATACCTTGAAGATACATTGTTCTAGCTAATTCAAACGTCCGAGAAATTTTCTTTTTCAACGAATCTAACATCTGCTTCAAGATCTCTGGTTCTACTAATTGAGCATTAGTTCGTACAGAGCTTAAAGAAATTACTTGGCTCATCAAAATTTCTACCTGTGTTTGCAGAAAGGCTTCCTGTAGGTAAAAAACGTTTGATAGAGCTGCATCCCGATTCACTTTCATGTCTGCAATCTGTTTATCAACTCTAGATAGTCTTTCTGCTTGAGCACCCAGTTGGTTTTCTCTTCTATCCAACTCTTGATTTTGAAATTGAATAGTCCGGTAGTAAGCATCGCGCTCTCTTCGAATTGCTGGGATCTCTTTCTGGAGCTGAGCGACCAACATCATCTGCGTTTTAAGAGTAGAATTGGATTCAATCAGGGTGGCATTTGCGAACTCTAGCTCTGTATTGGTTTGTTTTAGTAAAATGGACATTTCCTGTCCTTTCTGCACTGCTTCAGCCAATTGATCTCTAGTTTGCTTCAACAAATCTCCTAGGGCTATGCAGGCATCCTCTTTATCTTTAACTATCTGCCGTAATTGAAGAATTTCGGCATCAGCAGCGCATAATAAATCATCTTTTTCTTTGACTTCAGCCAATGCATCATCTCGTTGTCTGATTATTGTTTCCTGTTCATCAATTCTGGCCTGGAGCTGTTGAATCTGGAAGTGCAGATTATGATTTTCTGCCTTCACCGCATCTACCTCTTCCTGGAGTGGATTAATGTCTACTTCAAGAACATCTACTTTATGCTGGAATTCTTGACGAAGATTCTCTCTAACTATTTTGAGTTGCACTGAAAGCTGCTGGGAAAACTGAATAAGCATATGTCCCATGGATTCTAATTCTGTGAACATAGGAATTGGAGGAAGTAAAGGAGGAAGTGGCTGTGATGAAGAGGTTAAAAGATGAGTGGAATCCGGTGGAGAGTAATTGAGTGAGGAGGATGAAGTGGTAGGTTCCTCAGGAGCAAGAGGTGGAATAGGAACAATGGGTGGAGGAATGGGTTGCAGAGTATTAGCTGCTTCGGCAAGTTGCTGCATAGTTACTTTGGGTTGGGCAATTGCAGATTCTACTACCATAATCAATTCCTGAAAAAGTTCTGCAATAATTACTGCATATCTTCTTGCACCTCTTGTTTTGACTGCTGCTGAGATTCGTCCTTAGAAGATGTGACTTTAGAATCAGCAGAAACACTTTGATCGTGTTGCCGATTTGGAGATGATTGAGCTGATGAATCATGGTGCATTGATGTAGCTGTCTCGTGGAAAGTCTCTTCTTCATGTCCTTCTTCTTCATTGTTGTCTGCTTTATTTCCATCAGCAGATCCCTGCACTTGACTGTCAGACGAACTTATTCTGATGTGTTTTAGGCGGAGGAGTTGGAAGAGTTCTTCGTCATCCTCTTCGTCGTCTTCAATTATCTGAGCAGATTCCTCATGATATAAGACTGGACCTCGTGGAGGCGGGTGTGCTGCTTGAATGACCGGAAATAAAAAAGTGAGAATGTGTGGAAGATGTGATCGTGGAAGTTCTCCTTTGTTAACCTGCTTTATGACCGAAACGCATTCACGGTGAATGCACCGAAAAAAATAGGAAGCGAAATTGATAGGCTCTCGAGCAGCCATATCAATTACCAAATAGAATGGGCGAGATATCCCATATGTACGTTTCTGTAGGTTTAAGATGGCTACTAAAAATTGTAAGGCTGTTCTTTCAGGCTCAGGGCGACAGAGTATAGCATACCCATTTGAAGAGTACCTAGGGAACAATTGAATCATGGTAGCAATTGGCAGATTTGAGCCATTCTCTCGACCTCCCGAAGAGAGTCGGAAAGCATCAGCAAAGGACTATAGGGTGATTACTACTCGAGATGGTAAGGAAGTAATTGACCAACTCTGCTCCGTAGCAGGTGTGGCAGCGATGGCGGCAATGATCTAGGTGTAAAACGGGTGACATTCCACTGAATGCCAAGGCAATTCAGCGAAATTAGACAACCCACGGACATGCAGGAATTCACCCACATCCGTAGGGAGTATGTCACGGAAGGTAGCAAAGTTTGCCAGGGCTTCCATGATGTGCACGCAAAGTAGCACGAATACATAGGGTTTACAGAGAGCACAAAGCACATAGAACACGCAGTCACAATAGCGACTAACAGCGAAAAGAAGAAGATTAAGTAGGTACTTGGTAACGGGAGGCGATCAAAAATGCTAATCATCGCGCGATGTTGAGATGATAACCTTCATAACTACGGTGGGCATGCATGAGCAGATCAAAAGGTGGTGATTATTCATGGTTATGTATCCAAACGAGGAGTTTATGATTATGTAGCAAAACGAGGAGTTTATGGTTTTTAAGCAACGAACACGCAAAACTAAAAAAGAAAAGAAAAGAAAAGAAAAAAAATACGCGGCCAACCGCAGAACACTTCAGTGCGAATCAGGCGCTTGATGATACGGTCGCAACTTTGAACCATTTATCACTTTTGAAAGAGAAATTCCGGTCAAAGTAGTCAACCAAAAAGTAGCTGGGTCCACTTGTTCAGTAATCCGGTAAGGACCAAACCATCGTAATTTGAATTTTCCAGCAGAACGATTTGATTTTGCATTATAAAACAACACAAGTTGTCCTACCATAAAAACTAGAGTTTTAAGATACCGATCATGTGTACGAGCTTGCCGCAACTGCACTTCTTGAAGAGTTACAAAACTTTCCCAACGATGCTCATCTAATTCTCTAAGTGTATCCAGCCGAAATGGTAAAGACTCTTCAGGTAACAATTTCTGAGAGATGGCCACACGTAAGCTTGGTACTACAAGTTCCATTGGTGCAATTGCCTCCATTCCATATGCAATTTTGAAAGGAGTCAGTCCGGTTGTGACCTTGTATGTAGTCCGGTATGCCCATAATACTTCAGGTAGTAATTGATCCCATCTTTCTGGTGATTCCACAATCAATTTTCGAAGCATATTCAACAACGTTTTGTTTGTACTCTCAGCTAAGCCATTAGCACGAGGATAGTATGGTGAACTGAATTTATGCAGAATCTAAAAAGTGTGTGTTAACACTCGCATTAAATTGTTGACAAAGTGGATCCCTTGATCTGTAACAAGTTCCAAAGGTAATCCATAACGTGGGAATATGTCCTTCATTAGACATTTTGCCACCAAAACAGCTGTGGCGGACCGTAAAGCCTAAGCTTCTGCCCATCTGGTAGCATAATCTGTGCATGTCGGAATATATCTGTTGTTGCTAAGGATTGTTGGAGGTGTGATTGGTCCAATAAAGTCAAGAACCCATTTCTGAAAAGGTTCTAAAGGTAAGACAGGTTGCAGAGGAAAGAAATTGCATTGTAAAGGATGTCCAGATCGCTGGCAATTGTCACATTGCTGCACAAATTGAGATACATCTCTGTACATAGTAGGCCACCAAAGCCCACTTTGCAGAATTTTTCGGTGCGTTAAATATGCTGCAAAAGGTCCACTGGAGGGTATTTAATGTGCCAGAGCGATTACTGAGTCTACTTCATGTGGAGGAATACAAGGAAGTAAAACCCCAGTGTGATCCATATAATACAACTCTCCGACAATCAATCGGAATCTATGACTGTAAACTGTAATTTTTCGACGCATTGCAGGGAAAGTTTGAGGAGGAAGATATCCATCAGTAAGAAAGGTTAATAAGTGATCATAGTAAGTAGGTGTCACAGGAGGTTGTGCAGATTCATCACTAGTCATTTCAGTAACATAAATTGTTGGTGTGGTGTCATCAACACCAACCAGAGCTTCATCGGAATCTAACCGAGAGAGAAAATCTGCTAATGCATGTGTAGTGTCGGGTCGATGAATTACTTCATAATCGAATTCTTGTAACAATAAAACCCAACGTGCCAAGAGGCCACCTAAATGTTGCTGTCGAACCAGATATACCAGCACAGCATGATCTACATGAAAGACGAATTTTCGGCCTAGTAAATAATGCCAGAATTTCTTCACAGAATACACTAAACCAAGACATTCTCTTTTAGTTACTGAATAATTCTTTTCAGCAGGAGCAAGTCGTCGACTTGCATAATAGACAGGCTGAAATCACTTATCAATTTGTTGCATTAAAACACTTCCAATGGCTATATCTGATGCATCTACAAAAACATGAAATGGGCATTCCCAATCAGGAGATTGTAGAATTGGAACCTGCGTTAATAAAACTTTTAGACGATCAAATGCAATTTGACATTCTGGGGTCCAATCAAACTGTTGAGGAGTACTAGTTATTAGACGATTTAGGGGTATTGCCAAATGGGCAAGCCACCGTAAATGTCGACCATGCCACCTAACTTGGCCCATGAATCGCATTACTTCTTTCGGCGTAGTAGGCACAAGTGCTTCTAACACGGCTGCAATTTTTTCTGGATCAACTTGTATGCCCTGTGCAGATACAATGTGGCCAAGGAGTTTACCACAAGAAACAGAAAAGACAGATTTGGTGGGGTTTAAACAGAGTCGGTATTCTCCGCATTTTTCAAAGCAACACCGTAAATGATACAGGTGTGCAACCATCTTACCGAATAAAGAGAAATCATCTAGATATACTTGCATAAAAGAAGTGAGATAGGGTGAGAAAATTTCCTGCATACATCGATGAAAGGTGCTAGGAGCATTCCTCAATCCAAACCACATGACTGTACAAGCAAAAACACCCCAATTTGTAATAAACGCTATTTTTGGTATATCTTGCTCAACCATTCGAACCTGGTTATAACCACTATAACCATCAAGAAATGAATACATTTCATGCCCAGCCACTCTGTCCAGCATGGTGTCAAGAAATGGTAGAGGAAATGGATCAGGTATGGTGGCTGCATTCAATTTTCGGTAATCGACATATATTCAGAGCTGCTTGTTTTTCTTTGGTACAATCACGATCAAGGAGATCCATCAGCATGCTCAATGGGTACAATGAATCCTACCTTTAATAGGCGATCAAGTTCTGCTTTGACTTGTATTGCATAGTTAGGGTTCATACGGTAGCTAGGTTGTTTAATCGGTTTTGCTTCTGGTTTGAGCATTACCCTATGTTGATAGATGCGAGGGTCCAGACCTTTCATATCATGATAATCCCATGCAAAAACATCAGAGAATTCACGAATAAGTTGGATCAAATCTGCTTGAAATGCTTCAGACAATCCTTCCTTTATCTTGACAGGTCGCGGGTTTAATTCATCTCCCAAATTATAGGTAATTAACTGATCTTCAGGAACATAGAATTGACGAGGTTTGCCTGGGTCATCAGCTGATTATAAAAGGTGTTGTAGAGCGGCTTCGTTCATAGCAACAGTATCTTCGGTCTTCACTTCTTCGGTCACAGGCACCATCGTACAGGCTGGCAGACTCCAGTTATCTACAATAGATTGCAGATCTACAATGTCTAAGGAAATCAGATCTTCATTGTTCTTTAAAAATGCTTCTTCTTCATCGTCGGATAAGCCATCCAACATGTGGACTGGCTCTACTACATATGGCCTGGCATGGAGTTCACAAGGCTGAATGGCATCAAGTTTAACAACATATAACAACATATTTATGATGATTATCCTTAAATGTTAGTTCTTGTGCTGACCAATCCTGTATAACCTTAGCCTATTTTAACCAGGGTCGTTCGAAAAGAAGATTATAATCAAGACTAGACTCCGGTAATTCTAAGACGACAAAGGTCATCTTAAAAGTTGTACCCTACAAAGTTATCGGGACATTCCGTACAAGTCCTAACGGATGAACTCGGGATTGATCTGCCATTCTAACGAAAAATTGAAGAGGCTCGATTTGCGTCCATCCCAACTTTTTACAACGCGCTGCAGTGGCTATGTTTACGCCAAACCCACCATCAATTAGTACTTGAGTAATTTTATGATTTTTGTACCATACCGTAATCAAGGGGACCGAACGATCCACCGTAGAATCAGTTTCTGGTTGTACTATTGCTGTCGCTCGAATGTAGGAAGATCTAGGACTGAGCTGTTGTTGGATTTGCTGCCGAACTCCCGGTACTAGTGCAAGTAACTGTCCAAGAGCAAGAGTAATGGACGCCTTAGATAAAATTTCCCATGCCTGATCTGCTTGAATTGTACTTTTCACCGATTCTGAAGATGATGTGCCTGTTACAGGGGTAGAATCTTGTTCTTGCGATCCTTCCTTTGGCAGCGGAACTTGGGTTACCGGAATGGGTTCTAGAAACACTGTAGGCTCTTTGGTGGTCCATTGACTAGCTTTGTCATACATTCTCTGTTGTTCATGGCTGCCAGGTTCAAACACTTCTGCTGCTGGTTGTAACTGCTTACCAGATCTTGTTTAAATCACTGCTGCCTGAGTTTCTACTGGTGAAATATATACCATATTGGTCATAGGGTTCTGACGCTCTTTCTTCCTCTAATCATATTCAGCTGCATCTTTACAGAATCTGCGTATGTGGCCTAACTCACCGCAAAAATGACAGCGAGGGGGTGGCAAAGAATTACCTTCCTGTGATGTTGTCTGCCAACGATTTGTATTGTAATTTGTATTCCGCTGTCCTCGATAATTTTTGTATGCTTGTTGCTGATTATTTCTCATCTGAGGTGGGATATAATGAGTGGCCGGCTGCCCTGGTTCTTGTATGATAGCATTTACAATTGCTGGTCCCTGCACTTTGGCATTATAAGCATAGTTTTCGGTGGAATGTCCGGTTGTATTGTAGATAGCACAATACATCTGATTAAGGGCACATGTGATACTGGTATGCCCTGGATTCTTGCACTTGGTGTAGTACATCTGTCTAGCCGGATCCTCTACAACATTTTTACTGGCTTTCAACCACTCCATGTCTTCAGTAAAGCCTTCAACCTTATGCTCGAGCTGCAAGGCCATTGCAATAACCGCATCTAGTGTCATAGCTCCCACACAACGGATGATCATAATCTGTCTAAGCTGCAGAGTCAAACCATTAATAAACCACTAAGTGATGACATCATCCGGTAAATTAGCATGTGCTGGCGCTAGTTGTCTCAAATGAGTTCTAAATAGGGTGGCATATTCCTGCACAGTCTGATTCAGCTTCTGTCTATTGTTCTACAGGTAATCAAAAATTTCGGCGAGGTTCTTCTTCAGCCAGAATCTCTGCAAAAACGCATCCCTTACTGCTTCATAGGTGCCAAAATGATTGATATCATACTCTGTAAGCCACCTGGCTGCTTCATTAACTAATGTTGACTGGAATACTATGGCCTTGTATGTCGGATCAGGTGGATGATTAAGTACTGCATAACTAATTTCAAAGGTACGTACATGAGCATCAGGATCATCACCTAGAAATCCACCGAATTTTGTGTAGGTGACTCTTGTTGGAACCGGATGAGGTGGAAGTGGTTGTTGTTGCTGCTGTTGTTGTTGTTGTTGCTGTTGTTGTTGTTGTTGCTGTTGTTGTTGCCCACTCATGGTGCTAGTGGCGGTACTGTTACTATTGCCTGAGTTCTGAGGTGGTGTTTCTTGTTCTTCAGAATCTGTATGGTCAGACTGCTCACCTTCTGGTTCAAAAATAGCGCTTAAATTCTTTCGAATTTCTAATTCGAATAGCTTATCCTCTTCTGCGGTATCAAATGTAGGCAAACTTGCTCCAAACAGTGGTGTCCGGAATGAAGATTCACCGGGAAGTATAACACTGTCACCGGAAAATTGTAAATTTTCTGCAACCAGGACCGAACTACTACTAGAATTAGTGGAACTTTCCCCAATCCAGGGTATTCTTTCACCTTCAATGTCCTCTCTGGATAACACACCTCTATCGGTAGAGAGATTTGAATCTTGACCAGATGGTGTCGGATCAACTGCACACTGCGTTCTTGTGGACTCTGAAGTTACTGTATCTTCTGCAGACTGCACTGAGATTTCATCGGAATTTACCGGAATTGCAGTATGTTCCACCGGAACGCTACCGGAATCACTTCTAATGTGCTTCGCTTCTTCGACGACCAGACCTAACCGATCTGTGCTTCTTCCTCCTGGGGGTGTCCTTCGCAAATTTGGTACCACCCAAGGCTGTCTGTACTTCGGATACGACTCGCCGGACCGAGTAACCGGCATATATCACCTTTTTCAACTCTTGCGTACTACTTCTACCTTACTGTTGATTCACAATCAATGGTTACCTTCCCACAATCACTTTGCAACACTTTGTTGCCACATTCCCACAACTAATTTGCAATATTCTGGTGCCACTTTCCCGTAGATGGCGCCAGTGTTAAACGCGCGTTTGCCGTCAGAACGCGTTTAAACTCTATTCGGGTTCTTGGGAGTGGAAGGGGTCTGAATAATCAAAGGCCCTATACTTGATTTTCCCAATGGAACACTCATACTACAGTACCGTAATGTTAAACCTCTACTAACACGAGCTACTATCAATACTCTGATTCGTTCTATCATAGATTTTCGACTCATACACAGAATAAGACTTCTCAGTAACCGGCACACAAGGTAAATACTATCGTAATACAGAATCCCAATAATTAACTTAACGGAACAGTGATTCAATACTTAAATTACTGCAAACACTATCATAACATAGTCCTTACCGCACAGGTGCAACAAGAAAACAAAGACAGAAAAGACATAGTATGACTCAGAGTTCTCCAAAAACAACACAACATAACTCCATAGACGTATCGCCCAGACAGACAATCTGGCAATCTTCTGGTCGTTACCGAAGCGTATTTTTCATTGATTTATAAATGGATACAACATCTACGCAACGACCTTTCGGTTCGTGCAGAATATGAAAGGTAAAGATTACAATTGCCAATCCGGCGGCTTACAAGTCACATACACATACATGGATAGCCAGTGGCCACATGCATATGTTTCAACACATACACAACATACTCATACAAATAAGTACATTCGTGTTCAAATACATATGCATATACATTGAAAAATACATGAAAAGAAAATTGTACATAAATATAATAAAAAACATTCACATACAAATACATCGACACTTACATGCAGTCTTGTAGACAAGAAAAAACATAAGATATTATTCGCACATCATAGATTTTAATGAAAAAATACATGCATAACCAGGTATCCAAACATATGTATGCATAAACAACCATATCCACATACATGTGCAAGCACATGTACATAGAGAGACACATGTCCATATGTATCCACACACATGAACATGAACCACACAAATATAGATACCAACAACACACATACATAGACAATCAACATAGGTAGCCACATGTGCATATAATGCAAGACACATACCTATATGCATACATCAAAAGTAAAACATACTTAGACAATTAGAAACAAATGCCACATTTAGATACATCATACAACTACATTAGTTATTATACATTTCTAGATATGAAAGAAATAAGACTCAAATATAACAATATTTATCTCTTTCTCTCTCTCTATCTCTCTCTTACTCACACACACAAGCACACACATAGAGATCAATCTTTTAATAAGACTCAAATATAACAACATTTAGCTCTCTCTCTCTCTCTATCTATCTCTCTTTCTTCTTTTATATAATTATACACACGATTTTTTGAAATCTTATGATAAAGAATTTTAAATCTCTACAAATCAAGTAGTTATTTCTTACCTTCTAGTTTCATCATTGGCCCAAATACTGATACATGCTTTTCTTGAAGCATTTCCATTAGAATGCAATGTTTCATCTTTGAGCCTTTGCTAGAGCAGCAATCTGTGTATCTTATAATTTCAACTTCCACTCACAACTGCAAAATGAAGCATGAACAATTTTGTAATAATCTATGTTAAGTAGATGAGGCCTTATGAAGGAAATTGATCATTGAGTTGAACAATCATTGACGTAGCAAAAAGCAAGGTTATGCAAAAACCTATGTGGAGCCTTCTATCTCCTCATTAATAATTATGCAAATTTTGTTTAGTTGAGTCATCAATACCTTTAATGATTAACCATTTGCTTTTTTTGATGATGAAATAGACGAAGAACATTCTTGTTGCTCATCCCCCTCTACCTCAAGAAGGCATGTGTTATGCACTCGTTTGTAGATCATCATATTTTCTTCCTGCTTTCACCTGCATAAAACACTGAGGCAACACATACATACAAGAACACTTCATATACATAAGTACTACATATAGCAAATGAGATATGCATTTAAAACTCATAGGATACTGTTCTTATTTGTAACGCATTATTGGAGATGAGAGGGCATCATAAGAAGGAAACAGATTGGCATGTAGGATGGGCTGCAACAATACAAAGGAACAACATCTATGATGGAGAAAAAAAACATGAGAAGGATATAATGGCAGAAGTGAATGAAGAATGTGCATTTTTTTATTTGCGAACATCCAACGGAGATCTTCTCCATACATAGGCTATTGTTCTGCACATCAAAAGGTGAATGAAAAGCTCATACATGTACATGGGTTCCTGTTCTGCACATCAAAAGGTGAATGTTAAGGAATGTTTACATCAAGATGAATATACAATCGTAGAAATGCACACTCATCAAAGCACACATGCACACTCATAGCTTGAAAATAAAAAATAGAGAAAGCTAACTACAAAGAGATTCTGATCAGAACTTTGAGATCTATTAAAGGTATAGGTGAAAGTTCAAATACTCGCACTCAAGTGATGCAATACAAAGAACTAGTGTGAATCATATTTATATAATGCAATGCAAAAAAATAATATAAATCATTTGCATAAACATGCCATTTCTTCACATACAAAAGATAAGCATGTGCATCATACATGTACTTTATGCTAGCAGCTAGCCTACCAAAGAAAGTCCTGTAATTGAATTGTTTTGGTATGCTTATTCTTTATATGTTTAAATATGAGTCCCTCTATATGCCCAACAGTGCGTGTTATCACATACAGTGCGTGTTATCACATACATGCCATTTCTTCACATACAAAAGATAAGCATGTGCATCATACATGTACTTTATGCTAGCAGCTAGCCTACCAAAGAAAGTCCTGTAATTGAATTGTTTTGGTATGCTTATTCTTTATATGTTTAAATATGAGTCCCTCTATATGCCCAACAGTGCGTGTTATCATGAAGAAATACTCTCTAGGAATTGGACTAGATTTTCCAATTATGCAACTTGAAACTGCATTCCAATTAGTTAAGTTCTTTATCATAAATCTACATGCAATAAAATATGGTATGCCACATGCCATAACCTATACAAAACAAAGATAAAACTGAAAAGCATCACTTGAGTGCTGATGGTATAAGACTCCACATTTAAGACCTCAAACAAGCTCTCAAAATATCATCATTTTAGACTATTGAGAAAAACTAATGTATATTCAACTATTCCATATATATTCAGCCAAAATAACAAAAGTGTCACCTTTAGGCTGTGACTTGAATGTCGAAACCTGAATGCAAATAAGTTAGAACTCCTTTTCATTGCTTGAACATGTAAGCAAATAGTGAATATGTCTGTAAAATCCTCAAAAAACATTTACATCCACAAAAATCCATACATTAATTCACATATTTATACATTGATTCTTGAAAAACCACCTTGAGTAAATAAATGTCTATTTGTTTCTGCCTTCCATAATTGCATTGCATTTGAGAAATCATAATCTTCTTTGCCTTCAGTAACAATGGTCATCAATGCATTCAAACTTTCAATGTCCAATCTATTTCTCCACTTGCTTTTTATCTGTGTACATGCACTAAATGCTCGTTCACATATTGCAATGCTACAACATTGCACAAGTGCAATTTGTATCACTTTCAAAATATTTGGATATGCATATTTCCAAGTAGAATTATTTGCAAGCATAGAAGCAACCTCTATTAAACTCATTTTTGCATAATCAACTTTTGCATGATGCTTGAATTTCCTGAATTCAGTCTTAAAAGCTTCTCCATCAATGATGGGTGCAATGAGCACATTCTCCAATAGCTTTGCATTTCCATAAAAATCAACTATTTTTTCACATTCTATTTTTCCATACTCCTTTAACAACCTTTCATGGATAGGATGTTGAGCTGGAACTAGAATTTTGACTGCATGCATAATAGAGTTATCAACAAAACATTTTTCAAGACTTTGACATAACTTCTTTGCATAATTGAATTTAAAGTCTAGTGCAGTTTGCAAATCAGCACCTTCTATATCCCTTTTAATTTTTTTTCCAAAAAACATATCTCCTTTCAAATAAGAACGAAAAGCATACATATAACCATTTTTAACTCCATAATCAAGAATAATTGGAAACTCTCCAATACCCTGTTGAGCTTCATTTAAATCAATCTCCCTTTCATCCAAAAATTCATCTCGAATGCACAAAATTGTGCTTGAAACCAAACCATGAACTGTGGTTACATCAACATAATCTCTTTGGAACATAAAGCTCAAATATGTTATTTTTTCCAATATATCAGCAAGAAAATGTAATGCATAAATGCACTCAAAAGTGCTCAAAAAGTCATACAAGTCTCTCCTTTCCTTTTCTAATGCAAAAAGCAATGCATCCAAAGATTTACAAACTTTTTTAATGCAATTGTGACGACTAAGCCATCGAATCTCAAAAATACGTTGCATTTTTAAAATTTCACAATCAAACTCTTCTTGCAAATCCCTCAAATTTTGCATTCGATTACTACTGCTGGAAAAATGATAAGCAATACTATTTATCAACATATCTATTTTTTTGCTATAATCAATTTTTTTGCTCGTATCAGATATCGCCAAATTGGTTCGATGTGCAACACAATGTATTGATGTCAACATCGGATTTACTTTCTTCAATAATGTTGCAACACCTCGTTTTTTACCTACCATAGTACTACATCCATCAGAACCAAATGCAATCAACTTAGAAGAATCAAAACCTACATTCTCCAACTCTTTCATAATGGTTTCAAAAATCCCTTTTGCTGTATTGTCATTAGTATGTATAATCGTATAAAATCCATTACAAGGGATGCAATTATCTTCCAAGTAAGATAAATAAATTACCAAGTGATGATGAATTGAAATATCAGTTGATTCATCCACCATAATTCCAAACCACGGACTTTCTTTCACTTTTTTTATATTATCCTGCATTATTGATTTTCCAATACAATGTAATATTTTTGCACAAGATTTGTCATCATTATATAAAGTTATCATTGACTTCACATCCAATGATCTCATCAAATGGAGCAAAGATGGATATAATGAAAATGATAAGTTATTCTTTCCAATAAAGTATGCTGCCTTGAACAAGTTATGCAAAGATTCCTCTTGAATATTTTGCATTTTTTGCAAACCCTTTTGCATAGATGCCTTAACAGAAACATGTGCATTTCTAGCATCCCTATGACATTGGGTTTGAGCATGAGAAATGAGATTACTAGTTTTGAAATTTTTGGAGCCTTTTTTAGAATAGCTACATCTAGCATGTAGATAATGCATGCAATATGCACAAAAAAGCTTGACCTTTTTATCGTCATAAATCAACCATGGTTTAAACCGGTCAAGCCATTCATCTTGCCATTGCTTTCTTCGAGCACTTTTCTTCTCTGATTCTACATTAAGATTAATTGGTTGTGTATCCACATCAATGATATTACTTGTGCCTACCTTATGCATTTCTATGGATATTTTTGCCTTTTTAGAACTTCCCTTTATTGAAGTGCCATACTTCTCCAAAGATGTTTGATTGGTTTTATGATCCATTACATGAGAATGGATGAGTCTTTTATGTGCTTTGATCACAAATTCTGCACAAAAAATATAGCCACATGTAATTAGATAATTATTGAGAATAGAAACTAGAGACTAGTCAATAGAAAAGTCAAAAGAGTTAAATGCAACGTATAGCAATAAACACAAACATCGGGAACAAACATTTGCAAGATCTCCTCTTGACAAGACCTCCTCAGCAAAGGGTGGAACAAGGCAAATGCAACACATAACAAAGTGCACAGTGATAAATCACAATCAATGGAGAGATTCCATGCTTTTCTCTCATGAAGACTTCCTAATTGAAATCAATATTAAGAAATACAATATGTCGCATTCAAGGATGTAGCTCATATATATACATGTATAGTTTTTGCTGAATCTCCACTTATTATAAGTGTCGATATTCTACCCTTATACAGGTCTATACTCAATTGTATCAGTGTCAATTTCATGTTGACTTGCACACAAGCTCTAATAAAGGTAAGCATTGATAAAAACTTTCGACATTATGGAACATGCAAACACTTTCATGAATGCGTGCATAGATACATACATACATACATAAATATACATATACATATATGAATACATGCATGTGTACATAGGCCTGATATAATTCTAATCTTTGATGGACCATGTTACCTTCATCCGGATTTCGATGTGTTTTATCATCTCATGGGGAGTCTCCATTGACTAAACCTGGTCTCTCTATTCCATGAGAACCCTACTGTCAATAACTTAAATCAATCCTACTGTCTTTTATTTTTAAGTGTATTATCATGCATCTCCTATTGATGATAAGGATGTTGTAACTTCATTCGTCCATAATATTCATCAATGTTAAATCAAATTTGTATGTATCTATCCCCATAGGACTCGCATAGTCAACCACTGCAAACTTGCAAAGAGAGTGTGATAAGCAACTTCGGATGATAAGTTATAACACAGACTTATGTGTTTCTAAGAGGTATTAGAAAAGAAAGGAATTCATTTGTGACATTTGTTTATATACAAATCAAAATTCTTCAGATGTTCCCAGTCTCCAGATCCTCGTTTTAAGCACATCTTGTAGCATTTGCATGCAGCATGCACGTATGGAAGAAATGTAATCCATGCATGTATTAAAATAACCACACCGGTGCATATGGAAAGAAAAGACCACAAAACAAAAGGTTGGAACTTGGAATGATCATGATTCATCAGTTAATCTCTGTCATGGTTAGACTCGTCACAGAAACCTCATCGAGGCTTCGCTATTATCACAATTCATGTATGTATTAAAATAACCACAATGGCGCATATAGAAACAAAAGATCGTAAAATGCACATTACGATTTGCGAAGGCACGAACGATGAACCAGGTCTGAGGTTGGAGTCTGGACATCCACAATCAAGACTCAAGAGTCAGGACTCGAGAGCTCGGTGCTCCATAGTTTGTTGCGCAAGTCTGTGAGAACGTCGCAGCTCACCTATTAGGGAGGAAGGATAGAGCCCACCATCTGTCATGAACAACATCTGCAAAAAAGGACACGAGAAAGTTGTGTGTTTATCATCTTCTTTGTTCAGATGATGGCCTAAAGGACTCACAATTCATGACTACCAGCCTCCAAACTCCCTAGTCGAGTTCTCGTGGATCAGCTCTGCTTATGTTCTTCTGTCAACTTATACATGCCTTGATCACGCCATGTATGATGTGCAAAACGTAAAACTATCAAAGTCCATAATGCATTAACTAAAAAGATGAATACAGAAGCAACCATGGGGAGTTTTGCCACATCGATTCAAGAAACACAGATTCTTGCTTTTACTCAACACTGAACAGTGACCACTGAGTCCTCACTATTGCAATGTAGAGAGAGAGAGAGAGAACCGCCAATTTGCAAAGCACTGTGCTAGTTTCTCTATAGAAGCAACGCGACAGCAGCAAACGTACATGACTTGCATGCTGCAATTCTTGACGAAATACGCTAGAGTGCAGGCAGCATTTGGGTTGGCTTGGATACTACGTTCTGTACGTTCTCTCTGCTTTCCAAGCCATGGATGATTTTCACTCTGCAGAGCTTCCCGACAAAGGTGCGCTGAAGGAAAAGAGAGAGCTCAGAGTATCTGCAACTCTGCATGGCTAGAGCCACTCGGCCAGAACCCTTATAATTACGATTGGAACAGTTGATACTAATGAGACGGTCAACTCACTCTATGTGCTACATGTCCATGTGGCATGATCATTTAAGTCCGAATGGAAGTGGAAAATACACAACTTTTTACAAATGCTATGTTTATACCACTCGTAAATCAATATTTATGTTCATGTTCAATGAAAAAATCCAAAGCAAGTATTCAATGAAAGAATGGATGTATGGACAATGTGCAAACATTGATTAAATACAAGAAATTTAGGAGCTTGCCAACAAGAAAAAGCGTTGTTTTGTTTTCCCGAAATTATAAATATTACTTTCAATGAAAGTAATAATTTTATCTTTCTCAGGACATATTTGCGAAGAAACAAAAAATATGGATAGCCTCACACAAATGAATATAAAAAATGTCCTTCAGAAGGTGTATACCCCTTGCAGTCTCTGCAAATTTGTTCGTCATTGGGAATTAATGGCAGTTTGTGTGTTTCTTACGTGCAGTTTGTGTGTTTTGTTGAGTCTCGCGAATAGTGGCAGTTTCCATGCGATTAAGTCACACTAATGTCATTTTTTTAAAAGACAATCACTCCACTTTTTTGTGACCATTTGTGAAACAGAAAATCTACAGCAACCATAATCATGAACAGTCGTTTACATGTTTATTCTTACAGCATTTGATGATACACACGGTCCAGAATATGCACATCACATTACTTGACTTATATAGATATTATCCTTTTTCTTCAGCTTTACAATGGTGTACATGTCTTTAGTTTATGAATGCAGTGTATTACAAAGACATTGGTACTGTATCTGCATTATAACTCTATTAGATTAATGGCATTGGGCTTTGAATTTTCCACGGTAGGTTCGGGATACCCCATGATCTAAGCATTATAAAGACTTCCTAGAAGACAAGCGCCTAGTTTTGTGTGAGTATTAGTGTAACTACTATGTGCCTGTGGAGTTTACCGTCTCATTAGTATCAACTGTTCCAATCGTAATAATAAGGTCTCCTATGAAAACACAAGGAAAAAGAACTGAAAGTTTTGTTCTTGTCCAAAACAGAGCAAAGCCCTATTACCTACTTTGCGTGAAAAGCACACTTAGGCATTTTCCACCTTCCTCTCCTTCTCATCCTTTTCTTTTCATCAATATTAAATCATCTTTGTACGTAGTTATCCCCATAGGACTCCCACAGTCAACTACTGCAAACTTGCAAAGAGAGCACGACAAGCAACTTCAGACGATAACATAGATTTACGTGTTTCGAAGAGGTATTGGAAAAGAAAGGAAATCATGCGTGACGTTTGTTTGTAAACAGATTCCCAGAGCTTTGTATTAAGCACATGTTGTAGCATTTGCATGCACGATGCACGTATGGAAGAGATGCAATACATGCATGTATTAAAAAAACCACACCGACGCATATGGAAAGAAAATACCACAGAATCGTGGTTGGAACTTGGAATGATCACCAGTCAATCTATGTCATGGTTACAATGTACATTCATCATAGAAACTTCATCAAGACTTCAAAGTTCACCATTACCATAAGTTTCAAGATCAGAGATTCACAACTTACAAGATAAAACGAAAGCTTTAGTTACCGAATATTGTGTTCACATCGCATGGGATTCATGGCAACTTGATTCTTGGCAGGTTTGATCCTTGCAACCATGCGCATTACAATATCCGAAGGTTGAACGTCCAGACTCCACAGTCAATACTCAAGACTGTACCTTTAGGAACGCATGCCACATATGATAGCCTATAGGACTCACGAGTAATGATCACAACCACTAGGAAAGGATGCCATTGTCTAGTCTCCACGAGAAGGGATGTTACAGGTAACAATGCACACTATGCAATGTGCATGCGTACATACTACAGCCTATAGTTTGCAGCTTGCAATGTGCAATATTGCAATGGGCATTGTGCATGCATCGGACGTCCATAACTCTGACAACAGAGTTACATAGCTCTAGACTCCAGACCCGAAGTTAGTGAGTTACTTCTCGAATCTCTAATGGCCTACCGCCTTAACTCTCCATTTAGGCTTAATTAATGTGCACTATGCATTTCAACTAACTACAACCTACCACTACTGAGATTCATGGCTCGTGCATTGTGAGTAACCTACTAAGTTACTAACCCAATGAATTAAGGAACTGGTCTTGTCTCCCAAGTCCTAGGCTGCCTAAGGATTCAAGACTCAAAACTTCCAACTAGCAAGCTGCAACTACTTAAGATTGAGGGGAAACCTGAACTAGATAGTACTTATACTTAAGTATATATACTAAAGTTTATATTATCATATTTTGTATAATAAGTGTTAATTTCCTATTACTTCATATGTGAAACGGAGTGTTTCCTTTTGCTCCGTATATGATAAGGATTGTTCCTTTTTTGAAACACCTCCAAATGGAAATTCTCCCCTTCAGTAGTAGTGTAATGGGGAGGTTTCTTTTTTCACCATTTTTTTGATTTTTATCCTATTCCTTCTGAACCTTAAAAAAAGAGGAGATTTTGGATTTCTAAAGAGCACCAATATAAGCTCAGGCAATATCTTCCCAAACACTGCTTCTACATTTCGGACCACATTTTCTGTATTGGGCATATATTTTTGACAGATTTTCTTTGTTTTTTGAAAAGAAGGGATCGGCTATTAAATAGAATATATCAGGGTTTATGAAGATAACCTTTTTAGAACAACTCCTTATTTATACTTGCTTGTTATATTAAGTTTTTTTTTTAATCAACGACTACAAAGTTTATCATCTTTTCATTGCAAATATCTTCCATATGTTGCAATCTTTTAATATTTTCTTTCTTTTCTCAGAGTGCAATGAATTGAAAAGACAGACACATCCGACATCATAAGGTAGAGACATCCATCTTGAGGAACTCATGTATATATCCAGCTAGAGTTTCAACTCAGGACCTTCTTTCAAAGGTTCAAAGTGTCAACCACTAGGCTATGCGGTCTTCAACTCTCTTTCAATATTTTCATTTCAAACTCTTCTCTTCCAATATCAACATTTTAAAATCTTCACATAAAATCGCACAGATACATTCATGCATGCACAAATACGTAAATCCGTGCATACATGCATGCAAAATGCTCTTTATTTTATATGCATATTGTTGAGAATCCATGAGAACTTAGTATAGATTCAACCCCTAATACATTTTTCCGATTATATCTTATTTCAATGGATAGAATGATGGATAGAATGTCAGTTGTAAGATTTCTAATGATGATGATGCATTCATTAGAGGCCGTGTATTCTTATATAGGTCATTTCATGGAATCAAAGTTTTTTGTTTTCAAATAGAAAACCGATTTAATATTAATCGTGGAATATAATACCTAAGGCCTAAGAGAACTCATTTTCAAATATAACACGAAAGGAATATAACACAAAAGCATGTTCATTTAAGAAAACAACAAGTTGAAAAATAAGTGGGTCTCCCACGGAGGGGCCAAAACTATCTTTGTAATTCTCCATAACTTTTTTGTTATTTTTTCTTGCTAATTATAATTTAAAGCTCTTTTTGCAAAAAAAAAAAGGCTCAAAATAATGAAGACCATCACTACAATGAATATGGGGGCATAGCAATGGTTAACATGACACATTTTTATCGCTATGTGATCATGCATTTTATTGGATCAAGTGTCGAGCACGCATCATCATATAAATGACATTAATCTCAACATTATTTCTGATGCTTGTAGCGACGTTTAGGAGAACGTTGCAACCTTAACATCGCTTATGTGACTCAAAAGGGAGCGTCCCATATGCGATGCTCATTTGCATTGCTTATGCGATCCAGTTGACCATTGCTATTGCATGCTTTGCATGATTGCATACATGATGCTTTTACATCACTTATGCGACGGTAGTGTTTGATAAAAGTTTTAAAAAAATATTGGATTGTTCTTCAATCCTCATTTATGCACAACTAATCAAAGAGCTCTCCAACATTCAGAACTATGTTGCGCTTATGAGTTCCAACAATCTCTTTCTGAATCTCTCTTTTTTGATCTCTCTCTTTTCTAATCTCTCTCTTATCTTCTCTTTTCTCTCTATGTCCTTCTTTCTACGTCTTTCTCTTTCAATTTCTATCTCTCTCTCTCTTTCTCTTTTTTCTTCTCTCTTTTAATTTCTCTCTCTCTCTCTCTCTCTCTCTCTCTCTCTCTCTCTATTGCAGATTATTCAAGAAGTTCACCAAGCATAAAATATGGCTAATTAGTGTAAGTATAGTTTTCATGTTTGTATATCATTTAAATTGATTTATTTTCATTAATTAACATACTCACACTTAGTTACTCATATGCACATGTACACATATACATGAACATGCACACTCACACATATACATATGCACATACACACACACATATACACACACATACACATGCACATGCACATGGACATACACTTACACATATACACAGATACACATACACATACATATATGCATATGCACAAACATATCTACAAACACATAAAAGGACATGCATGCATGCATGCACATTCACATGCATGCACATACACATGGATGCAAATGCACACATACACATAAACATACATACACACCTGCACATACACATCCACACACACAACATACTTATACACACATACATATGCACATACATACATATACACATGCATACACATACACATGCACATACGTACACACACATATGCACATACACTTACACATATACATGCACATACATACATATACACACAAATGCACATGCACACACATATGCACATACACTTACACATACACTTACACATACACATGCACATAAATGCATATACACACACATATATACATATGCACATACACACACATATGCACATACACTTACACATACACATGCACATACATACATATACACATTCATATACATACACATACAAACATATACACACACATACACATGCATATATACCTACACATACACATACACACACAAACATGCACTTAAACACATACACATACACATCCACATACACACATATATACACACATACACATACATATGCACATACACATACATACATATACACAGACTCACATGTATATGCATAAAATATATCTATATGCACATATATACACACACAGATACATGCATATAGACATACTTACATAAATATAGCTATATACCTACATGTGCACATATATATTTTATACACACACAACTACACGCACATACATACATATAAACACACAAACACACATATAATATGAATGAATTATATAATTAAAGTAATAAATCACATGTTAAATATAAAGACAAATAAAAATTTTTAAAACAAGACTTTTCATTAATTAATACCATCAAAACATAACTAAAATGAGAAAATATATAGATGCAAAAAAAATATGTATATCAATGTAAAATATATATCCAATCTAATATATCAGTCATCATGGTCATCCTCCTCCACATCGTCCTATAAGTCCTTATCATCATGATCATGGTCATGATCATGCTCATCATCATGATCATCTGCATGACCCGATGTATTTCTAGTGGCATCATGGGGTAGAGGTGTGAGCACTCTCTGATGATCAAGATCCTCCTGCCTGTGTTTGTCTCTCTACCTCATCCATATGTGCCTCTCCATAATAATCTTGTATTACATATAGCCAACATAAATAAATAAAACATATAAAACGTCAATAAAAATAAAATAATTATATGAACTTTAATAATACTCACAAAAGCATTTGGATGATCTTGCATGTACTCACTCAGACATCAATATCCACAATGTGTAGGGAAATGGATTTCCTTTTTCATAGGATATCGACCATAATCCTTTCATTGCATTGAAGCAAATCAAAAAGATTAATGATAAGTATGACTAGAGTCAACTCTCTACTTTGTAGCAGCCTAGGTTTATTTGATGAAACAAAAATACATAGATTAAATGTAAAAAAATTATAAAAAATATGAGAATTATAAGTCACTGTAATATAAACTATTAATTTGTTTACCTTCTATGGAGGAAATGATTCCTGAAGGCATAGCTATCTGTGAAACAAATGCCATGTGATCTCAGGTGGTATTTTAGGTCTTCTCTTATTTTGTTCTACCATACAATTTCTCTTGTTATTTTAATCTCAAACAAAAAAGGGATCATAATATATAAAACACTTTAAATTGATAACAATGCATATATAGACACATATACATACACTTATACATACATGCTTACACTTATACACACATACTTACATATACATAGACATACCCAGACATATACATACACACACATACATACTAAATACAAACCCATACACATACATATACACACACACATACATGCATACACATACACATATACATACACTTACACATACATACATACACTTATATATACATACATACATACATGCATACACATACACATATACAGACACACACATACATACTAAATACATACCCACACACATACATACACACACACATACATGCATACACATACACATATAAATACACTTACACATACATACATATGCTTACATATACATACATACACACACATACATGCATACACATACATGCATACACATACATATATGCATACACTTACACATACACACATACCCACATATATACATACATACACACACACATACATGCATACACATACACATATGCATACACTTATACATACATACATACTCACACATGCACATACATACACACACATACATGCATACACATACACATATACATACACACACATACATAGTAAATACATACCCACACACATACATATATACACATACACATACACTTACACATACATACATACAATTACATATACATACATGCACACACATACATGCATACACATACACATGCATACACATACATACAAACACACATATATGCATATACATAAACATATACATACACTTATACATACACACATACACATACCCACACATATACATACACACACATACATAATAAAAACATGCATACACATATCCTCACATATAGATACACACACATACATAATAAATACATGCACACACACATACATCATCATATACATACATACATACACACGTCATACATTTATAGTTTTGTATGTGTATTTGTATATATGTGAATATGTGTGTATATGTAAATACGTATATGTGAATGTGTGTGTATGTAAATAATCAGATTATTAATATCTAGTACCTTCATTTGATACACAATCAGATTTTGATCAATCATAGGGAACTCCACCACCATCTCCTAATCATGCAAGGTGGTAAAGGAAAATTGGTGCTAGTAGAGAATATGTCAATATGGTATTCTTTGGAGTATTGGAGAGAGTTAAAGATCTATCATCTTCTTGACCTTATGCATACATTCAAGAATATTGGTTATTCATTATGACAACATCTTCTTGGATTAAAAGACACAATAGCATCAAGAAATGATTTAAAGGATCAAAACTCAAAACCAAAGTTATGGCCAAATTTTTATAGAAGCCGAGAGGAAATATGTGTGTATGTTTTTGTGTATGCATGTGTATGTGTGAGTATTGATGGAGTTAGATGTCTGTGGAAGCACGCAAACAACACAAGGAACAAGAAGAATCTTGGAGCAAAACACACAATACTAAATGTATTACGACTAGAATGTATAAAGATAAGTAGCCCATTAGGGCAATAGGCATATAAACAAGCCGGGGGAGATTAAAAACCTCATAAAGAGGGAGAAAAGTGCCACGGTTGTCCTAGAGTGTTCACACACATCACTACCTAAATATATCAACAAATTGTTGGTGCATTTTACCCAAGCCTACATGCTTGATATGCTTGATATTCTTGATATGATGTTAATTTGTGTAGACATATGAATACCTCATGTAAAAGAGTACATTTTATCTCTTGTAATTGTAAAAGAAAGAATGGCTTAAGTCATCCATGATGTAAAAAGCGAATTCGGTGCTCTACCTACCTAAAACCATGAATCCATTAGATGAGGTAATATTTCCTAATTCTATCATCACTTTTAGGTGAAGTCATTTGAATTCAAATTCAAACCTACCTCAAAAAGTAGCTATAAAAGGAGCAAGAAGGAAGTCACCAAAGTAGTGCTTGATTCATGACCATTTCATGCCCATTTATAGAGATTGAAGAGCTTAATCCATAGCTCTATCATTCTAATCCCATTGTGCAAGTATTCATTCCAATTAGGTTGTAATTATATGTGAATCTATACATTCATCATTTACTTCTTCTCTTATTTGTTCTCTGCTACACTTACTTAGAACAGTAAACATCAGAAGCTTATATCTCGGGCTATGTGCAACCTTTCTTAGAGTTTTACAGTGCATTGGATAGATTTGTTAGTCTCATTTATGGCCACAAAATTTCATCTCTATTGAATTTACCATTTGTGAGCAATCTGCATTTTACTGCTCCCTGGTCTATCTCTGTAGAGCCTGAAAATGGAGGGAGTGTTCTAGATTTTGGTAAAACTTTCTCTCAGTGTTTAGTTGATGAATTGAAGTGTTTTAACTTGGATTGGTTTGGGAATCTTGCTAAGTCTATTTTCTATGTCCAAAAGGAATTTTTCCAATTCCTAACAAGTTAAGAGCACTCTTCATTTTTTCCAGCAGGTGTATGTACAAAAATAGCAAGTTTTGGGAGCTAGTCATTTTGCAACTAGTCTATCTTGACTCAAACTTTTGAGATACTTGTTCCAAAGCACTTGGGTGATTTTTTTGTGGATTTATGAAGCTCAAATGGTCTACTAACCAACTCTGAAGTCTTAGTTGGCTAATGTGAAGCTAGCTGTGGCAGCACCAATTCATCTTCAGGTTGCATCAACCATCTCTCTCCAAAGTGGTCTCAGAGCATAGTCAATCAACATGGGAGATGGATTTCCATCAACAATTGACAAATTGGATAAAAAAACTACCCAGAATGTTCTCTAAGGATGGAGGCTTATCTTCAAGGGAGGAATCTATTTGTATACACATCTAGAGATGAAGCTATGTCAACCATGAGGAACAAAGGGAAACCATCACATGAAGAAGAGGATAGACTTTTGGTGTAGCTCAGTGATGAGTAGCACCTCCTTTAATGTCAATCCGGGAAGATGTGAGGATGGTATGAAGACCTCGAGCAAGTGGAGGCACAAGTGCGTGAGTGAGAAGCACACAAACATGCACACACATATACACACACGCACACACACGGCAAGACAAAGAGTGAGAAGCAATGGAGTTCTTAGATCACTTTCAAAAAGCTCTTACAAGTTCGTTTCAATTACAATCTAACCTCAAAAATGAGCTCTCTAGCTCCTTTTATAGTTTTTGACTAGCTTTGGCCCTGTTCAGACCTAGTGTCCGACCTAGTTAAAAATTAGGTTCCAGGACTTATTAGAGGGCTCAAACGAGATCTAAAAAATATGAAAATTGGCAGGTAGATACTTCTAAAGCTCCTCAAGCTCAAGGACTCCTTGGCTTGCACAAAATGGAGCTACAAAAATACGAAATGATATTTACAATGGTTTTTAGTGATGAAAATCACTATTTGTGTAGGGATTTCCTCTACTGATTTGTCATACACCTCTTTGAGATCCCTACTTGCTCTTTCTTCTTGTGTGCTCAACTCCTTGATGTCTTGAAAAATTAGATGGCCTACTTGCGAGATCTTCTTTGACTGCCATGTCTGCTTGTGCTGTCCCTTCGCTCTGACTCTCTTCGTCTTGTGGCTCCTTCGGTTCCCTAATTGCTGCCAACACCCCCCCACTCTCGCGTCTGTCGCCCCTGACAGACCCTTGTCTAGAGGATTTTTGAACATAATATTGGACGACATCGGAGGCTAGGTGGTGTTCTTCAAGTCGTAAGCCACGTGCTAGATCTATGAGCAAATCATCCCAATTCACAGGTCCGAGAACATCTGGATGAGGCACCCTCAATTGTTCTGAGTGAATAGTTCTCTCCACAGCAAATAATTGGAGGAGATGTGATGGTCTGGGTATAAAGATTTCGGAGTGATATTCCCAGAATCCTGTGATGAATATCTCCTCAAATGTTTGTTTAAAGCAGGCTGGGAGGTACTTGATTCTGGCGTGCCAAGCATATATTACTTCAATTGATGGGGTGGTACTCATATCGTACACCAGATCCTGGTTTCCTCTCACGAAGCCTGCTCCTGAGAAGTGGGGGTCCTTAATGTTCTTAAACGTCCTGAAAGTGATCAGCATTAATTCAAATATTTTCATACACATCTGGGCCATCACATCGGGATTATTGCGTAGCCGAATGCTCCAGTGACGGATTGTAGAAATCATGTAGTTCACCGTGGGGGGTCCTCGTGGAGGTGCTAGATAAACGTAATTTAACCATTTTGCGCAGGCTTTGATGTCTCTGACGGCAATAGTGAATTCAGGCCAGGTGTGTCTTTGAAGAACTGGAACGTAACAAGGATTATATTTAATAAACAACGGCATATTATTCCAAGTTCGGACCATTTCAGGATATGTTTCCAAAAGCTTGATCCTCCAGGTGGGTTGATGGATGGACCCACGCTTAGCACTTTCCGGTATATCATCTGGACCAAATTGTGTAGCAAATGTGGGAGGCTTGCCGCATCGTTGTTGAATCTCGGCGTTGTAATCGGCCAAAAGTATGCAGTAAGGCACATATTGGTCATTATTGGTGCCGATCCATCTATGATGAGACATGCTTCTGAAATATTCTGACTTTATGACAGTTTCTTCTAGGTTCGCTAGTGATTGGATCTGAATGGCCACCCGTTCTTCGTGTGTGTTTGCTATCTTTTCTAGTGTCTGAAGCCACTCGGGTGCTTCCACTTCCAAGGTGTCTAGTCCCTCTGAGGTTCGTTGCCCGCCTGGCATCGGCATAGGAACATACGGTTCTTCGTACGAATCATCTACCTCAATAGGGACCAACTCTTCTGGCTGTGGTTCTACTACTGGAGAGGGCTGCCTCTCATATGTCAGTAACCTCTTTTGTAATTCTGCCACCTGCTCAGTTAAGGCCTTTACCTCGTCTGAGGTAGAGGTTGATGGGACACTCGTCGGTTGTTCTTCCTGTTCCTTAAGTCTGCTCCGTAGTGTGTCACGTTCTCTTTCCAAGTCATCATGGGCTTCCAGGAGATCTGCATAGCTTTCCAAAATGGTTTTCATCGTCTCCGAGGGAACTGCTTTCAACTGCTCTGGATCTATCTCGTGGGGAGATCCTTCCATTGCCGCTTCCAGATTCTCTTCATTTTGTTTTTTCATTAAATGATGCAGGGAGGGGTGAAGATGCAGGGGGAATGGGGGCGGGAAAGGGAGTTGTGAATGATGTGGATGCAAGTGGAGATGTGGGTGGAGGGGGTATGGGAGATGGAGGTGGCATGGGGGGAGGGAGCGGTGCAGTGGCAGGAGATGTTTCCATAGTGTCAAATGTTTGAGTGACCGTGTAGATGGGGATCGTGGGTGGGGTAGATGTGACATTAGTGAAGAGAGTGGTGAAAGTGGGCATGGTGACTCCCCCGAATTGGATTCCCGGAGAGAGTGGAATTCCCATGACGACTGTGGTGGTAGTGGATGTGGTGGTGATAGTGTCGTGTGGTGGAGTGAGTTGTGTAGTGAGAGGCGGGGAGGGTGGTGACAGTGGTGCTTCCTGATGTTCGTCTGCTTGCGTTGTATCTCCTGGTGCGGATACGTTGATATGAATTTGTTTCTCGGATCTCATGGGACGGGCGGGAACTCTTTTCTCAAATCGGTGAATGTAGGCCATTGCCTCATGAATGGCCTCATCCAATCCTACTGCATCTGCATGTAGGTTTATGGACTCGATGAACATATCATCCACGCCTTCCTCTGCCAACAATTGGTTCATGAGTTTCTTGCCTGCTTCAAGTGACATTTTATGCTGTTCTTGAACTAGCTGCATGGTTCGATATAGTCTTTTTATTTGTGCCGAATACGCGGGGGCACTTGCTAACTCTGAAAGTTCATCATACTCTTGTTCTTCGTAGGCTTCTTCCCCTTGTTCGGTCTCTTGTTCATCTACGTCGACTTCTACCACTTGTGGTCGGGTGGGGGCTGACGTTGTTGTATGGGTTTGTGGTTCCTGAGCTCGCTCTGTTTCCGTTTCGAGATTAGAGTCGTAGATTAGTCTAGCCACTTCTTCATCAGTGAGATCATTGAGAGTAAAGCCCTGTGGAAATTCCAAGTCTGATGGGACGGGTGGAAACACCAGATTGGGTCCCTCTGTACTTGGTCTTGGTAGCCGAATGGTGAATGGTCTAATGCGTCGTGTCTGGGGAGGGGTAATCTCTGGTGTAGTGGTGGCTCCCCTTGGTTGAGCGCAGGGTAATTGGACTCCCCCTCTCATCTTCTTTGATGGAGGACCTGCCGCTGATAGCCTTCTCTGGAATTCCTGGGCCCGGGACCATACGAGTGCCCACTGAATAGGCACGTCATAGGCTAGACATCGATAGATTATCTTGGTCAGAGCACAACACCCGTGGAGCACATTTTTCTGCTTCTTGTTCCACCGTTGATGGGCTAGGTGAATCTAATCTATGATCCAATGTGGTACGTTGATAGGGAGGCTTTCTGTCTCTGCCAAATACAAGCTAAACCATATCTTCTTTGGGGGCATGGTGAATCTTTCCTGGGCGGGGAAAGCAAAATGTTGCATGACGGTCCGTAGGTGAAGAGCAATGGTCGGTGTTGCTACCATATCCTTCAGCTTATTGAGATCTTTATGTTTCATTCTGCCTGGAACCATTGTTTCCTTTTCAGTAGGAATGTGCATACCATACATGCCCAATGCTTCTCGTACCAGGTTGAGGGTCAGTTTGAATCTTTTAAGTTCGTGGCCCGGCAACAGTGAGGGTAACACAAAGGTGCTGTCGCCTCCCTTGGCCCTGCTCGGAGTGATGGTACTGATAAGATAAGAACAACGTAAGAAATCCGGCTTTGGTAAGTGGGCCCTGAAATAACTGTCCAAGCCAGCTTTGGTCCATACTGAACGCATGACTTCGGCATTCTGATAGCTCTCGAATTCGCGCGTGAAAAAATGGTAGCGTCCCCATTTACCATTAAACTCCAATTCAGCTTCCCAAAAATAGGTTCCATCACCCAATGGTCCTGCAACATCACTGAACCAATGAGCGTGTTTGCCCACTTGAGAGGTGTGCCCCTGGGGAGGATCCTGAACTGGAAGTACATGCACAGCTTGAAGTTCTTGCGGTCTTTCGGTGAGATGTGGTTCGAGGAGGAGTGTTTCTATATCCACAATCTATGCGCTGGATCCGGCATGAGAATTGGAACCTCCCGCTTCTGCCATGGCACTGCTTGCTTGTTGGTTCTGTGAGAATATAGAACCATGTGTTAACATTGTAATGGACAGAATAAACCCGTTGTTGTCCCCGTTACAACATTAACATGAGGTAGATGATGAGTCAGTGGTTAGTAAGTGCACGATGATAGTGTGTGTAGTTAATGCCTGGATAGTCCTAGGAGCTAGATGGAAAGATGCACTGTCTGACTAATGCAGTTAGTAAGTGGAGATGAATTCACAGATTGGGGCCGGGGGTTTTATTACAAGTCTTAGGTTGCCAAACACCATGGATGGCTTTTGGTCTTGGTTTCGTGGAGACTCGGGAGGGTTGCATGAGTAATTCTGCTGGGAGTTGTTGTGTCATTGGGACCCATTTACGAGTGAGTCTGTGCGAGCTTCTAGGCGGCAGTGTGTTCGAGTGTATCAGACAAGAGTGGGTGGCGGCTGCTTGAGCGAGTGAACTATGTCGTGTAAGATGTGAATTGTGTGGGACTAGTTGAGCCTGCAAGCAAGCCTTGGGCACCCAAATTTGTCTTGATTGTGGGTTAGCCTTCATCGACTTCTTGGGTACCCAAATGGATTTCACTTTCTCAACAGAGGTTTTAGGAGTCCTCTTATTAGCATCAAGTCGTTGATTAGTAATAGGAAGTTGAGACCGTTGTTGCGACTTAGTTACGGCCGGCAGCTCGTCTTTCCGCACCCACATTTGTTTCATCAGCTGAGTTGTTCTGCTTCGCGCGTTCTTTTGGTCTCTCGCCTGGAGAGTCTTTAGTGATTGATCTGCCCTTAGTTGCTGCCTCCTTCTGGCCTTTGGAAAAGAAGGGATTTCCATTGTGATTCTGGCACCTTCTTTGAGATCTTCGTTCTTCTGTATCACATAGCCTTGGACAAGAACAACATGGTCAACTTCATGTGCACCCCTGGAGGGACCACGAGTCTGTGCCTTTTCTAGTTCCTTGAGTGCTCCATTATTTAACTCAATTGTAATTCTAGTTTGATTCACCCATACCTGAAGAAGTCCACTTCTTAGGTTTAAGTTGACTGCTTGGTCATAGATCCAGTCTTGACCCAAGACAAGGGGCTCAGTGAGGTCCTCATCTTGACACACTAGTACTTTAACTGTCATTGCCTCATCATGAATATATAGGGGAAGTTCCACCTCCCCCATGCAAGGGGTTTCCACGCCTCCCAATCCTATGAGATATGCTTCCACAGGGTTGACAGTTAATTGCAACTCTTGACAGTAAGACAATTTAACAGCACTAGTGGCTGCACCTGAGTCAATCAAGGCTCTTACAGTCCTTGCACTCTTTCCTTGTCCTATATCTAATGTTATGAAAGGACGTCGATCAGTTATCCTATGAGAGCTAACACCTAAAACTTCACACATAGCCACGTCGTATCCTTGATCTGCATATGCATCTTGCCTAGGGTGCTCTCTACCTTGTCTTCTTAATTTCATTCTCCGTATGCGCTCTAGGGCTTCCGCTTGAGCTTCTTCTCGAATTCGCTTTTCTTCCTCTTTGCGTTTCTTAGCAGTATTGAGTCGACTTAGCATTTCCTCTGTGAGAGGTTCCTGATACAACTTGACTCTGCATCCGCTGATATAACTTGGGAGAACATCGCCTTCTAATGTGGCTAGTTGCACTGCTCCACTTGTTGAGATTCTGTTAATGATCATGGGTCCGTAGCCTCTCTTCTCCAGTTTCCTCGCATGTTGCTTCAATGTGTAGACTAGAACTAAGTCGCCTGCATTTAAACCTTTATCTTTCACATGGGCATCAAAGTATGCCTTCTGTCTCTTCTTAGCTGCATATATCCCTGTAGTTGCCCTCAATCTTGTTTCTCCTAATCGTTCAAGGTCAAAAAGTCTAGAGGAGAGTTCATGACCCGTCCATTCATGCTCTTGTGCCACTTTCAATGTAGGTATCAAAAAGTCTAAAGGTAGCACAGCATTTTGGCCAAATACCATGTGAAAGGGGGTGGCTTGGAGTACCGTTTTGTAGGCGAATCGGTATGCCCAAACAGCATGGTGTAGCTGTTTGTCCCAATCAGAGCGTTTATTGTTCACTAATTTCGTCAATACGTTGCATAAGATCTTGTTGGTGCTCTCAGCCTGGCCATTTGCTTGAGGGTGATAGGGGGCAGATTTCTTATGAACTACCAAGAATTCTTGGAGTAGATTTTCAATTACTTCGTTCAAGAAGTGAGTGCCTCTATCACTAACTAGCTCTATAGGTAGCTCGTATCTAGTAAACACATTCTCAAATAAAAACTTAGCTGTTGTTTGAGCATCGTTCTTTGTTGTGGCTTTTACCTCTACCCACTTTGTTAGATAGTCTGTCGCAACAATGATATATTCTGCATGGGAACCCTTAGCTGGGGGATTAATAGGACCTACGAAGTCTATTCCCCACTTAGAGAATGCACGTCCACCCATCATAGGTTTCAGTGGCATCTCATCTTTACGTATAGGATACTGAGTTCTCTGACAGACATCACATCGTTTCACATAGGTATGTGCATCCATGTGAAGGGTCGGCCACCAGAAGCCCGCAAATAGTATTGCCTTGATCACCCGATCTGGTCCAAAGTGTCCTCCTGCTACACCTTGGTGCGCAGTTTCCAAGATCTTAAGATATTCACTCTCATGGACACATAGTCTCAGGTAACCATCCTTACCACGCTTGTAGAGATTATCACCAATGAGTGAGTAATCCTGGGCTTCTTGTTCTAAACTCCTTTTCCTAGCCAGAGTCATGTCTGGAGGGAATGTTTTCGTCCTCAGGAAGGATACTAGTGGTTCACTCCAATCTGGCACTATGGACACTTGATAAAGAGTGGCATGTTCCACAGGTGGTTTAGTGCAGCAGATTGGGCATTCCTTGCACAACTTTTGGACATCAGCTTCCATAGTCGGCCAATGCACCCCGAGTCTCCTTAGTGTCTGTAAGGTTCGTTGCTTTGAGTAGTGTTGCTCTAATGCACCTACATGTGCTAAATGCAACCATTTAGTGTACTCGTCCTCTTCTACACAACAAGCCAATATTCCTTGATCTGTGTGCTTGTACATACTTCCTGCCATGATGTGATACTTTTGGGCTTTTACTACCTCTCTATTCTGTGTGGCTATTACTGGGTGGTTAGGTCCGTATGTCAATACTGGCACTAATGGCTTAGCCCACTGCGGTACCACTTCCAAGTTAAACAAGTAAGCATCAGGAAGGTCATCTGATACTCCTTGTGGGGCTTCTCCAGATGTGAGCCTAGAAAGGTGATCTGCTCTCAAATGAGTCCTCCCTTTCCTTACCACAACCTCGAAATCATATTCCATTAGTAAGAGAAACCATCTTACTAATCTTCCTGTATTGCATGGCTTGTTCACGAGATATAACAATGCTTGGTGATCAGTAAAAAATTTAAACTTATTTGCAAGCAAATAGTGTCTAAATTTCTTGACTGCATATACCATGCCTAAGCCTTCTCTCTCTGTAGTGGTATAATTTCGTTCAGCTGCATTCAATTGTCTACTGGCATAGGCAATTGGAAGATCCATACTACCTTCACCAGTAGGTTGAGCAAGCACACACCCAGTAGCATAATTGGATGCATCCACGTGAACATGGAATGGCTTATTCCAATCTGGTGTGGTCAAGATTGGTGCTGAATATAATCTTCGTTTAAGCTCCTTGAAGGAATTCTCACATTCCTCAGTCCACTCAAAGTTTGTCAGAAGTCCATACATGGGCTTTGCAATGACAGCATACATGTGAATGAACCGGCGGTAGTAACCACAATGCCCCATGAAAGCTTGTACTTCCTTAACATTCCTTGGCCTAGGTAGTTCTGCTATGGCTCTCACTTTCTCTTCGTCAGTAGATATGCCATTCTTTGACACTATGTGCCCTAGAATCTTGCCTTGCCTGACCATGAAAACGCACTTTTCTGGGTTTAGGCACACTTGATATTCTCTACATTTGTCAAAGATTTGTCTCAGTTCAGGAATATGGGTTTGTCTAATGTTGGAATGAGCACAAAGATCATCAACATAGACTTCTAAATTCTTCCTCAGGAACTCCTTAAATACATGGCACATTAATCTCTGGAAGGTAGCTGGTGCATTGGTAAGCCCAAATGGCATTACCCGAAAGGCAAATATGCCCCACTCTGTGGCAAACGCTGTCTTATGCTGATCTTCTGGAGCTATGGCTACTTGATTGTAGCCCGAAAATCCATCGAGGAAGCTGTACACTTCCTTGCCTGCTACTCTTTCTAAGAGATGTTCTGTGATGGGAAGCGGATAGTTATGTGTTGCAGATACAAAGAATTGGTTCCCCAATCCTGTACCACTTGCAACTGTCGCATAAAAGGTCGTCCCAAGATCATCTCGTAGGCATGATTTTTGCTGAAGTCACATATGGCAAATGTGTGCTCAAACTCGACACCACAGGTGGTGAGAGTTATTCCTTCTAGCAATCCTAAGGGTCTCTCAATATGACCATCGGCCATCTGCAATTTCATTCTCGTTGGCCTGAGTGCTGGCTTGCCCCAACGCTTCCATAGGGAAGTGGTGGCAATTGCAACTCCTGCACCTGAGTCCAAAATTGCCTTGGTGGTGTACTCCTGGTAGGTAATGGGAAGATAGGTGTTCCCTTCTTCACCTTCACACATATCTCCTATCTTATCCAAGGGTATCTCTGGCACTGTCCTATGTGATCCTACCTAGGAACGAGGTTTTGCTATCTCGGGCACTTGATTGGCTACATGTTTCCACACCTCTGGTCTAACCCTAAGCAGCTCTTCCAAAGTGAGATTGCACTGCACTTTGGTGTTCTTCACTACCTCTGTGTTCCTAGGTATGACTGAATCTTCGTTTCTTACCATGACTGTAGGTGCTCTCATACAGGTGGACTTTGCTTCCCATGGGCCTGTGAAATGGGGTAGTTCTTGTAAAGAATTAGACTTGAAGTCTAATCTTTCTTGAGATTGGGTGCTCTCCTGCTCTCCATAAATGGATGGGATGTCTAGTGGGAATTGGTCATGTGCCTCATCCACAAGTTCAATGGGAGGAGGGACTTCACTTTCTTTAGCCCATTTGTCTTCTTGAATCTCGCGTAGGAATTCTAGTGTGAACCGATTCATAGAAGATGATGTGTCTAGCTCCGTAGAATTAGGCACATAGGCTTCAGGCACATAGGCTTCCTGAGCAGGAATGCTTACTCTTTCACTTGCCTTGTCCTTGTGTTGAGAGGCTGGTTCCTTTTGTGATTGTGCCATTAGATTCTCTATTCTTTCTAGGGAGGGGGGATTGTCTGGTTCAGTGGAATTGGGCTCATAAGCTTTTGATGGGGGATGGGTCATGTTTTTGCTTGCTTTATCTCTTCCTTGACTTTTTTCTTCCTTGGCAGATCTTGCAATTATGCCCTCTAACTTCTCTAGAAGTCCATCCAAGTGTAATTGCGTCTTGGCTGAGCCCGAGTAATTGAAAAGGCGACTGGCTTCAAACATAGTCTGAGCCAATGCGACCATTTTCGCGCAAAGCTTGGTTCTTTCTATCTCTAGGTCAGCTCTAGGGTAGCACTTTTCATGATCCGTTACATTTGGCCCTTCTTGGATTCTGGCCTGATATGCTTTAAGCATCATGTCTATGTCTTCAGGAGTGGGATCAGCTAATACTGATCCTACTCTAGGGGGTGGTGGAATCGTATGAGGTGGGTTGGAAGGTGGCGGGTTGGATGGCGATGGGAATGGTGGTGGTGGGGTAGTGTGAGAGGGAGTTTGAGATGTGAGTTCAGTTATCCTGGCTTTGGTTTCTCTTATGCTTTCCTCAAGTTCACTCATCTTTTTAGCCCATTGTCTTTTCATTCTTTCCCGTCTGTCTTTCCACGCTCTAGTCCTTTTCTTTGTCACGCTCTCGGTTTCACTAGCCTCTGGGTTCTTATCCTGGTTTACCCCTTGGTTCTGCTGCAATGCCTGAGCTCTAGTCACTACCTGTACTGGTGCGGTGGATGTCACACTTCCTGTGGAGTCTACCACCAACCAGATAACGTTAATAGGAGTGATTTTTGGCATATTATTAGGATTCTTAGGGCAATCTCGTAAAAGATGCTCCTTTCCACATTCTTGGCAAAAGCCCTGAATTGTTATTGACTGGGGTTGTGTGAGGGGAGGTAAGGGACAATCACGAATGAGGTGATCTCCCTGACATCTGTAGCACGGTCCTCTTGGGAATGGAGGTCTTACTTGCTTAGGTTGAGGCCTAGGGTTGGGGTTTGCATACATGACGTTTGTGTAATCTGACTCCCAACTAGGTTCATTTGGCTCTTCACTATAGTAAGACTCACCATGTTCAGGAGATTGCATGTAGTAGGCCTGGGGGCTATCAACATGTGTAGAATCAAAGCTATGGTCACTCAGGTCACTTTCGGAAAGCAGTGGTGTTACAGGGACTACAACTCTATTCAGGTTTTCTTCTGCTGCTGCATATTTTACTGGGATCGCATTAGCTGGGGCAGGGGGTTGTTGAGCTAACACAGGCTGAGGCCTTTGGTGGTTTTGGTATGGTTGCTGATAAGGTTGTTGTGGCCTGCCATATGGCTGTGGAGGGTACGGGTTCTGGTATCTTCCCTGCGGTGGATAGGGTTGAGGGTAAGTTTGCCTAACTGTTTGCTTATTGTAGGGGCAATCTTGTGCGGTGTGATTGGTGTACCTCCGTTCTATGGTGCAGTACTGGCTACTAGGATTTACTTGGGGCTGAGCCATAATGGGACATACGTTCACCATGTGGTCGCCACCACAAGTATAGCACCTTTTCACAGGGGCAAACCTTGGGATTTGTTTACTAGAGACACCTAGTTTCTGAGCAACTTTCTCTGCAAGTTCCTCAATTTATGTGGATTGCGTGGAAGAGAGGCTAGAGGCACTATCTGAATCTTTGTATATCTTGGAAAGCTCTAACTCCTCCCCTAGGTTATCCTCGATATCAATGCACATGCGTACACACTCTTCTATGGTCCTAGGGTCCTTCAAGTACACATAAGATCTCAATTTGGTACTTAGCAATCCATCCAAGAATAAAGCCACTTGCTTAGCTGGTGTGGGTAACTCAGGGACAGGGCATCTTTCAAGATATTGCCTAAATCTCCTTCCTGCAAGTCTCACGGTCTCTTGAGGGGTTTGCTTGAAGCTGTGAATCAGTGAGGAGGTATTATGTCTTATGCCACTCTTAGAAAATTCAATGATGAAAGCCTCTAGGAGTTGGTCTATGCTCCTGAACTGTCTCGTTTAGTGGTTGAAACCATGTCAGGGCAGTGTTCCGAAGGGTTAGACCAAAGGCATTGTACTGCGTGAACAGATCCTCCACTTGTTCAGCTCTCAGGACTTGTCTAAACTCTGCCACATGATCGTATGGGTCTCCTGTGCCATCGAAGTAATTCTTCATGGACTTAACTAGCTGAGTCGGTCTCAAAGTCCTTGTGTGCTCTCTAGGTCGTGGTAGAGGGAATTCATCCGCATTTCTTTGATTCCTGTGAGCTCTAAGTACCTCAGGCCCTACTCTATTTGTTTCCGTCCTCGTTCTTTCTCTGCCCCCTGAGTTGGCAAAGCTCACCTCCGGCCTTTCTCTATGTCTATCTCTTTGAGTTCCGTGAGCGTGGGAGGTTCCAGCTCCTGGGTGACCAAAGGACACGTTCGATCTTGGTTGGGGGAAAAGGAATTCACCCTTCCAAGTGTAAGCATGCCTATCATTTTCTGTCACCACAAAGACCCTCTCTGAGGCGTGATCTAAGTAGGTCACTCTGCCTGGGCTATCAGGATCCTTAAACTCATAGATCATGATTGTTCCTATATCAGTTGGCTAATCAGATTTATACCTCCAAAAGGCTTCGTCAGTTTCTCGATTGAGGAGCAAATCTATGCTCTTATTATCCTGGGGAATCCACTCTGGTGTGATAATCCTAGTGAGAATCGATTTGCCTCGAGGGGTTCTAGGTTCTGTACCCATGTTTCCTTGCTCTAGGTCCCCTAAGTCCGCTTTTGAGATCACATTTCCAAATTCGTCCGTCCTATCTGGGTGACTAGTGATTACGTATATGGTTCCTTCTTTGTCCAAGTATGCTCCGTTTTCAAACTTGACAGCTGGGCGCTCTAGTCCAATGGATTGATTAGGGTTCTTAATCTGTATCACAGATCTTCCTAGGCCGTCCTCATAGATGTTGGCACCTAATCGGTTGGTCCTAAGGTATTCCAACTGCGTTTTGTATGGGCCTTCTACCCTGTGCAAGTATGGCACTCCTGAACTTCCTGTAGGTCTGTCCATGCCTTGAGACATCTCTGATTCACTGGTATCAGAGCTAGGGTAATGCGAGTGGTGATTCAGCTGCTGGGCCCAAGACCTCGCAGTATGATTGACGCTAGCTTCTGAAGACCTAAGGCTTTGTCTATCTCTTACTAGATGTCGTCCTGATCTAAGGTTCATATGCCTAACTGATTAACCCAATTTTTCCCAGGTACAACCACGTTTCTGAGTCCTTTGTATCAATTACTTAATCCCCTTTTTATATTGATTATCGTGTTTATCCTCTTGTCTGATATCACGTCGTTAGGAATACTTGAGTTTACTTTCGCACTTTAGTTTGGTCGTTTCACGTTAGGTTCTTTTCCTTTAAGGTTGTCGTTCACACACACAGGTTATCTCTTGTCTTGAACTTGATTTCTTAGATAGTCTTTGATTTATCTCGTGCCTATCGTTGCTTGGAATTACTTCTAACGCTACCCGCACTTAGCCTAAACTAAGAATTGACAGAGGGTGTTGCGGGTTTTCCAACCTTGAGTTCCTTTCCTTGTGTTGTTGCCCTGGTGTGCCCAGGACACGCGTTCCCAAGCCTGCACTTACTCTTGCTTTGTGTACCCTTTGATGCTCTCAAAGGACCTGTAAAAGGCCCACTGTTAGCTCAAGACTTAAATTCAAAAGAGAGAACCAATCACTTTCATTCATGTAACACCTCACCAATTTGCACTATGACTTTTTGGACACAACTCTAGAAATCCCTGAATTTTGTTCCCCCTGGGTATGGTCAACTTCAAAATACCCTTTCTAATATTCCTGATCTTAATTTAACCGTAACCAGTCGATGTTTTTGTTGTACTCCCCGCGAGCTTTCCAACAAAACAAAAATCACGGCAAACGGATTTCGTATGAGAAAGTTATGCCCGTTCAGGGTTTTGGGGCTAAAACAGGATTAAACTAGGTTAACAGGCAAACAGGAATTCTCGGGTTACTTGGGTCATGCCCTCGTAACGCAATACTACACCCTAGTGTTTGTCCCACACTTGACCAAAATTTAGACCATTATTTTTGCCTCAAAAATTTGACCTAATTTGCCCTTCTAACGTGTTCGCAAAGTCTGTCGGTCGCGATTGACAGGTCAGTCGCGATCGACGTGTCGATCGTGATTGACAAGTCCGTCGTGGCTGTCAGTCGCGATTGACTGGTCAGTTGCGATTGACAGGGGTTTTGAAAAGTCAATCAGTCGTGGTCAAAGGGTCATTGACTCTGTCGGTCGCGATTGATGTGTCGATCGCGATTGACAGGTCGGTCGCGAGGGTCTGTCCGTCGTGGTCAAACAATCGTTGACTGTGTCGGTCGCGATTGATAGAGCCATCGTGGGCTCTCAGTCGCGATTGATGGGTCGATCGTGATTGATGACTCGATCGTGATTGACACGTGTCACGCGTATGATCCGTCAGTCGTGGTCAATCGGTCGTTGACTCTGTCGGTCGCGATTGACAGAGCCGTCGTGGGCTGTCGGTCGCGATTGACGTGTCGATCGCGATTGACAGGTCTCTCCGTCGTGGTTTGTCAATCGCGATTGACAGAGCGATCGCGATTGACAGAAATCTGATGAATTTCAAAAAACTAAACACATTTTTGGGAAGCTCTAGGCCTGTAGATCATGGTTTTGCACTTTGTTTGGCAATTTGAGCATTTTTTCTGTCGGTCGCGATTGACAGAGGTCGGCGACACACAGACAGTTACTGCGAATTCTGTACCTGCGCAGAGTGCTGGGGACGATGATGTGGCTTGTACCTGCAAGACAGCTCAAGAACATGCAAAAACAGCACACACAATTTCGCTCTCTCGCTCTCTCTCACAAGTGAAATGAGGGAAATGAGGTGGAGAAGGTGATATGATCAAAAAACTGAAATTTTCACGATGATGGAGATGGAGGTGTAAGATGGTGATGATGATGATGATGATGATGGTGGTAAGGTAAGAAGGAGAAAAATAGGAAAAGTAACGAAATTACCTACAACGCCAACGTCTCCAATCTACGTCTTACCATCACACGCTCGTCCTCAAAGCTCGATCCCCGGCAACGGCGCCAAAATTTGGTGTAGCTCAGTGATGAGTAGCACCTCCTTTAATGTCAATCCGGGAAGACGTGAGGATGGTATGAAGACCTCGAGCAAGTGGAGGCACAAGTGCGTGAGTGAGAAGCACACAAACATGCACACACATACACACACACGCGCACACACGACAAGACAAAGAGTGAGAAGCAATGGAGTTCTTAGATCACTTTCAAAAAGCTCTTACAAGTTCGTTTCAATTACAATCTAACCTCAAAAATGAGCTCTCTAGCTCCTTTTATAGTTTTTGACTAGCTTTGGCCCTGTTCAGACCTAGTGTCCGGCCTAGTTAAAAATTAGGTTCCAGGACTTATTAGAGGGCTCAAACGAGATCTAAAAAATATGAAAATTGGCAGGTAGATACTTCTAAAGCTCCTCAAGCTCAAGGACTCCTTGGATTGCACAAAATGGAGCTACAAAAATACGAAATGATATTTACAATGGTTTTTAGTGATGAAAATCACTATTTGTGTAGGGATTTCCTCTACTGATTTGTCATACACCTCTTTGAGCTCCCTACTTGCTCTTTCTTCTTGTGTGCTCAACTCCTTGATGTCTTGAAAAATTAGATGGCCTACTTGCCAGATCTTCTTTGACTGCCATGTCTGCTTGTGCTGTCCCTTTGCTCTAACTCTCTTCGTCTTGTGGCTCCTTTGGTTCCCTGACTGCTGCCAATAACTTTCAAATTGGTGTTCAAAGGATGCACTTGCAAGGTCCTATATTATAAACTCAATCTCTGATTATCTTTTACCTCATGTCAAGGGATGCAAGATATCAAGAGAGACTTGGATTAATGCACTTGCTTCTTTCTTCTCCTCCAACACTCGAGCAAGGAAGAACCAATTGTGGATGGAGTTTACAATAATGAAGAAAGCCCCAAGCAAAGTGTGACTGATTATGTCACAAAGAGGAAGGAGATGAATGCCCTATTGTGCAACCAACTTATAGAAGCAAGAGAAACCATCAAAAGTGACACAAAAGCATTGGAAGACCAATTGCGAAGTATGAAAATCAGCTAAAACAAGAGGAAGCCATCAGAGAAAAATGGGAAAGAAAGTATATGCAAGATGCTAACGAACTCAAAAAGCAATGGAAATTGGCTGAAGACAAACTTCTTGTAGTCTATAATGAAGATGTTGATCAAATAGCTACCATCAAAAATGAACTTTTAACTGCCAAAGAAGCGTTAACAAGGGCTACCAATGAAATCAAAGCAAAGGATGAACTCGTTGCACAATTAGAATGCAAATAAAACAACAGGCAAACATCGGGACACCAGTAGAGCCACAACAAAGGAGTCCTACTTACAAGGTAGAGGTACGTCCTCTATCTCCCCCGGTCTCTCATTCACCAATAAGAGAGCAAACGGTGGAACTTAGTGATGATCATCCAATTCCATATACTACAAAAATAATTTGGAAGGAACGGGCACTACTGGTGTCTCGGTTGACAGAAAATTTTGAAAATGAAGTAGTCAAAGTAATGAAAGAAGCAAAAATCAAAGGCAAAGACTTGGAACAGATCATCAAGCCATTCAACATATCTTATGGGCTATTGAAAGAGCAGACACATCATTATGTAAAGCAAACTATGCAAAAAGATATAGATGACCAGTTGAACTTCAAATCAAGCACCTTCACTTACACTCAAGAAGAATTTGAGGGAATTTTTTGGAAAAGAACCCAACCTTGCAGTTGCACTAGCAGCACCATATTTATTACAAGTGAACCCTTCTTTTTGCTCGATGCCACATAGACGTGATGCACAATAATTTTTGGAATTACAACAAAGTGGTAAGCTCAATAAACAGTGGTTGAATTACTCGTTACTTCCAAGTCTGCCTCATAACTACTTACCGATTGAAGAATACATGGTGAGATCCATCGAGTTTTGTCTAAACTATTATGCGCCAATACCTGATCTAACAATAAAGATAACCAATAAAATCCTTAGTATGATACTCGCAGTACTTAAAGTTTTTAAGCATGTAGAATGTTGGAGACATTTTAATCTCCCAATGTTCGATTTATCTTCACTTAAGAACTCACCTATATCAAGAATAAATCAAACTTTACACAAACTTCAAATTATCTTTCACATATATCAAGAAATACTTCTCTGTATGAAGTTTTCTTCATCTTCAAGAATCTGCTTCAGAAATAGACCTCAATTTCTTCATAATACTTTGAATTTAATCATTCAAATGATACTTACATATCCATGCTACCTTTGCGCAACTATATTGATCATTAGTTCTTCAAAAGAACCACTAGATTTCTAATTTGATCTTTTAGATCAAATTTGTATCAAAAACTGTCTTCCAGAAATGGCGACTTTGACAAGGTCAACTTCTTAAGTTGATTTCTCACAGCACAGATCCCGTTTTGCTAAATTCTTGTAGCCATGACTTCCTTATCTTCTAACTTAGATTCTGAGTGCTCAATTATAAAAAACTTTACATTGTGCACTGATATCTAAGCAAAATACTAACATGAAAAAGTGTGCGACTCTGAGAGATCATCTGCAAACTTTACATATACATGTTCCTATTGATCATACTCACAACAGAAGAAGAATTAGATCATGAAACTTTGAACATAGCTTCATTGGCTTCTAGATTAGATGTGTACAAAAGGATTCCTTATCCATATGATTAGACTGAGAGAAATCTACGAAATACTTGTCGCTATTTTCTGAAGATGACTCTCTTCACATCTATCTCTATGACACTTGGCTTCTAATGACTCTCTCTCATGTATTCCTTTACATCATTGACTTATATACATATGATTCTAGACTTATCCCACCTCTATTACATTACTCCTTATCATCCTAAATATTATCCCTAATCAAATTACAAGAATTTCCAACTCTAATGTACATATGTTTACAAACTTCACTTCTGGGATTTCTTCACTTCCTCAAATGACTTCTTGAACTTCAATCTCATCATAGACTTGCTTCAAGCTTTTTGTAATCACCAATTTGTGATTGTTTTGTTCCAACAGCTCCCCCTCAATCACTAATTGTGATTACTCCATTCTTCTTCACTCCTGCCATCTCCTGGAATCTTTGTAGCTTAGGTCCATCCAAGCTTTTTGTTAACATATCTACAACCTGTTCTTTTGTTGGAGTATACAATACTTCAATCTCTTTATCAAGTACCTTTTCGCTTAAGAAATGATACTGAATCTCTTTATGCTTAGTCCTGGCATGAAAAATAGGGTTAGCTGCCAAATATAATGAACTCATATTGTCTCCAAAAATAATTGGAGTACTCTGATCAGTTCCAAAACTCTTCAATAAGGTCTTTAACCATATTACTTCTTTTGCAGCCTCTACCATTCCTTTATACTCAGTTTCTGTAGATGACAAAGCAACTGTATGTTGCTTCTTTGAGCACCAAGAAACTAATTTATCTCCAATATAACAAAGATACCCATGAGTAGACCTTCTATCATATGAATCACCTGCCCAATCTGCATCACTAAACACTTTGATTCTTGTATCAGAAGTAAATTCATAATACAAACCTTCATTTAGGGTTCCTTTGATATATTTGAGTCCCTTTGATCTGCAATCCAATGAGTCTTCTTTGGACAATGCATAAATTGTGATAATACACCTACTACATATGATAGATCTGACCTTGTTAAGGTAGCATAGATTACACTACCTACCAAACTCTGATATTTCTTCATGTCATTAAATTCTTCACCTCCATACGTGCTCAATTTATGATTTACCTCCAATGGTGTGCTTGAAGACTTGCAATCCTCCATGTTAAACTTGATCAAAAGATTCTTCAAGTATCTCTCTTGTGTAACATATAATCCATGTTGAGTATATACAATCTGCATTCCTAAGAAATAAGATAACTTTCCCGAATCACTTATCTTAAACTCCTTCTCTATTTGTTTCTTAAGCTCATTGATTCCTTGAGCATCTATACCTGTGACAATAATGTCATCAACATAAATACACATGTATATGTATCCATTTTCACTTGCCTTCACTAGCAAGCTACTATCTACCTTTGATGCTTGAAATCCACATTCATTCAAGAACTTAACAAGCCTGTAATTCCATGCTCTTAGGGCCTGCTTCAAATCATACAAAGCTCTCTTGAGCTTACACACATAATTTGATCCAATTGAATCCATAAAGCCTTCTCGTTGCTCCATGTACACTTCATCTGCAATATACCCATTCAGAAATGCATTCTTCACATCTAATTGTGATAGCTTCCATCCTTTACAAGCAGCAGTAGCAATCAATGAATTAAATGTATACATCTTAGCAACAGCACTAAAGGTTTCATCATAATCTACCCCATAAGTTTGGGCATAACTTTTGACCACAAGTCTAGCCTTGTATCTAGACACCTTACCATCTGCAAACCTTTTTTGTTTTATACACCCAATTACATCCAATGACCTTCTAATTCTTTGGTCTTGGCACCAACTCCCATGTTTCATTTTCAAGTAGAGCATCATACTCTTCTTGCATTGCCTTCTCCCAATTCTGTTTACCTTTAGCTTCTTCATATGTGATTGGATCCTCCTCTGTCTTCACAATGTAAGCATAATCTTTTGTTGTTAAGAAGTATGTATCATAGCTATACCTGATAGGCTCTTTCCTTTCCCTTGAGGATCTTCTAACCTCTACACTTCTTGAAGTCTCAGCCACATTTGATTCTGGATCAAATCTTGGCCCATCTTCAACATTAGCTTGCAATTTACTTTTACAATCAACATCATCAATATCTTCTTCATACACACTTACTTTTGTCTTCCCTTCCTTTGTATTTCTTCAACACCTGCATAATCATTTGTTGACCCTGTATACCATGTACTTTCCTCATCAAATGTAACATCTTTGGTAACAAGAAATTTCTTTGTGGATGGACTCCACAATCTATAACCCATCTGTCTATCATCATACGCAATAAACACATACTTCTCTGCTTTGGGTTCTAGCTTATGTCTCAATTGTGAAGAAACATAAGCATATGCTAAACATCCAAATACCTTACAATGATCAAGAGTAGGTCTCTTACCCCACCATGCTTCATAAGGAGTTCTTGCATCCAATGCTTTACAAGGTAACCTATTCACAAGGTATGTTGCAGTGTTGATAGCTTCTGTCCATAAGTAATTTGGGCAATTCTTTTCCTTCATCATTGCTCTTGCAAATTCTACAAGAATTCTATTTCTTCTTTCTACAATTCCATTATGTTGAGGAGAGTACCTGCAAGTTACTTCTCATTTTATACCTGCATTCCACAAATAATCATCAAAATCTTTAGAAAAATACTCTCCCCCTCCATCTGACCTCAACCTCTTGAGCTTTTGTCCTGTAATCCTTTCTACATAAGCATGATAATGCTTGAATGTCTTGAACACTTTTGATTTGTCCTTGATTACATATAAAGTAATCCATCTGGTTGCATCATCAACAAACAACACATAATATCTGGATCCATTTATACTATAGTCCCTTGAAGGACCCCACACATTTGTATGAATCAATTGAAGCATATTTGAATAGTTGTACCCTCATTTATTGTATGAACTTTTGTGTGCTTTACCTAATTGACAAGCTTCACACTTGTACAACATGTGTTGCCCTTCAACTTTTGGCAAACCAAGCACCACATCATTCCTTGACATTTCGTTTATGGCTCTCTCATTGAAATGACCTAGCCTTTTATGCCATAGGTCTAACTCAGACATCTTTTGACTTCCATAAGTAAATAGAGCATGCCCCACATTACCTTGGACTTTGAGAGTAAACAACCTTTGTAATAAAGTAAGTCTATGATCCAAGGGTCTAGTCGGTTCAGACAGATCTGAAATCGGACACCGTTTGGTCATCCGTGTGTATGACCAAAGATCTCGAGTTTAGACTTACTAGGAGGTCTTGTGCTCTTGTGAACAAGTGATCCACTTAGCTTAGTGGTTAAGTCTCAAGGGTGTGAAGGACGAGGTCTTGGGTTCAATCCCCATGAGGTACATGGGAAGAGTATTTTGCCCAAAGAGCTCTAGAACCTTCTAGAAGCATCCACTGGACACTTGGCGCACATGTAGTTACATGGCTGACACTTGGATGATTAGCATTCACCTGCCCAAGAAGGTAGTCCCCTGGAGAGAGCTATATATAGAGGCATTTGGTTGGGAGGAGAGTCATCTCTCAAGCATGTGGTGGTCGTAATTCTTAGGTTGTTGCATTGGTATCAAAGCCATAGCTTTCTTCTTCTTCAACTTGCGTGTGTTTTGCTCCTTCTACGACATAGAAGCATCCTACTCGCGGATGATAAGAGAAGCTTGTCGATTCCCTCACTTTGGCTTGGCTTAGGAGAAGCATAGCAAAAGATTAGATCATCTCTCTGTGCTGCCGGCAGGATTCGAACTCCCGCCCCCTGTTAGGAGCGCACTGCTCTATCCACAGGAGCACATCGTCCGCGTGAAAGTGTATCTGCAGCAGATATTATTGACCAAAGCCCGCGCTGAAGAAGATCCCAATCAGGAGATCAAAAGGTTAATTCTCTCTACTGTAGGTCCGCGGGTTATCGAACACACGACCTCTGGTTTGAAGCTATTCCGCCTATCCAGAAGGCCACAGACGTTCTCACAACCATCATTGAGAACGTATCTGATTATGGTCAGTTGGCGCTGAAGCAGACGTTGTCCAAAAGTTCAAGTTCCATCAGGTGGGCGTCGGGAATCGATCCCGCGATCTTGCAGAGAGACCACAGAGCCTTATCCACTGAAGTAAAGGTTTTTCATAATTTCTTTCTCTATATATCTTATACAGTTTCGATCATATCTCTGCTCTGCTAATCCCGAGCCGAGATCATCTCATTTTGATTAACCTTTGGAGTTTGCTCATTACCCCAACCAAACCCGAGTGCATATTTATGCTGATCAAAGCTGTAGAAAGCTAAAAGTTTTGAGCAAAGTTTGATGGAAGTGGAGCTGTGGAGTGAAGATCCGGAGGCCTTTGGTAATCAAAGTCAAACCAACTTTGAATTCGGACCAAAGTCTTTAGAGAGAAGCTCTTCCAAAGGATCAAGGGAAGGACGTAGCTCTATGTGGAGCTAAGTATTTTCCAAGTTATGTTTTCATTTTGATATTTGTTTGCTCGAATGCTTTCATTTAGGATGCATTAATTAGGACTAAAAGCATACTCCAATTATGATTATCTCAATATGAAAGCTAATTAGAGGACTAAACAATATTGAAATGACACAAAAGTATGTAAAGTACTTTTCAATTTTAGGTATGCAATTGAAATTTCTATTTCCATTCATGAAAAGATTATTTGTGCATAAAAGGATGTTTTGTGCACATCAAGTTTGCACTTGCTTGGGAAAGGTATTTAATTCTCCAGTTCATGCACTTGAATAATTATCTTTTGCCAGAATAGCAAGCAGGTTGTTTTTACATGGATGCTTGTTTGCATACCTAATAAGCTCAAGGTTTGCTTAAGTTCATTACACTTGCATGAACTCACATGCATTTGCACCCAAGAATGGGCATTTGCATACATGAACATGCATTTGCACGCAAGTAGATGCATGAGCATACACATTATTTTTTGGTAAGTAGCTAAACACGTATAATTTCATTCCTTTCTTTTTCTAACTTGACTTAGCTATGTGGGAAAAAATAGAAAATTACCTAGTTGCAAGGATCTTGACCATCATGCAACTAAGTATCTAGCCTATTTTTTCCCAAAAAGTGATACATAGGTACCACTTAGTAGGAGTCTTTTAGAGGAAAGGAAAGCAAGTTGAAAGTAAGTATTCATAGAGCTACTTTCCAACATGCATGCTCAGTCTAAGTTTGGGAAGAAACCCCGATATTCTTAGCAACTATCGAGGATTTAGTTGTTTTTGGATGTTCATGTTCATGCAAAGTAAGGAAGTTTCTGTTGAAACTTGTAAGTTCCAAAATATTTTTAGGAGATTTAATACTTTAATATTCATCAAACATTGATGAAAATAAGTAGAAGTATTGAACTTCTAGAATCTCTGGAACTCTAGTGTTCATAGATGTTAGTTTCCAGAAATGCATCTCAAGACATGATGCAAGGTCTTCAATCGACACGGAAACTTTTCAAGGAAATTTGCTTGATTCTACTTAAGCTAACTCAAGGCTTAAAAAAGAAACCAAGACAAATATTAATTGATCTTTAGGAATCAAGTAATTTCCTAAAGTCATGACAATTAATGAAATGATTCAAATTATTTTCATTTCTGAAATAGATATCTTAGGAAATCCCGATATTTCCTAAAGACAATTTAGGAAACAAGTTCTTTCCTAAAAGATTAGCTTCAAGTGGTACAGCCTTGAAGAGACCCAAGCAAAGTAATCTTTGGAAATTAAGTTATTTCCTAAAGATAAGCTAATGAAAGAGTTAACTATTTCACTAGTTAAATGAGAATTATCTTTTGGACAAGCAAAGCCTTAAGTCTTGGTCTTATCCAAAAGTCTAGAATTCCTTTTGAAGATCTTTCCAGTAAAGGAGAAGATTCCAAGATGAATCAATAGCTTAATATTACTTGATTCCTTGGTAGGAATCAAAAAATTCTTGAAAGAAAAATCTTCCCAGATGTGAGACTAGCATCTTTCAAGAAAAGTTTTATAGCAAGTAGTTCCTAGCAAATCCCTAACCATCAGTTTTTGGTATTTAAGTCCAAATAAGTGATATAACCTAATGGTATATCAAAGATTCTTAGCTTTGGAATCTGAAAAGCATTAGAAAATGCTTGGACTTAAGTTGAGGGAAAGATCTCTAAAATCCTGCAGGTAAGCAAAGAAGCTTAAGATAGTTTAAGAGATCTTAAAGATAAAGACTAAGTCTTTATTTTTGTCGCAAGTATCAACCAGAATTGATCAAACTTGGTCATGATTGTCCAAGAATGTGCAACTAGAACTACTCTATAGATTGCCCAAGTATTGGCAGTAAAAATTCCATTAGGAATGATTCACTCAAGTTCCATTTATCGAATGGAAAATTGTGAAAAAGTAAGTTGTTCCAAGTCTGAACAAAGTGAAGAAATTCCAAAAATGTAGTCTACAAACCCTCTAAACGATACTTAAGTCTGTGGAAGGTAAAACATAAGTGTTTGCCTATCCTTATTAAAGGGATTTTGGTACAAATTCAAAAAGCATGAGTGGATGCTTAGACTTAAGCAGTAGAGAGATTCCTGTAAAAGTCTCGGCCGAGATAGGTACCTAAAGCAATAGTGAAAAAGGAATCTAAAGACAAGAAGTGAAAAGCTCTTGTCGCTACAAAATTGGTCAAGAATAATCAATTAAACTTGAATTTGAGAAATTCAAGAACTTGGAATTCTGATTGGTTTTCATTTGAAAAACCCTAGCAAAAAGGATTGGAGATATTCTATTAAAGGTTTTCAAGTTCCCAAGGTTAAAGTACAAGATCGTGAAACGATCATGAGGGATTAAACCCTAGAATATCAAGATAGAGATAGTTCCTGAAACTGCAAAATTCTTGTCAAGAATTAAAGCTAAAAGGTTCTCTATCAAGAGATGTTGTAGACTTTAGGATAAGAGTCACCCACACATTAATGTGAATATAAAATAGGGTGGTATGGGACACCAGATTTTATACTCAGATTGATGTAGGAAAGATGGTATGGGACATCGGACCATGGGATGATAATTATCTTTTAGTCCTAGTTTGGATTTTTGAAGTTAGGTTTCATCCTCAAGGGAATTAAGACTTCAAGGAAAGTTTAATTCGTAAAGGATGAAAGTAGTATCTTACGATACTTCAAGATGACTTCAAGATCAAGGAAACTGAAGATATGAAGTAAGTAACTCCCAAGATCTTCTTAAAACACTTCAAGCTTAAGTGTTATTGATCAGAAATATTTGATAAATTTCTGAAAGAAGTTGGACTTTGACTTTGAGTTGCTCTTTTCAACCAAGGATTTGATTGACTAAGTCAAGCACCAAGTTTCTAGTATAACTTGGAAGATTCACTCTTTTGACTCAAAGAAATGCATAAGAATTGCATTACTAGTAAGGAGTCAGAAAGATTGAATTGGATTTGAACTTAGTCTCAAGTGAAGCATTATTTGAAAACTAAAATCATCGATCGTTGGTTACCACACTAGTTTCTTGTGGTTGGATGATGTTTTCTTTAAATCTTTTTTGAGAATCCAGCTTATTTCTCTTAAAGATAAAGACAATGCTTCAATACCTTGTTGAAATTGATCGTTGGAAAGTTAAAGTCATGAGTCAACTAGACTTTGACTCATAACAATTTTATGTATGTTCGAAGTTTGAAATGGTTGTACAGAGTTTTAGTTATTCCTTTCTGCTTTCCAAATCTTTTGGAATTGGCTCAGACATGGTATCTGATTCCTTTTGCAAAAGACCAGGGTTAGCCAGTTGGAATTAGATAACTTATTTGAACATCGTAGTTAGATGTTATGTACAAGAACCTTTTCAATCTTCAAAAGAAAATAAGTCTAAGTGGACTTATTTATTTGAGTTTGCTTCAAGTTATAGCATAAATAATTTCCTAGAGTCCAGTATAATCTAGAATAGGGAAGTTAGGAATTGCTCATCAGATTGACAATTCCCAAGAACTTTCAGTTAAAGTCTTTGAGAAAAGTGTCCTAAGTTGGATAATTTCCATTTTGAATTTGAATTGGGAAAGTTATAGTATGGTTGACTAAAAGAAAATGGTAACTTTCTCTTACAGTTTACATAGGATTTTTTTCAACTCATTAGGACAAAGTAGTCCTCTAGTCGGGTAGAAAAATCAAGTAACTGTTGGATCAAAGTAAACCATTGTATAAACATCCAAGTTAGATGTTTGAGACAACCAAACTTCAAGTTCTCCAAAAACAAATTCAAGTGAATCAAGAATTCTTAAAGTCTTGCGAGGGATAAGAATCCCACCTTCATTACTAAGCCCATGCACCAGTTATGCCTAGAAATGGACTAGTAATTTGAATCCACCTAGTTCACATGTTTGTGCCTAGATCGCACATCCAGAAACTGTGAATTAGCCAGGGATGTCATTAGATCCACCCTCATTATTCTTCACTAGTTTGTACTTTGTCCTGTTCATCAAAGTACAAAACCAGATAGTGTTTTGAATCATTTGGGCAAGGATGCCACCACAGAGATGAGACATGTTCTTCCAGTTCTAGAACATGACCATGTTCTTCCAGTTTTAGAACATGAGGCTCGGGGGTTGCCTACAGTATGTATATAGCTCTATTTTCGAGGACGAAAAATCTTTTTCAAGGGGGGAAGAATGTAATAAAGTAAGTCTATGATCCAAGGGTCTAGCCGGTTCAGACAGATCTGAAATCGGACACCGTTTGGTCATCCGTGTGTATGACCAAAGATCTCGAGTTTAGACTTACTAGGAGGTCTTGTGCTCTTGTGAACAAGTGATCCACTTAGCTTAGTGGTTAAGTCTCAAGGGTGTGAAGGACGAGGTCTTGGGTTCAATCCCCATGAGGTACATGGGAAGAGTATTTTGCCCAAAGAGCTCTAGAACCTTCTAGAAGCATCCACTGGACACTTGGCGCACATGTAGTTACATGGATGACACTTGGATGATTAGCATTCACCTGCCCAAGAAGGTAGTCCCCTGGAGAGAGCTATATATAGAGGCATTTGGTTGGGAGGAGAGTCATCTCTCAAGCATGTGGTGGTCGTAATTCTTAGGTTGTTGCAACCTTCCTTCCTTCTTACCTGCAATAATATTTCTATATCCATGATTTGGATCTTGCACATAGACACCATCATTTGTGAATCTGACTTCATATCCTTTCTCCACAATTTGCCCTACACTTATCAAGTTCTTAGGAATAGTAGGAACATAAAGTACCTTGCTCAAGAGTGTACTTCCATTCTTTGTCTTCACTGATCCAATGCTTTCCACCTTATGCTTGGTGTTGTCACCTATTTGAACTGTATGTCCATTCACCTTTGCTTCCATATCAGTCATCAAGGATATATTTCAATCAGATGATTGCTACATCATGAGTCAATATAAAACACCCTTTGATCTTCTCCTATTGATTCATGAGTTGCATTCAAAATGAGAGTCATACCATCCTTCTGATCTGATGCATAATTATAATAATTGTTGTTGTAGGACTGAGATTGAAAACTTCTTCCACCTCCTCTAGCATATGATGTCCTACCACCTCTTCCTCTGAAGTTGCCTCTTTGGTTTCTGCCTCCTCTACCTCTTTGATTAAAACTTTGATTATTGCTTCCACCATTTTGATTTTTATACCAACAATCATTTGCCAAATGATTGTTTCTTCCACAAATCCAACAAGCTTTAGTATTATCTTTGTTCTTACCTCCTCTTCCTTTACCTCTGAAGTTCATCTTTCCTTTTGTAAAGTTAGCTTGACTTGAAGTTCCTTCATCATCAGTTGATTGCTTCCCTTTGCCATTCTTTTTCTTGTCCTTGGAGTACATAGCTTGACTTGCACTCCTTTCATTGTCTCCTTTAACATCCTGCTCAAAAGTTAGCATGTGTCCTAGCAAGTGATTAAGATCAGGAGTAAAGTGATCAAGTGACAATTCTATGGACAATATGAAGGGCTTCCACTTGCCATCTCCTCTCAGACCTCTAAGTATTGGCCTTACCAACTTAACCTCTTCAATGTCTTCATCTACTGCTCCCAAGCTATCTGCAATATCCTTCATCCTTGCCACATAATCAGAAATTGATTGTGAGCTCTTCTTCTTGAAAGTTGTGAATTTTGCCCATAATGAGGACTTCCTAGACTTGGTTGTGTTTTGGAAATGCTCTTCCAAAGCATTCCACACATCTATTGCAGTTTCTAACCCTCTGATGTGAGGTAGAAGATAATCATTTACAGCCATGTAAGAATGATGCTCCTAGCCTGAGCATCCTTTCTCATCCAATTCTTCAAACCTGCAAGTTCTTCCCTAGTTGGAACACTAGGATCTTCAAACTCAGGCTTTTCTTCTTCTCCTGTAATGAATGCCATCAAATCTTTGCTCATGGGGTGCGCCTCCATCCTCATGGACCAAGCTTGATAGTTCTCCCTATCTAGCTTATCAATTTGCAAGCTTTCTCCCATCTGTGTCTGCAATTACTATGATTTATGATAATAGAGTGTACCTTTGATATGAAGCTTTAGTCTTTCTTGATCCTTTGAACTCGTACTTGATTCTCCTTCAGGTTTTCTTTCAAGCGTTGATCCTCTGCTCCTTTAATTTGAAAGAACTTCAATGTCTGCAACAATCAGGACTTCTAATGCCTTTACTTCACTTGTATTACTCCTTTAGCTCTAATACCATTGTTGGAGACATTTTAATCTCCAAATGTTCGATTTATCTTGACTTAAGAACTCATCTATATCAAGAATAAATCAAACTTTACTCAAACTTCAAATTATCTTTCACATATATAAAGAAATACTTCTCTGTATGAAGTTTTCTTCATCTTCAAGAATCTGCTTCAGAAATAGACGTTAATTTCTTCATAATACTTCAAATTTAATCATTCAAATGATACTCACACATCCATGCTACCTTTGCGCAAGTATATTGATCATTAGTTCTTCAAAAGAACCACTAGATTTCTAATTTGATCTTTTAGATCAAATCTGTATCAAAAACTGTCTTCCAGAAATGGCGACTTTGACATGGTCAACTTCTTAAGTTGATTTCTCACAGCACACATCCCATTTTGCTAAATGCTTTTAGCCATGACTTCCTTATCTTCTAACTTAGATTTTGAGTGCTCAGTTATAAAAAACTTTACACTGTGCACTGAGATCTAAGCAAAATACTGACATGAAAAAGTGTGCGACTCTGAGAGATCATCTGCAGACTTTACATACACATGTTCCTATTGATCATACTCACACAAGAAGAAGAATTAGATCATGAAACTTTGAACATAGCTTCATTAGCTTCTAGATTAGATGTGTACAAAAGGATTCTTGATCCACATGATCAGATTGAGAGAAGTCTACGAAATACTTGTCGCTATTTTCTGAAGATGACTCTCTTCACATCTATCTCTATGACACTTGGCTTCCAATGACTCTCTCTCATGTATTCCTTTACATCATTGACTTATATACATATGATTCTAGACTTATCCCGTGTCGATTACATTACTCCTTATCATCCTAAGGATTATCTCTACTCAAATTACAAGAATTTCCAACTGTAATGTACATATGTTTACAAACTTCACTTCTAGGATTTCTTCACTTCCTCAAATGACTTCTTGAACTTCAATCTGATCATAGACTTGCTTCAAGCTCTTTGTAATCACCAATTTGTGATTGTTTTGTTCCAACACAGAATATACATTTTTGAATTTCATCAGCATTAACCAAGGCACATATATCCTCATTTTTTATCTATCTGTTATGCATAGTCGCCCTACAATTATGGCATATTATTCCTGACTTATGTTTTTGCTGAGTCCATACATGCAAACATTCGAGGAAGCATTTTTTATAGGATTTTTTGAGATTGACTCAGAAGTTCTTTGAAGATGTCAACTAATCTGAATGCCAGACTTCTGGCCTATGAATTAAGCTTCTTTTCAGACCATAGATAGGCACCTCATGATGGTGTGAAAGTAGAACAATGGAATCAACTCATGATACGTGAAGCCAATCTGCTTAATGAAACTGAGCAAAAGGTATATAGGGCATACTTCCGTTGCATTCCCAAGCCTATCAGGGATGACAGAGTTCAGGAGGGGGTGGTGTTGAAGGAGAGCCAAACGAAAAGAAAAAAAGAAGGAAACCAAGAAAGAAGCTTCAGTAAAGAGAATATATTTGAAGACATATCTCTGTAGGAAACCCCGTAGGGGCACACGATATCCATCTCTGCACAGAGCCCCGCAGGGGCACATAATAGTGGGAAGTACGCAACAGGTGAGGATGGATCAAGGCTAGCAATCACCCATGAAGAAGTGCAAGAAGATATCTGGCAGATCCCGAGCCCCAAGAAGGTGCTTCAACCTCTTCATCTTTGGGAGCTCTAGATCGAAGGTTGAAAATCTAGACCTTCATACCTTCCATTGGTTGCATGCGTGGCAGCCCGACTTAACATAGCGACCGAGATTCAAAGAGGTGATTGGAAAATTAGACTACAAATTAATTGTAGTTTATTTCCAAGGTGGCGAGCGGTGAAAAGAAAAAAACAGGCTAAAAAATGCATCAGGTCCCAGAGGATGTGAAAGAAGATTCAAGAATAGGGCCTTTAAAACATAACACTAGCCTGAAAAGGAGACAAGGTCGACCAAGTGATGCATGCAGTGGAATGAAGTAAACAAGCTGCAGCAAGAAGCGAAGGCTATCAAGGGACGACAGAGACAAAGAGGGGGAGAGTGTTGCAGAGCAAAGAAGAGGAGAGATGGAGAGAAAAAGAAGGGCCCCAGAATGATCTTTAATTTTGTAACATAGTCACCTTGTAATATATTTTCCAATGTAAATGCACTAGAGGAGTCCTCTAGATGCATAAGCCTAGATCCTTGTAACATAACTCCTGTAAACTAGTAGGAAATTAGTCTTTTAGTCAATAAAGTGCCAGTCTCTTGTGGACCATTTTTATGAGTCATTTTGTGACTCTTTGTAGGCACTTTTTGCTATTGTGCACACTGGTTTGCACCTTTGTTAGTTCACATTTGCATTGACTGTCATTTGAATGCATGTCCTCATACACTTGGCTGGTTATGATACTTCTTGGATTGATAATTAAAGCATGAATCCCCACTATATGCACTTATAGGGGATTGAGGTGGTCTCTTTCTCTTCAAGTCCCTGAATCGATACTTAGGTACACAAAGCCCGCTTGGGAAAGTAAGCTATATATATAACCTAGATAATGCACTTTAATTTCAATTTAAATACCTTGAATTGGATATGTACATAAAGAGATACAACTAATATAAGCAAACTATGCTATACCTATAAGAGACTAGAGGGGGGTGTGGGCTTGATAGGTCCTCCGTACTCCTCCTCCATGCATGTAACACCCTCCTCTACATTTTTCCTAGCTTGGAATACTGCATTTGAGCTCCTTGAGCCTTGGATGATCTCTCTACTTGAGCCTCCTTGAGTATATATCTCTTAGTCTCCAATGACCTACAAGACTTCCATGCATTTGGTGTCTCTTCACATCCTTTTATAGCTTTTGGATACCTCTTCCAACTTTTCCACTACCTTAGGACTGCCTTACCCGACCTTAAGAACAACCTAAGTAATTTGAGTCGTGAGTTTTATCCACATTAAGGTCTTTTGACCCCTTTATCCACCTAAAGTCTACATAGTTCACATTTTCAACACTCCTACTCAAGCTTAAGGTGGTAGTGTCTATATCAAGCCAGCTCATAGCCTTTGAAAACTTTGTTAACTTGGTCTCATCCAAGCTTTTGGTGAAGATATCTGCAACTTGGTCCTTTATACCTTCAAAATGAACATTAATGTCCTTACTTGCAATCTTGTCCCTCACATAATGGTAATGCACCTCAATGTGCTTGCTCCTTGCATGATATGTGGGATTGTTAGCAAGATGTAGGCTTGACATGTTATCTCCATGAATTGGAATTGGTCCAAGTTCTATACCAAAATCTTTGAAGAGCTTCTTTAGACACATTGCTTCACATGTAGTGAGGGCTAAAACTCTATATTCAACCTCTTTTGAACTCAATGCTTGTGGGATGCATTTTGCTCATACATGAAATTGCTTTTGTACCTAGCATGAAAACATAGCTAGAAGTTGACCTTCTATCATCAACACTCCCTGCCCAATGTGTATCACTCAATGCTTTTACTTGTGTTTCTTCATCATACCTGTATAGCAACCCATAATTAACTATACTCTTCACATACCTTAACACTCTCTTTCCATGATTGAGATGTGTATCTATGGTTGCATGCATGAATTGAGATAGAACTCCAACCATGTAGCACAAGTCAGGCCTTGTGAGTGTAGCATAGATCAATGATCCCACAATGCTCTTGTATACTACCTTCCTTACCATAGATCTGACGAAGAGTGTTAATATCCAAAAGAACAAGCTACTCTTGAAGTTAGAGCAATTTAGAGGATCAATGATCAATTATCAAGATTTTGAACAAACTCTGAAGAAGGTGACTACACAAAAGTCTGCTGCACATAACTCACTCATTGACTTATCAAATGTGTAACGTTTTTTATAAACCTTTGTATAAGGTCTCACCTATAGTTTGTGCACCTCCTCCAAGTTAAATCATTCTAAAAGACTCAGTAGATCTTGAGAAATGATCTTAACAAATCACCTATGTCTAAAATTGTAGTTTTTTACAGTCGACTTTGACACCTGCAACTTCTAAAGCTTGGTTCTCTCAAACTAGAACCCATTTATGCAAATGCTTTTAGTCATAGATGGCTTACCTTCCAAATTAGATTTTGACTCCTCATTTGTGCAAAACTTTACACTGTGCACTGAGAAATGATCAATTCTTTGACCATCAAGATTGCACTTGTTTCAGAAGACACTCAACACTTCTTCACATATGAATGTTCCTACTCATAATTCTCATAGCCTGTTTACAATTAAAAGCTGAAAACTTGTACAGAGGTCAATCAACTATAGACTTAGATTTCTACAAAAGCATTTCACAAAAGATGAACACAAGGAGAACTCTCAGAAATATTGGGTGCAACTTTTCTTCATTTCTGGAAAACTTTACATCTGAGTGATGAGAGAGATCTTACTCACTTCTAAAGTGTCTAATGACTCATACAACTTCTAATTTCTTCTCTATTCACATGCTCTCTCATATTTGTCCCGACATTTTTACTTGTATATATAGGCAAATATGTACAAGCTCATAACCATACAAAAGTCTAAGTGAGCGATCTCTGAATTAATTTCATTCTCTGAACATATACTTTCTCCATGCTTCATGACTTGATCTTTTCTTCAATCCTTGACTTCAAAACTACATCAAAACTTCAATTGTTGATTGTCTTGCACCAACAGCTCCCCCTCAATCATCAATTGAGGTTTTCTCTATCTTCTTTATACCTGCCATGTCTTTGAATCTCTGTAGTTTGGTCCATCCAAGGTCTTGGTTAGCATATCAGCTATCTGATCTTCTGTTGAAGTATGTATTACTTCAATCTCCTTATCCATCACCTTCTCTCTTAGAAAGTGATACTGAATCTCAATATGTTTAGTCCTGGCATGAAAAACAGGATTAGTAGCTAAATACAATGAGCTCATGTTATCTCCATGAATAGTGGGTGTACTCTGAGTGATGTCAAAACTCTTCATAAGAGTCTTATGCCATATCACTTCCTTTGCAGCTTCAACCATACCTTTGTACTCAGCCTCTGTGGATGATAAAGGAACTGTGTGTTCCTTCTTTGAACGCCATCAAATTAACTTATCTCCCACATAACACAAGTATCCATAAGTTGATCTCCTATCATCAGGATTACCTCCCCAATCTGTATCACTATATATCTTGATGTTTGTATCTGATGTAAAACCATAATACAAACCTTCTTTGAGTGTACCCTTAATGTACCTCAACACTCTTTGTCCTACAACCCAATGTTCTTTCCTAGGACAATGCATGAATTGAGATAATATTCCAACTACATATCACAAATTAGGCCTAGTTAATGTAGCATAGATCAGACTACCAACCAAACTTTGATATAGCTTCATGTCCTTGAACTCTTCTCCTCCATATCTGTTCAATTTGTGATTCACCTCCATTGGAGTAGGTGCTACCCTGCAATCATCCATTTTAAACTTGATCAACAAGTTTTTCAAATACCTTTCTTGAGTTACATACACTCCATGTTGAGTGTATGAGATCTCCATGCCCAAGAAATATGACAAGTCTCCGAAGTCACTAATCTTGAACTCTTTCTCCAGTTGCTTCTTTAGGATTTGAATGCCTTTTTCATCTATACCTGTAAGAATTATATCATCAACATATATGCACATGTAAATGAACCCATCATCACTTGCTTTAACAAGCAAGCTACTATCTGCTTTAGATACTTGAAAAGCAAGTTCCTTCAAGAACTTCACAAGTCTATAAGTCCATGCCCCTGGGGCCTGCTTCAAACCCTACAAAGCCCTCTTGAGCTTACATACACAATCTGGATACCTTTCATCTCTTAATCCTTGTGGTTGCTCCATGAAAACATCATCTGAAATATAACCATTCAGAAAAGCATTCTTCACATCTAGTTGATATAATTTCGAACCTTTACATGCAGCAATAGCTATGAGTGTCCTGATGGTTGTCATCTTTGCCACAAGACTATAGGTGTCATCATAATCTATACCATATGTCTAAGCAAACCCTTTCACAACAAGTCTGCTTTATACCTAGACACACTTCCATCTACAAACCTCTTTGTCTTGTAGACCCATTTGCATCCAATGATCTTCTGACTATTTGGTTAAGGAATCAAATCCCATGTCTCATTTTCCATCAATGCATCATACTCTTCTTGCATAGCCTTCTCCCAATTTTCCTTACCTTTGGCCTCTTCATATGTAGAAGGGTCTTCATTTGCCTTTATCATATAAGCATAATCTTTGATAGTCAAAAAAGAAGTGTCATAGCTATACCTTGTAGGTTCCCATTTGTGTCTTGATGACCTTCTGAGTTGTCCACTTCTTGAGGTTTCTGGTTCATCACATTCTGGATCAAAACTTGGCACTTCTTCAACTTCAACGTGTACTTCATTGTTCTCCTCTTCATCAAATATTTGAACCTTTGATTTACCTTTCTTTTGATTCACAATTTCTTCATCACCTGCATAAATATTGATTGTACCTGCATACCAAGTACCTTGCTCATCAAATGTAACATCCTTTGACACAAGGAATTGTTTTGTGGATGTTCTCCACAACCTATATCCCATCTGCTTATCATCATATCCAATGAACACATATTTTCAGCTTTAGGTTCCAATTTATGCCTCAATTGAGATGGCACATATGCATATGCCAAACATCCAAATACTTTGCAATGATCTAGAGTCGATCTCTTACCCCACCATGCCTTATATGGTGTCATACCCTTCAAAGCTTTACATGGTAATCTATTGACCAAATATGTGGCTGTACTTACAGCCTCAGCCCACAAATAATTTGGGCAATTTTTCTCCTTCATCATGGATCTTGCAAACTCAACAAGATTTCTATTCCTCCTTTCTGCTACACCATTTTGTTGAGGAGAGTACCTACAAGTAATTTCCCTTTTTATACCTGCATTCCACAAGTAATCATTGAACTCATTAGAGAAATACTCTCCCCCTCCACCTGACCTTAGTCTCTTCAACTTTTGACCTGTAATTCTCTCTGCATACACATGATAATGTTTGAATGTATTGAATATTTCTGACTTATCTTTGACCACATATATAGGGATCCATCTGGTAGCATCATCAACATAAATCACATAATACCTTGACCCATTGGTACTGAAATCCTTTGATGGTCCCCACACATCTGTGTGTACCAACTCAAGCTTCTCTAAATACATAAGACCATGCTTGGAATAAGATTTCTTATGAGCCTTACCTAATTGACATGCCTCACATCTGTATGTCATATGTTGACCTGCAACATTAGGCAATCCAAGCACTGAACCATTGTTAACCATATCTTTAATACCTCTTTCATTAAAATGTCCAAGCCTTTTGTGCCAAAGATCTAACTCTGAGATCTTAGGTCCTCCATAGGTGTACAAACCATGACCAATGTTACCTTGAATCTTCAATGTGAAGAGTCTTCCTTCTTTATTCCCTGAAACAATTTGTTTATACCCATTGCTAGAGTGTTCCACAAAAACTCCTTCATTAGTGAACCTAAATTCATAACCTTTTTCAACAATTTGTCCTACACTTATCAGATTCTTTGGAATTGTAGGAACATACAAAACCTTACTCAAGAGAGTACTTCCATCCTTGGCCTTCACTGATCCAATTGACTTCACATTGTTCTTTGTATTGTCACCTGTTTGAACAACATGATTAGTTATCTTATTCTCCAAATCAGTCATCAAAGCTATGTTGCCACTCAGGTGATTGCTACACCCTGCGTCAATGTAGAAGACTCTTTGATCTTCACTTTGCCTTTCACAAGTTGCATTCATTATCAATGTTGAATCCTCCTTCTGATCTAAAGCATAATTGTAGTAGGTATTCTTGTATTGTTGGCTTTGGAATCCTCTACTTGCATTTCTTCCAAAGTAGCCTCTACTACCTCTACCTCTGAAATTACCTCTTTGATTTCTGCCACCTCTTCCTCTTGAATTAAATTTGTGATTATATCCACCATTATTTTGAGTATTATGCCAACAATCATTAGCCAAATGATTTGTCTTACCACAAATCCAACAAGCTTTGCCTCCATCTTTATTACTTCTGCCTCTTCCTCTACCTTTTCCACCTCCTCTTCCTCTTAGGAAGTTAGCTTGGCTAGTTGTACCTTCATCTTCATTTGCTTGTTGCTTCCCTTTGCTATTCTTCTTCTTACGCTTTGAATACATTGCTTGACCTGCACTTTTATCACCATCACCTTTGACATCTGTTGCTCTAGCACAATGGTAAGTACCACGTTAAGAAGCTTCACCTCCTTAATGTCAATCCGCGGAAGAGATAGGAGTGATATGAAGATCGTGAATGTGAGATGAAGTGAGAAAGAAGGTGAGAAGCATAGAGATGCACACACACATACACACACACTACGAAGAGACAAGCAAGACACAATGGAAGGTGAGAAATCCACTCTATTGCTCAAGAACACTATTACAAGCTCAAAAGAACTCTAACCTCAAACAAGCTGACCTCAAAAATGAGCTCTCTAGCTCTTTTTATAGTTTCTAGACTAGTTTTGACCGATTTCACATCTAGTGACCGGCCTAGTTAAAAATTAGGTCCTAGATGCTATTTGGAAGGGTAAACGATGTCTAAAAATAACGAAAATTGATATGCTTGTTCTACCTAAGCTCCTCAAGCTCGAGGACTCCTCGGCTTGCACAAAATGGAGCGAGAAATTAAGAAAAGTGTTTTTCTATGTTACATATGTTACTTAGTGATAAAAATCACTGTTGGAGGTTTTTGAAAAGTATTTTTAAAACATGATTCTTTGAAAAAAGATTCGACTGGCTCACTGCTCTGTCGTTACATGCTTCCGCGTCGTCTGTGCCTCTGGCTGCTTCCAACACCCCCCTCCCTCTCGCTTTTGTCGTCCCTGACAGAACCTTGTTGTGAGGTCTGTCGGATATAGTTCTGTAGGAGGTCTTGAGCGAGGGTGTGCTCGGAGATACAAATGCCTCGGGCCAGGTCAGCCTCGAGTTTCTCCCAGTCTATTGGTTGCGGTTCTTCCGTGTTGGGGCTTCACTCACTAATTAGGCATTGATATATGAAGACATATGGAGACATATGATGGAGGAAAGAAGAAGTGAAGGAAAGACCTACAGAAAATCAAGCCTAAGTGAAGGGACAATTTCACTATTGTAAATTAGTGCAAAATTAGAGTCTAGATTTGTAATTGATCTTTAGAACTTACGAGTTCAAGTCTAGATGAATGTAAACCATAGGTATATAAGTTAATTTGAGTCAGAAACATGTAAGAGAGAACTCAATTTTGTAGTTTGAGGGAGTAGAGAAAAGTCGTGTAATTTCTGAGAGAGATGGTGAGAGAAAACTTCTGAGTCTGATAGAGTTTTCCATGGCTGTGAGCAAAATTAGGCCAAGCCATTTTGTACACACCTTCTCTGATAATCAACACATGTTTGTGTAGAAGCATTGTGCCTAATTCCTATTGTACATTGAGTCTCAAGTCATTTCATATGACTATGAAAGTTAGTTGACAGTTACGACTTTTCTTGCGCACATTTGACTGATCTTCTGAAGGTCAGATCTCGAAGCATGGTGTAAAGTTTTTGGTAAGTGATAGCTCGTTGGAAAGCTATAATCCTCAACTACATTTGGTCAAAAGATTTTTGAGAAACGGGACGCGTACTCAGAGAAATCAGTTTAAGAGTGAAGGTATGTCAAATCGATGAAGTACATTTTCAGTTTTCAGACATAGTGTAAAGGTTGATACAAAATCAGAGGATTGTGAAGTTATTGCTTGAAAGTTTTGTTTGTTATGTGTTGCTTAACACTAGCAAGAACTTCTCTTAGCAAGTAATCAAAAGATTTGGCAAAGATTGAGCTAATACAGGTCAGATTGAAGGATTGAAGAAAAGGCGCAGATTTCTGTGAAGTGAAATTTTGATTTTCACTTAGTTCAGAGATGAAGACTCATAATGTGAGTGTTGCTAAGCTAATGGTGGTTATGGAGGTCTTCTAATACCACATTAGTTTAGTTCTTGTGGTGTTTTACACACCAACAAGTGGTATCAGAGCAAATAAGGTCCTCGAGAATAAAAGGAGTGCAGATACAAGAAGATTTGAAGAGTTCTTTATCAAAGAAGGAGGAAGCTGAGGTGTTCAACAACCAAAAGTCATCAGAAGAGTATTTCGAAGTTGCTCCCAAGAGTAAAGGTCTACAAAAGGTATCATTCTTTAACCTTACACTTACAGGTTGAAGCAGAAGCAAGGATACCATGGCAGATCATGTGTCCATTGACAAATTGGACAGAGATAACTATCCTGCTTGGGTAATGAGGATGGAGGCCTTACTTATGAGTAAGGACTTAATGGTATATGTGACAGGTGAAGAGGAGAAGCCTAAATTTGAAGATGAAAGTCATCCAAGGAAGGAAGAGCTAGAAGCTTTGAAGCTATGGCAGAAGAGAGATGCAAGTGCAAGAGGTTATATATACAACACTATTACAGATCACTTGTTGCCACATATCAGAGGTTTAGAAACAGCTGAAGATATTTGGAATGCTTTGGAAGACCACTTCCAAAACACCACTAAAGCTAGGAAAGCTAGCTTATGGTCAGAGTTCACCACATTCAAGAAGAAGCAAAATCAGAACATTAGTGATTATGTCACTAAGATGAAAGACTTGGCAGATAGCCTTGGATCTATTGATGAGGATATTGAAGATCATAGGTTGATAGCTCAATTACTTGCAGGATTAAGAGGTGATGAAAGGTGGAAGCCTTTTGTACTTTCAACAGAACTTTCATTAAATCATTATGTGCCAGAATTAAATCAATTACTTGGATTGATGCTCACATTTGAGCAAGACTTAAAGTCAGATGGAGACAAAGGTCAAAGTTCTGCAATGTATGTGAAGAACAAAAAGAAAGGAGATAAAGGCAAAGCAAAGGATGAAGAAGAGTCAACAACTCAAGCAAATTATGCAAGAGGAAGAGGTTTTGGCAGAGGTAAAGGTCGAGGTAATGGAAGAGGTAGAGGTAATCAGAACAATAACAAGAAGACATGTTGGATTTGTGGATTGAGCAATCATCTAGCATATGATTGTTGGCACAATCAACAAGGAGCAAATCAAAATCAGAACAACAATGGCAGAGGTAGAGGTGGAAGGTTTCAGAATCAATTTCAAAGAGGAAGACATAATTCAAGAGGAAGTTTTGGTAGAGGTGGTGGAAGAAATTGGAATCAGAACCAATCATACAACACTACATATTACAATTATGCAAATGATACACAGAATGACAACCATACAACATTGATGATGAATTCAATTAGTTCATCAGAGAAGGAGGATCTCAAGGTATTCTATATTGACTCTGGTTGTTCAAATCATTTATCAGGTAATATAGAATTATTGTCAGAATTGGAAGAAGGAAATTCAAGTCATACAGTACAAACAGGTGACAATACAAAACACAATGTGCATTCAATTGGAAAGGTGAAGTGCAGGAGTGGAGCTGATTTATTAACAAATGTTTTGTATGTTCCAACAATACCAAAGAATCTGATTAGTGTTGGACAAATAGTGGAAAAAGGTTTTCAAGTCAGATTTACAAATGAAGGGGTATTTGTTGAAGATCCAGAGGATGCATACAAACCCATTGTTTGTGGTAAGAAGGAAGGTAGACTTTTTACTCTCAAAGTGCAAGGAAATGTTGGTCAAGCCCTAATTACACATGGTGATGAAGTAATTACAGAGTTAGATCTTTGGCATAAAAGATTGGGACATTTCAATGAAAGAGGAATCAAAACTATGGTGGAGAATCAATCTGTATTGGGACTACCAAATGTAAAGAATCAACATATGATATACAAGTGTGAAGCTTGTCAGATGGGAAAAGCTCATAGACAACCATTTCAGAAGAAAGGTTTCAAGCATGATGGTTTGCTTGAACTCATACATACAGATGTATGGGGACCAACAAAAGAAGGTTCAATAAATGGATCTAGGTATTATGTTTTGTTTATTGATGATGCTACAAGGTGGATAACCCTTTATGTTCTAAAGGAAAGATCAGAAGTCTTTGGAGCCTTCAAACATTTTCATGCTTATGCAGAAAGAGTTACAGGTCACAAACTCAAGAGGCTAAGGTCTGATGGAGGGGGAGAATACTTCTCCCAAGAATTTAATGACTATCTTTGGAATGCAGGTATCAAGAGAGAGATAACTTGCAGGTATACACCTCAACATAATGGGGTGGCAGAAAGGAGGAATAGAACATTGGTTGAATTTGCAAGAGCAATGTTAAAGGAAAAGAATTGCCCTAATTATCTTTGGGCTGAGGCTGTAAATACAGCCACATACCTTGTGAATAGGTTACCATGTGGAGCTTTGAATGGTATGACCCCTTATGAAGCTTGGTGGGGTAAGAAACCAACACTTGACCATTGTAAAGTGTTTGGGTCAATTGCCTATGCTTATGTACCATCACAACTCAGACATAAGCTTGAACCAAAGGCAGAAAGATATGTGTTTATTGGGTATGATGAAAAGCAAATGGGTTATAGGCTATGGAGTCCTTTAACTAAACATTTTATTGTTTCCAGAGATGTGACCTTTGATGAACAGAAGAGTTGGTATGCAGATAAAGAATGTGAGCTTGAAACATTTGAAGAAGAGATAAGAAGGAGTGCAAGAGGTAAGTCACATATGCAAATAGATGGAGATGAAGAACATATGCAAGCAAGCACATCAAGAGTTGGATCATATAGAAGGAATGAAGATGGACCAATATTTGATGAAGAAGTACATCCAGATAGACATGAAGAGTGTGAACCAAGAAGGTCAACCAGAATAAGGAATCAACCTACAAGGTATTCATATGACACTTCTTACTTGACTCAGAAAAATTATGCTTACATGGTTAAGGAAGATGAAGAACCTCAAAGCTATGATGAAGCAAAGGGTAAGAGACAATGGGAAGTAGCAATGAAGGAAGAATTTGATGCTCTTGAAGAGAACAAAACTTGGGAACTTGTCCCAAAACCTAATGGTAAGAAAGTGATTGGAAACAAATGGGTTTACAAAGCTAAGAAGCATGCAGATGGAACTATAGCCAGATACAAAGCTAGATTGGTGGTTAAAGGCTATGCTCAAACATTTGGCATAGATTATGATGAGACATTCAGTCCTGTGGCAAAGATGTCAACCATAAGAACAATCATTGCCATTGCAGCATCAAAAGGATGGACATTGAGTCAATTGGACATTAAGAATGCATTTTTGAATGGATATATATCAGATGAGGTTTACATGGAGCAACCTCAAGGGTTTGCAGATCATAAGTTTCCAAATTATGTTTGCAGGTTGAGAAGAGCCCTTTATGGTTTGAAGCAAGCTCCAAGAGCTTGGAATTATAGACTTGTAAAGTATCTTAATGACCTTGGGTATCAAAGTTCAAAGGCAGATGCAAGTTTACTTATCAAAAGAACAGATGAAGGTATGATCTACATTTGTATATATGTAGATGACATTATAATTACAGGTACCTCAAATGAAGGAATCAAGGAGGTGAAGAAGCTACTTGAAAGAGAATTCAAGATAAGTGATCTAGGAAAATTGTCATATTTTCTTGGAATGGAAATCACTTATGCAGAGCATGGCATTTATGTATCACAAGAAAGGTATCTCTTGAATCTTCTAAAGAAGTTCAACATGGAGAATTGCAGAGAGGCATCTACACCATTAGAAGTCAATCACAAACTCAGTAGATATGTTGGTGCAGAGTTCAAAGACATGAGGAAGTATCAATCTTTAGTTGGAAGTTTGATTTATGCAACTCTAACAAGGCCTGATCTTAGTTATGCAGTTGGTGTTCTTTCCCAATTCATGCATTGTCCAAAGGATCCACATTGGATTGCAGGTCAAAGAGTCCTTAGATATATCAAAGGGACTTTGAAAGAAGGATTGTATTATCCTTTTACATCAGATATAAGATTGAGAGCCTATAGTGATTCAGATTGGGCAGGAAGTCAAGATGACAGAAGGTCTACTCATGGCTACATGATATACATTGGAGATAAGCTTGTGAGTTGGTGTTCAAAGAAACAACACACAGTGGCCTTATCATCAACAGAAGCTGAATACAAAGGACTTGTGGAAGCAGCAAAGGAAGTCATATGGATGCAGACATTATTCAAAAGCTTGGGAATTGATCAAGGTATACCCATTATTCATGGAGATAACATGAGTTCATTATATCTTGCAGCAAATCCTGTGTTTCATGCAAGGACAAAGCACATAGAGATACAGTATCATTTTCTTAGAGAAAAGGTAATGGAGAAAGAAATTGAAGTGGTGTATACTTCCACAAAAGATCAGATTGCAGATATTATGACAAAAAGCTTGGATGGAGTAAAGACAAGTAAGTTCAAGGAGATGGCAGGAATAAAAGAGAAGGAGATTATGTGAAGAAGTCAAATTATGCTAATTAGTGATTGAGGGGGAGCTGTTGGGGCTTCACTCACTAATTAGGCATTGATATATGAAGACATATGGAGACATATGATGGAGGAAAGAAGAAGTGAAGGAAAGACCTACAGAAAATCAAGCCTAAGTGAAGGGACAATTTCACTATTGTAAATTAGTGCAAAATTAGAGTCTAGATTTGTAATTGATCTTTAGAACTTACGAGTTCAAGTCTAGATGAATGTAAACCATAGGTATATAAGTTAATTTGAGTCAGAAACATGTAAGAGAGAACTCAATTTTGTAGTTTGAGGGAGTAGAGAAAAGTCGTGTAATTTCTGAGAGAGATGGTGAGAGAAAACTTCTGAGTCTGATAGAGTTTTCCATGGCTGTGAGCAAAATTAGGCCAAGCCATTTTGTACACACCTTCTCTGATAATCAACACATGTTTGTGTAGAAGCATTGTGCCTAATTCCTATTGTACATTGAGTCTCAAGTCATTTCATATGACTATGAAAGTTAGTTGACAGTTACGACTTTTCTTGCGCACATTTGACTGATCTTCTGAAGGTCAGATCTCGAAGCATGGTGTAAAGTTTTTGGTAAGTGATAGCTCGTTGGAAAGCTATAATCCTCAACTACATTTGGTCAAAAGATTTTTGAGAAACGGGACGCGTACTCAGAGAAATCAGTTTAAGAGTGAAGGTATGTCAAATCGATGAAGTACATTTTCAGTTTTCAGACATAGTGTAAAGGTTGATACAAAATCAGAGGATTGTGAAGTTATTGCTTGAAAGTTTTGTTTGTTATGTGTTGCTTAACACTAGCAAGAACTTCTCTCAGCAAGTAATCAAAAGATTTGGCAAAGATTGAGCTAATACAGGTCAGATTGAAGGATTGAAGAAAAGGCGCAGATTTCTGTGAAGTGAAATTTTGATTTTCACTTAGTTCAGAGATGAAGACTCATAATGTGAGTGTTGCTAAGCTAATGGTGGTTATGGAGGTCTTCTAATACCACATTAGTTTAGTTCTTGTGGTGTTTTACACACCAACATTCCGGTGGCGGGAGCTGATAGTGTGTGGAATAGACCATTCGTTCACAGGCAAATAGGTGTAATAAATGTGTAGGTCTACTTATGAATAGCTCTGAATGGTATTCCCAGAAGCCGGTTGTGAACATCTCTTCGAACGTCTGCTTGTAGCATGCCGGTAGGTACTTTATTCTGCAATGCCAAGCATAACACACCCATAGCGATGGCGTTGTACTCATATCATATACCAGGTCGAAATTGCCATGCTCAAAGCCCGGGGTGTTTACATGAGGTGCCTTGATGCGTCGGAAGACTTTAAAAATCATTTGCATCATGTCAAAGATTTTGACAGTCATATGTGCTGCTATATCGTCCATATGCTTTAGTCGAGGGAGCCAGTGGCGAATTGTAGCCATCATGTAGCCTACAATTGGTAACTCGATGGGTGGCTTAAAGTAGGGGTAATTCAACCAGTCCTGGCACTACTTATTGTTTTGTACCTTAATAGCAAAGGCAGTCCAGGAGCGGCGTCGTGGTACTGGTCCCCAACATGGGTTGTACTTTAAATGCAAAGGTGCCTTTACCCATGTACTCATCATTTCTGGATACTTCTGTAGTAAATCTTTGCGCCACTCTGGTTGATAGATCTCTCCTTGCTGCGCATCAAGTGGTAGATCGTCCTCCTCGAATTGAGTTGCATGCGATGGTTTCTTACCTGTCTCTTTCTCAATGGCTAACTGGTATTCACCCATTAACATAAAATACGGTTTATACTGTAGCTCATGCCCAGATATGTATCGTCGCGGGGCCAAATGAGCAAAGAATGGAGACTGTAAAATCCTTTCTTCTATCGCCATGGCATGTAATTGTGCCTCTACTCTAGCTGAGTGCATTGTCCCAAGTTCCTCAATAGTCTTCATCCACGCGGGGGTCAGGAGTTCGTAAGTCATCTGGCCTTCGGCCGTGACACATCCGCCTGGGATGGGTTGTGGCTCGTACGCCTCTTCAAACGTTTCCTCCATCGGGATGGTGACAGTTTCTTCCTCAGCTAGAAGCTCAAGTGGGGAATCTGGCATGGGTGGTGCTTCATATACTGCAATCCTTGATTCAAGGTTTGATACCTGGGCCCGTAATGCGTTGAGTTCCTCTAAGATGTCAGGAGAGGGGTCCACAGGTGCTGGTATGTCTGGTTGTGCCGGTGCTCGTAACTGGAGTAATTTATGATCTTCTTTGAGTTTCTGTAACTCCTCATTCATGCGATCGTATTCATCTAGCAGCCTTACATGATCTTCTAGCAGCATCCTCATCGAGTCTGAGGGAATGGCTTTGAACCGACTAGGACTCAAAGGTTGGTCTGGGTTTTCAAGAGCTGCTTCTAAGTTTTCTCGGTTCTGATCCTGTAGGCGCTGGTTTTCCTCCTTTGCTGCTGCTAGATGTCTTCTGAGTAAGCCCATGTTTCGTGTTAGCGTTGCATTGCGGACTGTCTGGGCTCTTATTAAGTTATCTAGGTCAGCAGTGGCTTCCTTGGTCTTTTCTTCGCTTTCTAGTTCCAATTTGTGATATGCCTCGCGTAATTCCTGGTATCGGGTGTTCAGAGAGGCATTCTCAATAGACAATAAATTAAGCTGCGACTGTAAGTCAGTGGTTGTCCTCTGCAGCTGCTGATAATTATCGCCAAGAGATGTGAACTCATCTCTTACTTGCGTCAAACACATGAACATCTGTCGAAATGCATTATCTACCATGGGTGATAGTATTAATGGGGTGCTAAATGAAGATGCAGTGGGTGTAGATGCAAAGGGAACGGGGAATGGGGGTGGGAAGGTGGATGCTGTGGTGATTGTGGAAAATTGTGAGGTTCCTAAATATGTTTGTGCCGTGAGTGAAGTCAGTGATGGTGCAGTGGGTGGTGAGATGTCCATGTCATTGGACGTGTCCAGTGCGGTAACTGTGAATATGGGTGTGACTGTGGGTGCTTGTGCTGGTGTAAATATGGGATTTACAAAGGTTGAGGAGCAATTTACAGGTGGACTGGCGGGTGCAGCTTGGTGGAAAGGGGAAATAGGGGTTACAGTGGGTCGGGGAGGTGAGATGGGGGAGAAGGTTAATGGCATTGGGAATGGGAAAAGGGGTCTTGGAGTTGTGGGGAAGGATGGAAAAGCTGGATGGAGGAATGGGTTGAATGGAAAGGTGGATGTGTGAGGGGGTAGACTAGGTCTAATGGGTGCAGGAGTTGTGGGGTTAGTGGTGGTAAAGACTATTTCTGCTACGCCACCGGCGAATGAAGATGTTAGTCGGGGGGAAGGAGGGTGAAGGGGGGAGGCTGGATGGACGGGCGGTGATGGAGAAGCGGTTGGGGTGGTCGTTACTTCAGTGACTACTGAGGTATGTGCAGTTGTAGCGCGGGGTGGGGAATCTACAAGGATGGTTTTTGCTGCCAACGAACTGTCGGGGACGAGGCGTGCCTCCCTGGTTTGTTCTGAAGACTGTGCTCATGTTGGTACACGAATGTATTCGCCGGGCTTTGAAAGTAGTCGTACTCTACGAGGGTCAAACTGTGGTAGTGGCTTTCTTTGCAAGTATCTTAGGGCTTCGTTGGAGCCTACTGATTTGACTAGCTCTCGGAATCCTATGATGTATGCGTCTTCAAATCCGCCAGTGACAAGTTCCTGTTCTATTATGGCTTGACTCTCTTCCTCAGTCAGCTTTTTGCGTGCCCAAACTTTTTCCATAGTTCTATACAGCTTCTTAATAGCCAGTGTGTAAGCTGCTGCTTCACAAGTTTCATCTTCATGGGTACTTGTATCACCATGGGTGTCTGTTTGTTGGCCTTGGCCATCTGTCTGTTCATGCTCTGGGGATTCGTGAGTGCCCTGGCTGGCTTCGTCATCGCCTTCATCGTCATCGGTTGCTGTTCTTTTGTCATCGGAGCTAGATACAATCTGTCCTTGTGGCTGATCCCGAGGTGTGGTGGGATAGCTGGGCCTTTCATATTCTTGAGAAAACAATTGTCCTTCTGAAAACTAGAACTCATTGGAGAATGCATCGGGCATCTCAAAATCAAAAGTTGGATCCAGTGGTGCTGTTTGTTCTGCTTCTAAATGGGGTATTGGAAAAGAGAAAGCTTCCGCACCAATGGTGGTGGGAATTTCAGCTGCTGTGGTGATAGGTTCTGTGGTTGTGGCTGCTTGGGGTGCAACAGTACTGGTGGTGCCCTCCGGCGTAACTAGTCTTGATAACCGTATACGAATTGGTGGTACCGTGGGAGTGGCTGCGGTCGGTGACTGCTCTGGAGATGGTTGTGGTGAGGGTGATTCTGGGACTTGTAGGCACGGGATAGTTCCTCTCATGTGTTTTCTGGCTCTGCCTTTGCTAGCCTTTCTAGCTTTCTTAGTGGTCCCTTTGAATGCTTTCAGTTCCTCACTGGTCATGGCGCGCTCTATGGGTAAGTCATATGCCAAGCACATATATATAATCCTTGTAAATGCACAACACCCATTGATGACTTTCTTTCGTTCCCATCTATGTTGTGCCAAATAGAGCTGATCAATTATCCAGCTAGCTAGATCAACCGTTTGAGGTCCAGTACATGCTAAGTATAATCCAAACCAGATTCTTTTGTGGGGCATGGTAAAACGATCCTGAGCTGGGAAAGCAAAGTGCTGCATGCATATCCGCAAGGGCTTGGAGAGCTCAGGGGTTATAGCTGAAATATCCTCCCACTTAGTTACGTCACCACGTTTCATCTGCTGTGGGACTAGCCGTTCTCGCTCCGTCGGAGTGTGTGTTCCATGTATTTTGAGAGCTGCGCGAATTAAATCTTTGGACAAATAAAACCTTCTGAATGGAGGGTCATTTACCAAGGATGGTAACATGAATGTGCCAGGTAGATCCTTGTTCTCTGAAGCTATCAAGGTGGTTACTAAGTAAAAGCATCTGTAAAAATCAGGTTTAGGCAGAGGGTCACTAAAGTATTCTGTAAATCCCGCTCGTGCCCAAACGTGCGTTAAATCTTGTGTATTCTGCAGTCCTTCAAATTCTCGTGAAAAGAACTGGTACTTGGCCCATGTGCGTAAATCAAATGCCAAATTGGCCTCAAATATGAAATCAGCGTCTGCTAATGGTCCTGCTAGGCCTTGAAACCAGTGAGAGTTACGATGAATCTTCTCAGTGTATCCTCTAGGAGGATCGTCTATTGGCATGGGTCCTGGAAAACCTTGAAACTCTGGTGGTTGCACCGTAGGATAAGATTCCGCGAGTAATTCTCCAATATTGGCCATTGGTGTGCTTGGGCCAGCTTCTGATGGTCCTTCTTCGGTTTGCATGATGACTGACGAGCTAATGGAAAAGATCTGCTACAAAAGATTAGCACATTAGCATGGAAATTAATTATGATCCCATTAAGGTGAGACCGCAATCCCTTTCCATAACCGATGTGTAACTCGTGTAGCCAAGTGTCGTGAAGTGATTGATGCAATGATTTTTTGCAGAGCTAATGCATGTCTCTAGACACCTACATTGTCAGATTATGCGTACATTTCTTGATGAGCTTTTATAATGCATGATGTGGGGTTATGGTGTGTGAGTTTATACAAGGTTTGGTTGAGGGTGAATTATTACCAGCGTGGAGTTTAAACGGGGGGGGGGGGGGAGAATTGTTAGATAAGGGGGTACAAGAAGACGTTTGGATACGTTTCGGTATCCATTTCGTAAGAGTCTTTGAGTGGGTGGTGTGTTTCTGCTGAGGGACAAAAAGTGGTATCGGGTTTGATGGAGAATGTTAATCTCCAAAAGAACAACTTACTCTTGTGATTAGAGCACCTCTATACCAAGAGTAAGTCAAACACTTCACTAATTTAGAGGATCAATTGCTAACTTATCAGAAATTAACAAATCTGTGAAGAAGATGATACACAGAAAAGTCTGCTGCATTGTTCATTCACATTGACCTATCAAATCTGTAAAGTTTTTGATGAAACTTTGTACGAATCATCTCCTAGAGATTGCGCAACTATTCCAAGTTGAATTACTCCAAAAGATTAAGTATAACTTGAGAAATTGATTTCACAAGTTACCTATGTCAGAAACTCTTATCAAAAACAGTCGACTTTACACCTGTGACTTTTAAGACTTGGTTCTCCTTGAATAGAACCCGTTTTACAAAATGCTTCTAGACATAAGTAGCTTATCTTTCAACTTAAAGATTAAGCCCTCACTCATGCAAAACTTTAAACTGTGCTAGGAGAAATGACCAAAACATTGACTTCGAAATATGCGCCTGTTTTAGGAACCTGTGAGCACACTTCACATATGAATGTTCCTACACTTAATTCACTCAGCCTGATTACAATTGGAAGCTGAAACTTTGCACAGAGGTCAAGCAACTCTCAACTTAGACTTGTACAAAAGCATTCCACAATTGATCTACTGTAGAAGGAGAACACACAGAAACATCGGGCGCAAAACTTTTCATTTACTCAGAGAAAATACAACTGAGTGATGAGAGCAAACTCAAAATTCACTTTCCTCTATCTCATGACTTCTATCTCCCTCATTCTTGACATCTGACTATTATCACATATGCTCTCATACATGCCCCGACTTTTCTCAAGGTATTTATAGATAATTTGTACATAATTCTTACTGAACAAAAGATCTAAGTCATCTATGACTATGCTAATGTACATATGTGTACACTTCTCTTGTCCTCTGATTATAATCTTCTTCCACACTTTAGGAATTGATTCTTCCTTCATCATTTGATCTTCCAAGCCTTCAATTGGTGATTGGTATGCACCAACAGCTCCCCCTCAATCATCAATTGAGGTCTTCTCTGTCTTCTTGATACTTGCCATGTCTTTGAACCTTTGTAACTTAGGTCCATCCAAACTCTTTGTCATCATATCTGCCACTTGTTCTTTTGTTGGAGTGTACATCACTTCAATCTCTTTATCAAGTACCTTTTCCCTCAAGAAATGATACTGAATCTCTATATGCTTAGTCCTGGCATGAAAAACAGGGTTAGCTGCCAAATACAAAGAACTCATGTTGTCTCCAAAAATTATTGGAGTACTATGATCAAACTCAAAACTCTTCATCAAGGTCTTCAACCATATCACTTCTTTTGCAGCTTCTACCATTCCCTTATACTCAGCTTCTGTGGATGATAAAGCAACTGTGTGTTGCTTCTTTGAACACCAAGAAACTAACTTATCTCCAACATAACATAGATATCCATGAGTAGACCTTCTATCATCTGAGTCACCTGCCCAATCTGCATCACTAAACACTTTAATTCTTGTGTCAGAAGTGAAACCATAATACAGACCTTCACTTAGGGTTCCCTTGATATATCTGAGTACCCTTTGAGCTGCAATCCAATGAGTCTTCTTTGGACAATGCATGAATTGTGACAACACACCTACTGCATATGATAGATCTGGCCTTGTCAAGGTAGCATAAATTAGACTACCTACCAAACTCTGATATTTCTTCATGTCATTGAACTCTTCACCTCCATATCTGCTTAATTTATGATTTACCTCCAATGGTGTAGTTGAGGTCCTGCTATCTTCCATGTTAAACTTGACTAGAAGATTCTTCAAGTATCTCTCTTGTGAAACATATACTCCATGTTGAGTATACACAATCTGCATTCCTAGAAAATAAGATAAGTTTCCCAAGTCACTTATCTTAAACTCCTTCTCTATTTGCTTCTTGAGTTCATTGATTCCTTGAGCATCTGTTCCTGTAACAATAATATCATCAACATAAATGCACATGTAAATATATCCATTTTCACTTGCCTTCACTAGCAAGCTACTATCTGCCTTTGATGCTTGAAAACCACATTCATTCAAGAACTTGACCAATCTGTAATTCCAAGCTCTTGGGGCTTGCTTCAACCCATATAAAGCTCTCTTGAGCTTACACACATAATCTGATCCAATTGATTCCATAAAGCCTTCTGGTTGCTCCATATATACTTCATCTGCAATGTAACCATTAAGAAATGCATTCTTCACATCCAATTGTGATAATTTCCATCCCTTGCAAGTAGCAATAGCAATCAATGTCCTAATTGTAGACATCTTAGCAACAGGACTAAAGGTTTCATCATAATCTACCCCATAAGTTTGGGCATAACCTTTAACCACTAGTCTAGCCTTATATCTAGACACCTTACCATCTGCAAACCTCTTTGTTTTATATACCCACTTGCATCCAATGACTTTCTGATTCTTTGGTCTTGGTACTAGTTCCCAAGTTTCATTTTCAAGTAGAGCATCATACTCTTCCTGCATTGCCTTCTCCCAATTCTGTTTACCTTTGGCTTCTTCATAAGTGGTTGGATCTTCTTCTGTTTTCACAATGTAGGCATAATCTTTTGTTGTTAGGAAAGATGTATCATAACTATACCTTATAGGCTCTTTCCTTTCTCTTGTAGATCTCCTGATTTCTGCACTTCTTGAAGTTTCAGCCTCATTTGATTCTGGATCAAATCTTGGCCCTTCTTCTACATGATCCTGCACTCTACATCTAGAGTCAACTTCATCAACAATTTCTTCACATACTTTTACCTTTGCCTTTCCTTTCCTTTGTATTTCTTCAACACCTGCATACTCATTTGGTGATCCTGTATACCACATGTTTTGCTCATCAAATGTTACATCTTTAGTAACAAGAAATTGCTTTGTGGATGGACTCCACAACCTGTAACCCATTTGTCTATCATCATATCCAATAAACACATACTTCTCTGCTTTTGGTTCTAGCTTATGTCTTAATTGTGAAGGAACATAAGCATATGCAATACATCCAAATACTTTGCAATGATCAAGACTAGGCTTCTTACCCCACCATGCTTCATAAGGGGTTCCTCCATCCAAAGCTTTGCAAGGCAACCTATTCACAAGGTATGTTGCAGTGTTAATGGCCTCTGCCCATAAGTAATTTGGACAATTCTTTTCCTTCATCATGGCTCTTGCAAACTCTACAAGAGTCCTATTCCTCCTTTCTACTACTCCATTTTGTTGAGGGGAGTACCTGCAAGTCACTTCTCTTTTGATACCTGCATTCCACAAATAATCATCAAACTCTTTTGAGAAATACTCTCCCCCTCCATCTGATCTTAACCTTTTTAGCTTTTGTCCTGTGATCCTTTCTGCATAAGCATGGAAATGTTTGAATGTCTTGAAGACTTCTGATTTGTCCTTGATTACATACAAAGTAATCCACCTGGTTGCATCATCAACAAACAACACATAATATCTGGATCCATTTATGCTATAGTCCCTTGAGGGACCCCATACATCTGTATGAACCAATTCAAGCATGTTTGAATACTTGTACCCTGATTTGTTATAAGAACTTTTATGTGCTTTACCTAATTGACAAGCTTCACACTTGTACACCATATGTTGCCCTTCAATGTTTGGCAATCCAAGCACCACCTGATTCTTTGACATCTCCTTTATAGCTCTCTCATTGAAATGACCTAGCCTCTTATGCCATAGGTCTAATTCAGACACCTTTTGACCTCCATAGGTAAACAATGCATGTCCCACATTACCTTGGACTTTGAGAGTAAACAATCTTCCTTCCTTTTTACCTGCAATTATGTTTCTATATCCCTGATTTGGATCTTGTACATAGACACCATCATTTGTAAATCTTACCTCATATCCTTTCTCCACAATTTGCCCTACACTTATCAAATTTTTAGGAATAGTAGGAACATAAAGTACCTTACTCAGAAGTGTACTTCCACTCTTTGTCTTAACTGATCCAATGCTCTCCACTTTATGTTTGGTATTGTCACCTGTTTGAACTGTATGTCCATTCACCCTTGCTTCCATATCAGTCATCAAAGATAGATTCCCACTCAGATGGTTGCTGCACCCTGAGTCAATATAAAACACTCTTTGATCTTCTCCCATTGATTCATGAGTTGCATTCAGGATAAGAGTCATGTCATCCTTCTGATCTGATGCATAATTGTAATAATTATTGTTGTAGGACTGAGATTGGAAGTTTCTTCCACCTCCTCTACCATATGATGTCCTACCACCTCTTCCTCTGAAATTGCCTCTTTGGTTTCTGCCTCCTCTACCTCTTTGACTATAATTCTGATTGTTGTATCCTCCACTTTGATTATTATACCAACAATCATTTGCCAAATGATTTGTTCTGCCACAAATCCAACAAGCTTTAGCATTATCTTTGTTCTTACCTCCTCTTCCTTTACCTCTGAAATTTGTCTTCCCTTTTGTGAAGTTGGCTTGATTTGAATTCCCTTCATCATCATTTTATTGCTTTCCTTTGCCATTCTTTTTCTTGTCTTTGGAGTACATAGCTTGACTTGTACTTCTATCATTGTCTCCTTTAAGATCCTGCTCAAAGGTTAGCATGTGTCCTAGCAATTGATTAAGGTCAGGAGTAAAGTGATCAAGTGACAACTCTATGGACAAGATAAAAGGCTTCCACTTCTCATCACCTCTTAGACCTGTAAGTATTTGTCTTACCAACTTTTCTTCTTCAATATCTTCATCCACTGCTCCCAAGCTATCTGCAATATCTTTCATCCTTGCCACATAATCTGAAATTGATTGTGAGCTCTTCTTCTTGAAAGTTGTGAACTCAGCCCATAGTGAGGACTTCCTTGACTTAGTTGTATTTTGGAAATGCTCTTCCAAGGCATTCCAAACATCTGTAGCACTTTCTAAACCTCTGATGTGAGGTAGAAGATAATCATTTACAGCCATGTAGATGATACTCCTTGCTTGAGCATCCTTTCTCATCCAAGTCTTCAACATTGCAAGTTCTTCCCTAGTAGGAATACTTGGATCTGCAAACTCTGGTTTTTCTTCATCTCCTGTAATAAATGATATAAGGTCTTTGCTCATGAGGTGTGCTTCCATCCTCATGGACCATGCTGGATAGTTCTCCCTATCTAGCTTATCAATCTGCAAGCTTTCTCCCATCTTGTATCCACCTGTGTATTGAAATCTTCAAGCTTTACAAACAATGTATGTACCTTTACTTCGAATTAAACTCCTTTTGCCTTTCTTGATGTCAAATAGTCTTCTCCTCAAGCTTTGACTCCAAGCTTTCACTTCTTGGTCCTTCAAGTGTTGAATCTCTTGAATCTGCAGCAGTCGGGATCCTCCTTTTCTTGAAATTGATGTCTCCTGCTCTGATACCACTGATGGAGAATGTTAATCTCCAAAAGAACAACTTACTCTTGTGATTAGAGCACCTCTATACCAAGAGTAAGTCAAACACTTCACTAATTTAGAGGATCAATTGCTAACTTATCAGAAATTAACAAATCTGTGAAGAAGATGATACACAGAAAAGTCTGCTGCATTGTTCATTCACATTGACCTATCAAATCTGTAAAGTTTTTGATGAAACTTTGTACGAATCATCTCCTAGAGATTGCGCAACTATTCCAAGTTGAATTACTCCAAAAGATTAAGTATAACTTGAGAAATTGATTTCACAAGTTACCTATGTCAGAAACTGTTATCAAAAACAGTCGACTTTACACCTGTGACTTTTAAGACTTGGTTCTCCTTGAATAGAACCCGTTTTACAAAATGCTTCTAGACATAAGTAGCTTATCTTTCAACTTAAAGATTAAGCCCTCACTCATGCAAAACTTTAAACTGTGCTAGGAGAAATGACCAAAACATTGACTTCGAAATATGCGCCTGTTTTAGGAACCTGTGAGCACACTTCACATATGAATGTTCCTACACTTAATTCACTCAGCCTGATTACAATTGGAAGCTGAAACTTTGCACAGAGGTCAAGCAACTCTCAACTTAGACTTGTACAAAAGCATTCCACAATTGATCTATTGTAGAAGGAGAACACACAGAAACATCGGGCGCAAAACTTTTCATTTACTCAGAGAAAATACAACTGAGTGATGAGAGCAAACTCAAAATTCACTTTCCTCTATCTCATGACTTCTATCTCCCTCATTCTTGACATCTGACTATTGTCACATATGCTCTCATACATGCCCCGACTTTTCTCAAGGTATTTATAGATAATTTGTACATAATTCTTACTGAACAAAAGATCTAAGTCATCTATGACTATGCTAATGTACATATGTGTACACTTCTCTTGTCCTCTGATTATAATCTTCTTCCACACTTTAGGAATTGATTCTTCCTTCATCATTTGATCTTCCAAGCCTTCAATTGGTGATTGGTATGCACCAACAGGGTTTGTTGGTATTGAAGGATGAAAAGATTTCTGAGGGGTATATATTACATGGCTTGAGGGTTGGGCTATAATACATTGTTTGGGTACCCAAATCTGCATGGGTGTGGGTCGATTGATAAGATACTTCTTGGCGATCCAAATCTGCCGAGTATTTGTACTTGTAGAAGAAGATCGAGGGGACTTTGGATACTGACTCTGCTTCTTTTGAAACTTTGTCCTGTTCTTGTCTGCAGTGTTGCCAATAGCCTGTGGTTGCTGTCCTTTTGGCACCCATATTTGTCTCGTGCCACTTGTTCTGTGATGCTGATACTGCTGCTTTCCTTGCCTTATCTGGTGGTGTCGTCGGTCTGGGTTCCTCTGTTGTGGTTGACTCCTTCGTGGTTGGGTTTGAGAGGTCCATTGGACGCTCTGCTTTGGAAAAGAAGGGAGATCCAACACTTGCGTGACCTGCCCATTAGGAAGTGATTCGTTCTTTATCTTTAATCTAGGCCAGTCCGCAGCAAGTTTGGAAGGATGAGCACCGTAGGGTATTGCGCTCATTTGGCCGCTAATGAAACCCACCTGACCGCTGATTGTGTCCATCTGCCCTAGCGGTTGGGTAGCTGCCCCTTTTAGTTTGCAGGAAGCCCCAGGGAAGATCTCCTGTCGTCCTTCTGATTGACAATTGTCCCTAGCCAAGCCCGAGTGGGTTGGTGTAGACGTAACGTGACTGATCTGACCCGAGATCTTCCGGTCTTCCGTCGCATGTATTTCGTAGGGTCTAGGGTTACAAACCTCCGTTGGAATGCCGGTAGGGAAGTCAAGCGGTATAACTCGCTTCTGCTCTAAGGTTCCAATCTGTAAGGAGCCTTGTCTAAGATTTAGGTCCACTGAGTGATCGTATAGCCAATCTTGGCCAAGGATTAGGGGTTCTATCAGGTCGTCATCATGGCACACTAGTAGCTTCGCTGTCATGGTCACTTCCTTAATGAGGATAGGAAGGTCCACCTCACCCATGCAAGGGGTTTCCATGCCTCCTAGGCCTATGAGGTATGCCTCAATTGGCCGCATTTCTATTCCTGAATCCTTATAGTGGGACCATCTAATTGCACTAGTCACAGCGCCTGAGTCAATTAAAGCCCTGAGCTCTTGGCAACAGTTGTCGTGCTCTAGCCTAACTGTAATGAATGGTCTCCTGTCCACTATGCTAGGATGAGTGGTTGACTTTACTTGACACATGGCCATGGGGTATCTGGGTGTAGTTTCCAGATGGTTATAATGTTCTCTCCCTAGTCCTTGTCTTCTTAGCTTCATGCGCTTAATGCGTTCTATTGCTTCTGCCTGAGCTTCTGCTCGTATTCTATTTTCTTCCTCACGCTTCTTTGCCAACGTGATTCGTCTAAGCATATCCTCAGTAAGAGGTTCTTGGTATAGCTTGACTCTACAGCCACTAATATAATCAGGCATTACATCTCCTTCTAAGGTGGCTAACTGTATTGCTCCACTTGTCGAGAGTCTGTTAATGACCATAGGTCCATAACCTCGCTTTTCTAACTTACGTGCGTGTTGCTTTAGCGTATATACTAGAACTAAATCTCCTTCTTTTAGGCCTTTATCTTTCACATGTGCATCAAAATATGCTTTCTGTCGTTTCTTTGCCGCATATATGCCTGCTCCTGCCTTTAGCGTGGTTTCTCCTAATCGTTCCAAGTTCATTATTCTTGCTGATAATTCATGGCCGGTCCACTGATGTTCTTGTGCAACCTTAAGGGTCGGTATCAAGAAGTCCAAAGGAAGCACTGCATTCTGACCAAAAACCATCTGAAAGGGAGTTGCATTGGTACGGTCTTGTAGGCCACTCGATATGCCCAAACAGCGTGGTGTAACTGTTTGTCCCAATCTAAACGTTTGTTGTTCACGAGTTTCGTCAGTACGTTACAAAGGATCTTGTTAGTGCTTTCAGCCTAACCATTGGCGTGAGGATGATATGGTGCAGATTTCTTGTGAATCACCATAAAATCTTGTAACAAATATTCAATGACTTGGTTTAGAAAGTGAGTTCCGCGATCGCTCACTAACTCTATAGGCAATCCATATCTTGTAAAGACATTTTCAAATAAGAATTTTGCAGTTGTGTGTGCATCATTCTTTTTTGTGGCTTTTGCCTCTACCCATTTCGTAAGATAATCCGTGGCAACAATAATGTATTCCGCATGTGTACCTTTTGCAGGGGGGTTAATGGGTCCTACAAAGTCTATACCCCACTTTGAAAATGCACGTCCTCCCATCATGGGTTTCAATGGCATTTCATCTCTGCGAGTAGGAAATTGAGTTCTTTGGCACACATCACATCTCTTAACATAGGTATGAGCATCCATGTGAAGAGTGGGCCACCATAATCTTGCAAAGAGGATGGCTTTATTATCCTTTCAGGTCCAAAATGACCTCCTGCAACACTTTGGTGTGCAGTCTCTAGTATGCTCAGATAATCGCTTTCATGAACACATTGTCTTAGGTATCCATCTCGTCCTCTTTTGTATAGATTATCGCCAATAAGTGAATAGTCTTGAGCTTTCTGCTCCAGACTGCGTTGTCGAGCTAAGGTCATTCCTTGAGGGAATGTCTTCGTCCTCAAATATGTCACTAATGGTTCACTCTAGTCTGGTGTGAGAGACACGTGATATAATGTAGCATGCTCTACTGGTGGTCTTTCACAACAAACATGGCATTCTTTACACAACTTGTAGACATTTGCTTCCATCGAATGCCAATATACTCCCAATCTATGCAGAGTCTGCAGTGTTCGATGTTTCGAATGATGTTGCTTTAATGCACCTATGTGTGCTAATTGCAACCAATTTGCATGTTCTGATTCATCTACACAACAAGCAAGGATCTTTTGATTATCCTGTTTATATATGCTTCCTGCTAAGATTTGGTATCTCTGAGACTTGGTAATCTCTCCTTCTTTGATCTTTATCCTAGGATTCTTTGGTCCATATGTAAGAATAGGGACTATTGGTTTAGCCCATTCTGGTGCTATCTCAAGATTAAACAAATAAGCATCTGGTAATTCATCCTCTACTCCTTGAGGAGCTTCTCCTGAGGTTAATCTTGAAAGGTGGTCAGCTCTAAGATGTGTCTTTCCTTTCCTGACTACTACTTCAAAATCGTACTCCATGAGTAATAGAAACCAACGTATTAGTCGTCCTGTGTTACAGGGTTTGTTGACTAGGTACAATAGGGCTTGATGATCTGTAAAGAACTTGAATTTGTTGGCCAACAAGTAGTGTCTAAACTTCTTTACCGTGTAGATCATCCGTAATCCTTCTCGTTCCGTCGTGGTGTAATTTCTTTCTGCTGCGTTCAATTGTCTGCTCGCGTAAGCTATGGGGAGATCTATGTTACCTTCATTCGTGGGTTGTGCTAACACACATTCTATGGCATAATTGGATGCATCCACATGTACATGGAATGGCTTACTCCAATCTGGGGTAGTCAATATAGGTGTTGAGCACAAGCGTCGTTTAAGTTCATTGAATGAATTTTCACATTCATCTGTCCATTCAAAATTGGTTAAAAGAGAGTACAAAGGCTTGGCTATGATTGCATACATGTGTATGAATCTCCTATAATAACCGCAATGGCCCATAAATGCTTGTACCTCTTTCACATTAGTTGGTCTAGGTAATTCTGCAATTACCTTCACCTTTTCTTCATCCGTGGAGATTCCATTTTTTGACACAATGTGTCCTAGAATTTTGCCTTGTCTGACCATGAAAACGCATTTTTCTGGGTTCAAACAAACCTGATATTCTCGACATTTGTCAAATATTTACCTTAACTCTGGGATATGTGTCTGTCTTACATTTGAATGAGCACATATGTCGTCAACATAAACTTCCAAACTCTTGCGTAAGAATTCCTTAAAAACATGACACATGAGTCGCTGGAAAGTGGCGGGTGCATTTGTTAAGCCAAATGGCATTACACGAAATGCAAATATGCCCCATTCAGTGGCAAATGTCGTCTTGTGTTGGTCCTCTAGAGCAATGGCTACTTGATTATATCTTGAAAAACCATCAAGGAAGCTGTAAACTTCCTTGCCCGCAACTCTTTCCAATAGATGTTCTGTAATAGGAAGAGGATAACTGTCTCTAATCGTGGCGGCATTAACTTTTTTAAGGTGAATACACACACGCAATTTTCCATTCTTCTTGGGCACTACCACAATAGGGGATACCCATTCGGTATGCTCAATTTCGTAAATGAATCCTGCTTCTATCAGCCGATCTATCTCCTCTTTAATCTTCGCAGCGTAGTTATCATTGTACGTGTAAGGTTTTTGTTTCGTAGGTTTTGCATCTGGAGTCATAGGGATTCTATGAGAACATATATCTGGGTCTACTCCTTTCAGATCTTTGTAACTCCACGTGAACACATGTCTATATTCGCGCAATAGGGCAACTAGCTCATCTTCTTCTTCCTTCGTCTAATCATGCCCTATGTAGGTACATTTTTCTTCTTCTCCTTCTATAGCAACTATTATTTTCTTGGTTTTCTCTCGGTTATCATATACTTGTCCGTCATCCGCCTTTCTATTAGGCATTCGTACCATGATTCTTCTATCTTTGATTTCATATTTCTTGAAGTTCTCGGGTACCTCAAACAAAGATTCTTCTTTTTCTGACATGGTTTCTTTCTTCTTTCTTTTCTTGCCTTCATTTTTAGTAGTCATTTCTGTGGCTAACCTCACCTCATTCGTAATTTCTTCCTGTTTCTGAGGGTGAGTTTCTACTTCGTAAAAATATTCTTCTTCTGATGCAAAGGGTGGGTCCATGATAATTGATTCTAAATCGAAATCACTTGCATCTTCAAATGCATCAGTGTTAGGGTCACATTCCTCTAAAATTGCATCGCACATGATTGGTTCTATCGTAAAAACTGAAATATCATAGCCATCCTCGTCACAGTGGGGTGTCCATTGTTCTTCATTGATGGCTACATCCATGGTTGCTAGGATTTCTGCCCAACCATGGGGTTCAAACTCTTCGTCAGGGAATACTACAGCTGCGTAGGCTGGATCTTGAAGGGTTCGTGGATGTTGTTTTGCACCTAAGGTCCTTGCTTCTAATCTTTCTTCCTCTTGTTTTGCCACTCTACACATCCATAAATGAGTGTCCTCGTGCAACCAAGAAGGATCTGATTCTAATGAGTGCACGGATTCTGTTTCTACTTGTGTCTTATGGATGGTATTCCATTGTAATGGGGGTACATCTCGATGTGAATAGTCTTTAAGATTGACTTTGGTAGTCACTCCTAAATGTTGCAAATACAAAGAATTAGTTCCCCAATCTTGTACAATTTGCAACTGACGCATGAATGGTCGTCCCAATATCATCTCATAAGCATGATGTTTTGCAAAATCACAAATGGCAAAGGTATGCTCAAATTCTACACCACAAGTGGTGAGAGATATGCCTTCTAGTAAGCCTAATGGTTTTTCTATGTGTCCGTCAGCCATTTGTAGCTTCATCCTGGTAGGTCTTAATGCTGGCTTACCCCAACGTTTCCATAAAGCGCTGGTAGCTATGGCTACTCCAGCTCCTGAACCTAAGATGGCTTTTGTGGTGTAGCCCTCATGGGTTATCGGAAGATAAGTGTTACCTTCCTCTCCTTCACTTACATCTCCAATCTTTTCTACGGGTATCTCTGGTACCTTATTTTGTGATCCTATTTGTGAGGGAGTAATAGCAAGCTCGGGGAATTGATTTGCTACATGTTTCCACAATTCTGGTTTTACCTTTAACAACTCCTCTAGAGTGAGATTACACTGTACTTTAGTGTTCTTGATCACTTCCGTGTTTCTAGGGATTACTGATTCTTCATTCCTCACTATTATCGTGGGTGCTCTCATACTAATAGACTTTGCTTCCCAAGGTCCTGTGAACTGAGGTAATTCTTGTAAAGAATTAGATTCAAATCCTGTGTGTTCACTCAGTTGTTCTTCCTCTACATCATCGTAAATAGAGGGGATATCTTGGGGAAATTGTTCCTACAAGTCGTCTATTTCTTGAATAGGAGGATGGGTTCCTTGTTCTTTTCTCCACTTCTCTTCTTGTATTTCTCTCAAAAATTCATGTGAGTACCTATGTATGGAAGACAAATTGTCTTGACTTTCTGTATTGGGTCTCAATATTCTTGCGTGTTCACGTGGTCTAGGTAGAGGAAAATCATCTCTACCACCTGGTATTCCATGATCTCTTTGTCTATCCGCTCTATTAGTGTCCGTGGTTGTTCTATCTCTCCCTGTGGGATGAGTGAAGCTTACTTCGGGTCTCTCTTTATTTCTTTCTCTTTGATTTCCATGGGCTGATGATGTTCCTACTCCTTGTTGACTTGTATTCATGTTCGTTCTAGATGGAGGGAATACCAATTCACCTCTCCATGTGTATGTGTTTTTAGCGTGGTCAGGCACCACAAAGACTCTTCCTGAAGTCTCATCCAGGTATACAACCTTTCCAGGTGTATCCGGGTCCTTGAACTCGTATATCGTGATGATTCCTACCTCACTAAGTAGTTCTGTCTTGTATCTCCAAAAGGCTTCATCAGTTTCTTTATTTACAAACAACTCTATGCTTCTGTTGTCCTAAGGGATCCATTCCGGGATTAGTACTCGTGTCAGTACAGATTTCCCTCTAGGTGTTCTAGGCTCTTCTAATGGTTCTTTTCCTTGAGATTTAGTTTCTGTCTCTAGCTGAATCATGCCAAACTCGTTGGTATTGTTTGGCTGCGTACTTAAGATGTACATCGTTCCTTCCTTGTCTATGTACGCGTCTCTCTCGAATTTCACCACTAGATGTTTCAATCCAATGGGTTGATCGGGGTTGTGCATTTGCACCACTTGCCTTCGCAAACCATCCTCGTAGATGCGAGCACCTAATCGGTTGGTCCGGAGAAACTCTAGTTGTGTTCTATAGGGTCCTTCTGGTTATTCTAAAGAGGCTACATTCAACCCTCCTTCTGGTCTTTCTGTGCTAAATGCCATTTCTGAATCACTAGTATTTGAGCTCTCGTAGGGATAACTAGTGTTCAATTGTTGAGCCCACGATCGTGCAGTAGTTCTTACAATTGCCTCTGATGATCTACGGCTTCGTCGGTCTGACTTACCTATATGTTTGCCCGATCTAAGGTTCATTAGTTTTCTTCCTTGCACACTCAGTACATGCTCAGATCGTCAATGATTCTTTGTGATTACTTTCTTGATTCTTTTTAGATTTCTTTAGATTCTTGTCTTAATGTATGCGTCAGGAATTCGACTTTCCGTGGTACTTTGAGTTCTCGTTCCGTCAGACTTATGTTCTTTCCTTTAGGTTTTCGTGTCACACACCTTTACTTTAGTCTTGATCTTGATAAATTTAATTCTCTTGAACTTGAGGGGTTCCTATCGTCTTAAATCCACAATGCTAACGTTTATCCTAAGCTAAGAATTGACTGAGGGGGTTGAGTAATCTTCCAACCTCGAGTCAGCTTTTCTGGTTGCTCTGATGCCCAAGAAGCCACGCTTCCCAAGCTTTATGCCCCTTCTGCCTTGCTTTGGTTGCCTTTGATTGCCCTCGCTTGACCTGGAAAAATCCAATATTAGACCAATTCACAGTTGGATGATCAAGCACTTGAGTATATACACCTTTTAAGTCCCTTCCCTTTTGCCAAACTTTTTAATGCTTGCCCCCTAGCTTTCTAGTCCCAAACTAGGTCAACCTCAAAAAACGGACTTCGGATGAAAAAGTTATGACCGTTCAGGCCCTGGGGGGTAAAAACTGACAAACAAGTTTTTCTCCAAATATGAGCTAAGGGGTCTCCTATGAGTATAATCACCCAAAAATTTCCCAAAAATAGCCCCAAAATTGGCCAAAAAATGAAACCCTAAAACTTGCGTTTGGGTGGACAATCGCGATGGTCTGAGACAATCACGATGGTCTGGGACCGTCGCGATGGCGTGAAGGTGAGCAATTGCGATGGTTTGCAGTGCACGGTCGCGATGGTCCAAAAGTGAACAATCGCGATGGCTCGATCAGGCGGACAATCGCGATGGCGTCAATCAACGGTCAACGTGAACAATCGTGATGGTCAAAAGTGATTCGTCGCGATGGTCACAGATGCGATGGCTTGAGCCAATCGCGATGGTCCGGGCGCGATGGCTTGAGCCAATCGCGATGGTCCAAAACTCGAGTTGTCGCGATGGTCTGAGGGTATCGTCGCGATGGTCCAACTTGCCACGTGGCACCGTCGGCGCGATGGCGTGAGCCTATCGCGATGGTGTGGGGTCAACCGAACAGTCGCGATGGTCCGCGAACCGTCGCGATGGTCCAAATGAACCGTCGCGATGGCGTGAGACCGTCGCGATGGTCCGGCCGAGCCGTTGCAATGGCGTGAGCCTATCGCGATGGTGTGACACAATCGCGATGGTCTGAGACCGTCGCGATGGTCCACCAAAATGTTATTTTTTGAGATGCAGCTATGGATTCCTATACACGCAGTGGTCGCCTACACGGTGGTGAACTCGCCTTCCTCAAAATCCGAACTTTGCAGACCATCGCGATGGTCTGACACAGTCGGAAATTTCTGACAGAAACTAAAAATTTTACCTTTTCCAAGCTTTCCTGATGCACTGGAGCTCTGTACCGGCAAGAAAACTCAAGAAAACAAAAGCACATGCAAGCACAAAAGCTCTGTCTCACTCTCTCGCATGCACAAATGAGGGGAAATGAGGAGAATGGGTGGATATGGTGAATTTTCTGATTTTTTTGGAGATGAAGATGATGATGCGGTGATGAAGATGGAGTGTGGGGAAGGTGAAAAACACTAAAAACTAAGTAAAAACAACAACAAAAACTGAAATTTTTACCTTCCAACGCCACTTCTTGCTATACTCTTACCATCACACATTCGTCCTAGACTCGATCCCCGGCAACGGCGCCAAATTTGGTGTTGCTCTAGCACAATGGTAAGTACCACGTTAAGAAGCTTCACCTCCTTAATGTCAATCCGCGGAAGAGATAGGAGTGATATGAAGATTGTGAATGTGAGATGAAGTGAGAGTGAAGGTGAGAAGCATAGAGATGCACACACACATACACACACACTACGAAGAAACAAGCAAGACACAATGGAAGGTGAGAAATCCACTCTATTGCTCAAGAACACTATTACAAGCTCAAAAGAACTCTAACCTCAAACAAGCTAACCTCAAAAATGAGCTCTCTAGCTCTTTTTATAGTTTCTAGACTAGTTTTGACCGGTTTCACATCTAGTGACCGGCCTAGTTAAAAATTAGGTCCTAGATGCTATTTGGAAGGGTAAACGATGTCTAAAAATAACGAGAATTGATACGCTTGTTCTACCTAAGCTCCTCAAGCTTGAGGACTCCTCCGCTTGCACAAAATGGAGGGAGAAATTAAGAAAAGGGTTTTTCTATGTTACATATGTTACATATGTTACATATGTTACATTAGTGATAAAAATCACTGTTGGAGGTTTTTGAAAAGTATTTTTAAAACATGATTCTTTGAAAAAAGATTCGACTGGCTCACTGCTCCGTCGTTACATGCTTCCGCGTCGTCTGTGCCTCTGGCTGCTTCCAACAACATCCTATTCAAAGGTTAACATGTGTCCTAGCAACTGATTTAAATTAGGAGTAAAATGATCTAGTGATAACTCAATAAACAAAAAGAATGGCTTCCATTTGTCATCACCTCTCAAACCTGTAAGGATTTTCCTTACCAATTTATCCTCCTCGATATCTTCATCAACTACTCCTAATGCATCTGCAATGTCCTTCATTCTTGTTACATAATCTGAGATGGATTGAGAGGCCTTCTTCTTGAATGTGGTAAATTCTACCCACAAGGATGCCTTCCTTGACTTTGTGGTGTTTTGGAAAGGCTCCTCCAAAGCATTCCATATATCACTTGCACTTTCAAGACCTCTAATGTGAGGTAGCAAGTAGTCATTAACTGCCATGTAGATAATGCTCTTGGCTTGAGCATCTCTCTTCATCCAAGTCTTCAAATATAATAATTCCTCCCTAGTTGGAACACTAGGATCTTGGAACTGAGGCTTTTTTCTTCACCTGTAATATAGACTATCAAGTCTTTGATCATAAGATGAGCTTCCATCCTCATTGACCATGCTGGATAGTTCTCTCTATCCACTTTCTCTATCTGAAGAGAATCTCCCATCCTTTCTTCACCTGTGTATTAAATCCTTCAAGCTTTATGAGGAATAAGGTTACCTTTACTTTGAATGAAGTTCCTTTTGTCTTCCTTGATGTCTTGTGGCCTCCTTCTCAAGCTTTGGTCTCAAGCTTTCACCTTTTGAATCTTCAAATGTTGAATTCTTTATGACTGCAGCACTCGGGGTCCTCCTTTCTTCAATTTTGATACTTCCTGCTCTGATACCACTGATGGAGAGTGTTAATCTCCAAAATAACAAGCTACTCTTGACGTTAGAGCACCTCTATATCAAGAGTAACTCAAAACCTTTAACAATTTAGAGGATCAATGATCAATTATCAAGATTTTGAACAAACTGTGAAGAAGGTGACTACATAGAAAGTATGCTGCACATAACTCACTCATTGAGTTATCAAATGTGTAAAGTTTTTTATAAAACTTTGTATAAGGTGTTTCCTATAGTTTGTGTACCTCCTTCAAGTTAAATCATTCCAAAAAACTCAGTAGATCTTGAGAAATGATCTTAACAAGTCACCTATGTCTAAAACTGTGGTTTTTTACAGTCGACTTTGAAACCTGCAACTTCTAAAGCTTGGTTCTCTCAAAGTAGAGCCCGTTTATGCAAATGCTTTCAGTCATAGATGACTTACCTTCCAACTTAGATTTTGACTCCTAATTTGTGCAAAACTTTACACTCTGCACTGAGAAATGATCAATTCTTTGACCATCAAGATTGCGCCTGTTTCATAAGACACTCAACACTTCTTCACATATGAATGTTCCTACTCATAATTCTCACAACTTGTTTACAATTAAAAGCTGAAAACTTGTACAGAGGTCAATCAACTATAGAATTAGACTTGTACAAAAGCATTTCACAAAAGATTCCAAACAGAAGGAGAACTCTCAGAAATATCGGGCGCAACTTTTCTTCATTTCTGGAAAACTTTACATTTGAGTGATGAGAGAGATCTTACTCACTTCTAAAGTGTCTAATGACTCATACAACTTCTAATTTCTCTATTCACATGCTCTCTCATATTGTTCCAACATTTTTACTTGTATATATAGGCAATATGTACAAGCTCATAACCATACGAAAGTATAAGGAGCTATCTCTGAATTAATGTACATATGTATACATATCTTCATTCTCTGAACATATACTTTCTCCATGCTTCATGACTTGATCTTTTCTTCAATCCTTGACTTCAAAACTTCATCAAAACTTCAATTGTTGATTGCCTTGCACCAACAAGATCACCTAAATGCCAAGAAAGTACTTAAGCACACCTAAACTTGAGATTTTGAACTCTCTTCCAAGATTCTCTTTGATGGTCCGTATCCTTGCATCATCATCATCATCTATCACAAGGAGATTATCTACATACCAAGATGGTAGGCCAGTGCATGAACAGGAGTTGTATGCAATGGTGTATGCACTTAAAGTCTAGAGACACTATCTTTATGGTGTAGAGTTTAAGATATCCACATGTCACCATACACTTTAGAATTTTTGGTAGTCAGCCAGATCTTCAAGGCAGATAGGATCTTTGGGCAGAGATCATACGGCTTGAGGTGCTGTTGCTCTAGCACAATGGTGAGAACCACGTTAAGAAGCTCCACCTCCTTAATGTCAATCCGCGGAAGAGATAGGAGTGACATGAAGATCGTGAATGTGAGATGAAGTGAGAGTGAAGGTGAGAAGCATAGAAATGCACACACACATACACACACACTACGAAGAGACAAGCAAGACACAATGGAAGGTGAGAAATCAACTCTATTACTCAAGAACACTATTACAAGCTCAAAATAACTCTAACCTCCAACAAGCTAACCTCAAAAATGAGCTCTCTAGCTCTTTTTATAGTTTCTAGACTAGTTTTGACCGGTTTCACATCTAGTGACCGGCATAGTTAAAAATTATGTCCTAGATGCTATTTGGAAGGGTAAACGGTGTCTAAAAATAACAAAAATTGCTACGCTTGTTCTACCTAAGCTCCTCAAGCTCGAGGACTCCTTGGCTTGCACAAAATGGAGCTAGAAATTAAGAAAAGGGTTTTTCTATGTTACATATGTTACAATAGTGATAAAAATCATTGCTGGAGGTTTTTGAAAAGTATTTGAAAACATAATTCTTTGAAAAAAAAGATTCGATTGGCTCCCTGCTCCGTTGTTACATGCTTCCGCGTCTTCTATGCCTCTGGGTGCTTCCAACACCCCCCTCCCTCTTGCTTCTGTTGTCCCTGACAGAACCTTGTTGTGAGGTCTGCCGGATATAGTGCTGTAGGAGGTCTTGAGCGAGGGTGTGCTCGGAGATACGAATGCCTCTGGCCAGATCGGCCTCGAGTTTCTCCCAGTCTATTGGTTGCGGTTCTTCTAGTGGCGGGAGATGATAGGTGTGGAATAGACCATTCGTTCAGAGGCAAATAAGTGTAATAAATGTGCAGGCCTGCTTATGAATACCTCTGAATGGTACTCCCAGAAGCCGGTTGTGAACATCTCTTCGAAAGTCTGCTTGTAGCACGCCGGTAGGTACTTTATTCTGCAATGCCAGGCATAACACACCCGTAGCGATGGCGTTGTACTCATATCATATACCAGATCGAAATTGCCATGCTCAAAGCCCGCGGTGTTTACATGAGGTGCCTTGACGCGTCGGAAGACTTTGAAAATCATTTGCATCATGTCAAAGATTTTGACAGTCATATGCGCCGCTATATCGTCCATATGCTTTAATCTAGGAAGCCAGTGGCGAATTGTAGCCATCATGTAGCCTACAGTTGGTAACTCAATGGGTGGCTTAAAATAGGGGTAATTCAACCAGTCTTGGCACTGCTTATTGTTTTGTACCTTAATAGCAAAGGCAGTCGAGGAGCGGCGTCGTGGTACTCGTCCCCAACATGGGTTGTACTTTAAATGCAAAGGTGCCTTTACCCATGTACTCATCATTTCTGGATACTTCTGTAGTAATTCTTTGCGCCACTCTGGTTGATAGATCTCTCCTTGCTGCGCATCTAGTGGCAAATCGTCCTCCTCGAATTGAGTCGCATGTGATGGTTTCTTACCTGTCTCTTTCTCAATGGCTAATTGGTATTCGGCCATTAACATAAAATACGGTTTATATTGTAGCTCATGCCTAGATATGTATCGTCGCGGGGCCAAATGAGCAAAGAATGGAGACTGTAAAATTCTTTCTTCTATCATCGCCATGGCATGTAATTGTGCCTCTACTCTAGCTGAGTGCGTTGTCCCAAGTTCTTCAATTGTCTTCATCCACGCGGGGTTCGGGAGTTCGTAAGTCATCTGGCCTTCGGCCGTGACGCGTCCGCCTGGGATGGGTTGTGGCTCGTACGCCTCTTCAAAGGTTTCCTCCACCGGGATGGTGACAATTTCTTCCTCAGCTGGAAGCTCAGGTGGGGAATCTGGCCTTGGTGGTGCTTCATATACAGCGATCCTTGATTCAAGGTTTAATACCTAGGCCCGTAATGCGTTGAGTTCCTCTAAGATGTCAGGAGAGGGGTCCATAGGTGCTGGTATGTCTTGGTGTGCCGGTGCTCGTAACTGGAGTAATTTATGATCTTCTTTGAGTTTCTGTAACTCCTCGTTCATGCGGACGTATTCATCTAGCAGTCTTACATGATCTTCTAGCAGCATCCTCATCGAGTCGGAGGGAATGGCTTTGAACCGGCTAGGACTGAGTGGTTGGTCTGGATGGTCTAGGGCTGCTTCTAAGTTTTCTTGATTCTGGTCCTGTAAGCGCTGGTTTTCTTCCTTTGCTGCTGCTAGATGTCTTCTGAGTAAGCCCATGTTTCGTGTTAGCGTTGCTGTTAGCAGTGGACAAGGGAGAGAAGGCCCAAGCAGACAAGGATGTCAACGAAGATCCGGCAAATAGGCCAACAATTTTCTTCAGGAAGAAGCACTTATGAACATTCACGCAGATTTAGCACTAAGGCAACCTTAATCTTTCAAAACCTCTACACACATTAAAAGTGATTATCATCACTAGGCACCATTGTAAATATCATTTCATCTTTTTGTAGCTCCATTTTGTGCAAGCCAAGGAGTCCTTGAGCTTGAGGAGCATTAGAAGTATCTACCTGCCAAATTTCGTATTTTTTAGATATCGTTTGAGCCCTCAAATAGGCCCTGGAACCTAATTTTTAACTAGGCCGGACACTAGGTCTGGACAGGGCCAAAACTTAGCCAAAAACTATAAAAAGAGCTAGAGAGCTCATTTTTGAGGTAATTGAAACGAACTTGTATGAGCATTTTGAAAGTAATCGAAAAGCTCCATTGATTCTCACTCTTTGTCTTGCCTTGTGTGCGCGTGTGTGTGTATGTGTGTGCATGCTAGTGTGCTTCTCACTCACGCACTTGTGCCGCCACCTGCTCGAGGTCTTCATACCATCCTCACGTCTTCCCGGATTGACATTAAAGGAGGTGCTACTCATCATTGAGCTACACCAAATTTTGGCGCCGTTGCCGGGGATCGAGCTTTGAGGACGAGCGTGTGATGGTAAGACGTAGAGTTGACCCGTTGGAGTTGTAGGTATTTTCTTCATTCTCATCGATTTTCTTTTACTTTCTTCACCATCTTCATCACCATCATCATCATCACCATCTCCCACCTCCATCTCCATCATCGCAAAAATTTTCAGTTTTGATCATATCACCATCTCCACCTCATTTCCCTCATTTCACTTGTGGGAGAGAGCGAGAGAGCGAAATTGTGTGTGTCGTTTTTGCATGTTTCTTGAGCTATCTTGCAGGTACAGGCCACATCACCATCCCCAGCTTCCTGCGCAGGTACGAAACTCGACGCAACTGTCTCGCGGTCGCAGGCTTCTGTCGATCGCGACTGACAGAAATTTTTGACTTTTCACAAAAGTGTGTACACCACTAGAACAAGCACAAGGAGCACATTCCAAAACACTAAAAACAGTAGAAAAATTCCGAGGTTTTCTGTCAATCGCGACCGACAGACCCTGTCAATCGCGACCGACAGACCCTGTCAATCGCGACCGACAGACCCTGCCAATCGCGATCGACAGACCTCCACGATCGATTGACTGCCACGTAGGACCCTGTCAATCGCGATTGATACCGTCCATCGCGACTGACAGCCACGACCGACACCTCTGTCAATCGCGATTGATACCGTCGATCGCGATTGACTGAAATTCCACGATTAATTGACTTTTGCGCGTAGCCACGTGTCCATCGCGACTGATAGGCCCCCGATTGACTGAAATCTCGGCGAAAAATCCGGAAAACGTGTCGATCGCGATTGATACTGTCGATCGCGATTGACAGCCACGATCGACTCTGTCGATCATGATTGACACTGTCAATCGCGACTGACAGCCCTGACGGACACCTCTGTCAATCGCGATTGACAGACCCGTCGATCGCGATTGACAGGCTTTTCGGCCAAAAAAATTAGGGTTTCTTATTTCAAAATTTGGGGCAATTTTTGGGGCACAATAGTCAATCCATTAGCATTTTTGAGGTTCCTACACTTGTGTCTTGGGAGAAAATCTTAGGATCTGTCAGCCAGTTTGAATCCTGTTTTAACCCCCTAAACCCTGAACAGTCATAACTTTTCCATACAAAATCCATTTTTTGAGCTCTTGGGCTTGTCGGAAAGCTCGTGGCATATACTACACGCCCTCAACTGTTTTTTATAAAGATAATGCGTTGATTTTCAGATAGTGTATTTTGAAGTTGACCATATCAAGGGGGATCAAAGTCAGGGGTTCTTAGGATTGTTTTCTTGAAAATCACTATACAAGTTTGTGTTTGTGCTACCTGAATGAAAATCATTGGTTCTGTCTTTGGAGTTTAAGTCTTGAGCTAACTTTGGAACTCTTATAGATCTATTGAGAGCATCGCAAGGCGTTTTGAGCAAGTGTAAGTGCAAGCTTGGGAACACACTTCCTGGGCATTCAAAGGCAACCAAGCAGGAAACAAAAAGGTTGGAAATTCTCAACTCCCCTTGTCAATCCCTAGCTTAAGCTAAGAACGATTAGACGTAGGAGTAAGCCAGGGCGACGGTAGGCAATTATCAAGTTGAAGACTACCTAGAAACTCAAGTTCAAGATAAAAACATAATCTCTGTACTGTCGATAACCTTAAGGTAAAGAACCTAACCGGGAACGATCAACCTGAAAGTGCGCAGAACATTCAAGTATTCCTGACGACTAAATATCAGACAAGACCTTAAACACGAGAAATAACTAAAAAGAATCAAGTGACTGATACCAGTTGATCGGCAACGAGGTTGTACTCTGGGCAAAAAATTGGGTTAATCAGTTAGGCATATGAACCTTAGATCAGGACGACACCTAGCAAGAGAGAGACAAAGCCTTAGGTCTTCAGAGGCTAGTGTCAATCATACTGCAAGGTCTTGGGCCCAGCAGTTGAGTCACCACTCTCATTACCCTAGCTCGGATACCAGTGAATCAGGGATGTCTCAAGGCATGGACAGACCTACGGGAAGTTCAGGTGTGCCTTACCTGTACAGGGTAGAAGGCCCTTATAAAACGCAGCTAGAGTACCTTAGGACCAACCGATTAGGTGCTAGCATCTATGAGGACGGCCTAGGAAGATCCGTGGTCCAGATTAAAAACCCTGACCAATCCATAGGACTAGAGCACCCAGCTGTCAAGTTTGAAAACGGTGCATACCTGGACAAGGAAGGAACCATATACGTAGTCACCAGTCATCCAGATAGGACAGATGAATTTGGAAATGTAATCTCAGAAGCGGACTTAGGCGACTTGGAACAAGGAAATATGGGAGTAGAACCTAGAACACCCCGAGGCAAATCTGTTCTCACTAGGATTATCACACCTAAGTGGGTTCCCCAAGATAACAAGTGCATAGATTTGCTTCTCAACCGAGAAACTGACGAAGCCTTTTGGAGGTATAAACCGGATCACCCAACTGATATAGGAACAATCATGATCTATGAGTTTAAGGATCCTGATAGCCCAGGCAGAGTGACCTACTTAGATCACACCTCTGAGAGGATCTTTGTGGTGACAGAAAATGATAAGCATGCTTACACTTGGAAGGGTGAATTTATTTTTCCCCAACCAAGACCAAATGTATCCTATGGTCATCCTGGGGCTGGAACTTCCCAAGCTCATGGTACGCAACGCCACAGAAGCAGAGATAGACCAGAAGTAAGTTTTGCCAACCCAGTAGGCAGAGAAAGAACGAGGGCGGAGACGAATAGGGTAGAACCTGAGATGCTTAGAGCCCACAGGAACCAAAGAAATGTAGATGGATTCCCTCTGCCGAGGCCTAGAGAGCACGCAAGAACCTTGAGACCTACCCAGCTAGTTAAGTCCATGAAGAATTACTTTGACGGCACAGGAGATCCCTATGATCATGTGGCGGAGTTCAAGCAAGTCTTGAGAGCGGAACAAGTGGAGGATCTGTTCACGCAGTACAATGCCTTCGGTCTAACCCTTAGGAATACGGCACTTACATGGTTTCAGCCATTGGATGAGCGCCAGTTCAGGAGCATAGACCAACTCCTAGAGGCATTCATTGTAGAGTTCTCTAAGAGCGGCATAAGACACAATACATCCTCATTGATTCACGGCTTCAAACAGACCCCCCAAGAGACTGTCAGATTGGCCGGAAGGAGATTTAGACAATATCTTGAAAGGTGGCCTATTTCGGAGCTACCCTCATCTGCTAAACAAGTAGCCTTATTCCTTGATGGATTGTTGAGTACGAAATTGAGATCCTATGTGTATCTGAAGGACCCTAGGACCATAGAAGAATGTGTACGCATGTGCATTGACATTGAAGATAACCTAGGGGAAGAGCTAGAGCTTTCCAAAATCTACAAAGATTCAGATAGTGCATCTAGCCACTCTTCCACGCAATCTACATCAATTGAGGAACTCGCTGAGAAGGTAGCTCAGAAATTAGGTGTAACTAGCAAACAAATCCCAAGGTTTGCCCCTGTGAAAAGGTGCTATACATGCGGTGGTGACCATATGGCGAACGTCTGTCCCGTTATGGCTCAACCCCAAGTTAACCCTAGTAGCCAGTACTGCACCATAGAATGGAAGTATACAAACCATACTGCGCAAGATTGCCCATACAACAAGCAGGCAGTTAGGCAACCCTACCCTCAGCCCTACCAACAAGGCAGATACCAGAACCAGTACCCTCCACCACCACAATATGCTAGACCCCAACAAACCTACCAACCACAATATCAGGCCCAACAGAGACCCCAACCGGTGCTAGCTCAACAGCCTCCAAACCCCGCTAACGTGATTCCAGTAAAGTATGCTGTTGCAGAAGAAAACCTGAATAGGGCCATAGTACGAGTAACCCCATTGATCTCAGAAAGTGACCCGAGTGACCATAGCTTTGATTCTACACATGTCGATAGTCCCCAGGCTTACTACATGCAGTCTCCAGAACATGGTGAGTCCTACTATAGTGAAGAACCGAGTGAACCTAGTTGGGAGTCAGACTACACAAATGTCATGTATGCAAACCCCAACCCTAGGCCTCAACCTAGGCAGGTACGACCACCATTTCCTAGAGGACCATGCTACCGATGTCAGGGAGATCACTTCATTCGTGATTGTCCCTTATCTCCACCTACACAAAATCAGTCTGTGACGATCCAAGGCTTTTGCCAAGATTGTGGAAAAGAGCATCTTTTATGAGATTGCCCAAAGAACCCCAATAATATGCCAAAAATCACTCCTATCAATGTGATTGGTTTGGTTGTAGATTCCTCCGGAAGTGTCACTTCCACTGCACCAGTGCAGGTAGTCACTAGAGCTCAGGCATTGCAGCAAAACCAAGAGGCAAGCCAGGAAAAGGGCCCAGAGGCTAGTGAAACCGAGAGTGTGACAAAGAAAAGGACTAGAGCGTGGAAAGATAGTCGAGAAAGAATGAAAAGACAATGGGCTAAAAAGATGAGTGAACTGGAGGAAAGCATAAGAGAAACCAAAGCGAGGATAACTGAACTCACAGCTCAAACTCCCTCCCACATTACCCCGCCCCCACCACTCCCATCTCCATCCAACCCACCACCTTCCCCACCGCCTCATCAAATCCCACCACCCCCTAGAGTAGGATCAGTCCTCGCAGATCCCACTCCCGAAGACCTTAATATGATGCTTCAAGCATATCAGGCCAGAATCCAAGAAGGGCCAACCATAACCGATCATGAAAAGTGCTACCCTAGAGCCGAGCTAGAGCTTGAACGAACTAAAATTTGTGCTAAGATGGTGGAATTGGCTCAAGCCATGTTCGAAGCCAGCCGCCTCTTTAATATCTCTAGCTCAGCTAAGACGCAGTTACACTTTAATGGACTGCTAGAACGAATAGAGAAGCTAATTGCACAATCAGAGAAGGAACCTGCCCCTCAAAGAAAGGAAAGGGCAAGAGAACAGATAAGCCAGCCTCTTCAGGAAGCCCATGTGCCTCCTCAAGAAGCTTATCTTCCCCCCCAAAAGTCACATGAGCCTCCCTCGAAAGCTTACGTACCTCCACAGGTGACCTACATTCCTTCTCAGAGAGCGTATGAGCCTGTTAGGAAAAGTAATAGAATAAGTAATCCTCCCCAAGAAGCTTGTGCTCCAGCCATCTATGGGAACGAGGAGAGAGCCAACGATAGAATAAGCCCTCCTTCCCAGGTTGCTTATGTGCCCAATTCTACGGAGCCAGACACTTCTTCTTCTATGAATCAGTTTGCACCAGATTTCCTACGAGAGATTCAAGAAGACAAATGGGATAACGAAAGTGAAGTCGCCCCTCCCTTTGAACTTGTGGATGATGCACACGACCAGTTCCCACAAGACATCCCATCTATTTACGGGGAACATGAGAGTACTCAGTCTCATGAGAGATTGGACTTTGAGTCTAATTCCATACAAGAGCTACCCCACTTCACAGGCCCATGGGAAGCAAAGTCCACATGTATGAGAGCACCCACAGTCATGGTAAGGAACGACGACTCAGTCATACCTAGGAACACGGAGATAGTAAAGAACACCAAGGTGCAGCGCGATATCACTTTGGAAGAACTGCCTAAGGATAGACCAAAAGCGCGGAAATGTGTAGCTAGTCAAGTAACTGAAGTTGCAAAACCACGTTCCAGGGTAGGATCCCATAGGACAGTGCCAGAAATTCCCTTGGATAAGATAGGAGATATGTGTGAAGGCGAAGAAGGGAACACCTATCTTCCCATCACCTACCAAGAGTACACCACCAAGGCAATTTTAGACTCAGGTGCAGGAGTTGCAATTGCCACTACTTCCCTTTGGAAGCGTTGGGGCAAGCCAGCACTCAGGCCAACGAGAATGAAATTGCAGATGGCCGATGGTCATATTGAGAGACCCCTAGGATTGCTCGAAGGAATAACTCTCACCACTTGTGGTGTCGAGTTTGAGCATAGTTTTGCTATATGTGACTTCAGCAAAAATCATGCCTATGAGATGATTTTGGGAAGACCATTTATGCGACAGTTGCAAGTGGTACAGGATTGGGGAACCAATTCTTTGTACCTGCAGCACTTAGGTGTTACGACCAAAGTCAATCTCAAAGATTACTCTCATAGGGATGTACCTCCTATCCAGTGGAATCCCATCCATAGAGCCAAAGATGATACAGAATCGGTGCATTCCATAGGGTCTGGATCCTCATGGATGCATGAAGATACTCACTTATGGATGTGCAAGGTAGCAGTAGAGGAAGAGAAGAGAGAGAAAGCCAGAGAGGTAGGTGCGAAAGAGACCCATAGATCAATCCAAGACCCAGCCTATGCACCTGTAGTTTTTCCAGACGAAGAATTTGAACCTCACGGTTGGGCAGAAATCTTAGCAACAATGGACGTAGCCATCAATGAAGAACAATGGACACCTCACTATGATGAGGATGGCTATGACATTTCAATCTTCTCCATAGAGCCAATCATGGGAGAGGCAGTTCTAGAAGAATGCGAACCTAGCCCTGATGCATTTGAGGATGCAAGTGACTCCGATCTAGAGTCAATCATTATGGACCCACCATTTGCATCAGACGAAGAATACCTCCATGAAGTAGAATTTCAACCCCAAAGGCATGGAGAGCTTACAAACGATGTAAGATTAGCAACACATGTGAGCCCAAAGGAAGAAGGAAAGAAACGAAAGAAGAGAGAAGTCTCACCAGAAGAGGAAGAATCTTTGTTTGAGGTCCCAGAAAATTTTAAGAAGTATGAGATAGATGACAGGAGAGTCATGATTAGAATGCCTAAACGAGAGGCACAATGAGGAGAGGCCTATGATAACAAAGAAACCACCAAGAAAGTAGTAGTGGCCCTAGAAGAAGGAGAGGAGAGATGCACGTACATAGGCCATGACCTAACAGAAGAAGAAGAGCACGAATTGATTGCCTTGCTAAGAGAATATAGAGATGTATTCGCTTGGAGTTACAAGGATTTGAAAGGCGTTGACCCCGATATATGCTCACACACTATTCCCATGACCTCAGATGCTAAACCCTCTAAGCAAAAGCCTTATACATATAACGAAAATTACGCTGCTAAGATCAAAGAAGAGATAGATAGACTGGTTGAAGCTGGATTTATCTATGAAATTGAGCACACTGAATGGGTATCCCCCATCATAGTGGTGCCCAAGAAGAATGGCAAACTGCGTGTGTGCATTAACTTGAAAAAGGTTAATGCAGCCACAATTCGAGATAACTATCCGCTTCCCATAACAGAACATCTCTTAGAAAGAGTGGCAGGCAAGGAAGTGTACAGCTTCCTTGATGGGTTTTCGGGCTACAACCAAGTAGCCATAGCTCCAGAAGACCAGCATAAGACTGCTTTTGCCACAGAGTGGGGCATTTTTGCTTTTAGAGTAATGCCATTTGGGCTTACCAATGCACCAGCTACCTTCCAGACGCTGATGTGCCATGTGTTTAAGGAGTTCCTGAGGAAGAGTTTAGAAGTCTATGTGGATGATCTTTGTGCTCATTCCAATGTTAGACAAACCCATATTCCTGAACTCAGACAAATCTTTGACAAATGTAGAGAATATCAAGTCTGCCTGAACCCAGAAAAGTGCGTTTTTATGGTCAGGCAAGGCAAGATTCTAGGACACATAGTGTCAAAGAATGGCATATCTACCGACGAAGAAAAGGTGCGAGCCATAGCAGAGCTACCTAGGCCAAAGAATGTCAAGGAAGTACAAGCTTTCATGGGGCACTGTGGTTATTACCGACGATTTATACACATGTATGTTGTCATTGCAAAGCCCATGTACGGACTTCTGACAAACTTTGAGTGGACAGATGAATGTGAGAATTCCTTCCAAGAGCTTAAACGAAGATTATGTTCAGCACCAATCTTGACCACACCAGATTGGAATAAGCCATTCCATGTTCATGTGGATGCATCCAATTATGCCATTGGATGTGTGCTTGCACAACCTACTGGTGAAGGTAATATGGATCTTCCAATTGCCTATGCCAGTAGACAATTGAATGCGGCTGAACGGAATTACACCACTACAGAGCGAGAAGGATTAGGCATGGTATATGCAGTTAAGAAATTTAGACACTATTTGCTTGCAAATAGGTTTAAATTTTTTACTGATCATCAGGCATTGTTATATCTCGTAAACAAGCCATGCAATACAGGAAGATTAGTGAGATGGTTTCTCTTGCTAATGGAATATGATTTTGAAGTTGTGGTAAGGAAAGGTAGGACTCATTTGAGAGCTGATCATCTCTCTAGGCTCACATCGGGAGAAGCCCCACAAGGAGTGTCAGATGACCTTCCTGATGCTTACTTGTTTAATTTGGAAGTTGTACCGTAGTGGGCTAAGCCATTGGTACCAGTATTGACATACGGGCCTAATCATCCAGTGATAAACACTCGAAATAGAGAAGTTGTAAAAGCCCAAAAGTACCACATCATGGCAGGAAGCATGTACAAGCACACAGATCAAGGGATCTTGGCTTGTTGCGTAGAAGAGGATGAATACGCTAAATGGTTGCAATTAGCACATGTAGGTGCGTTAGAGCAACACTACTCAAAGCAGCGAACTTTACAGACCCTCAAGAGACTCGGAGTACATTGGCCAACTATGGAAGCTGATGTCCAAAAGTTGTGTAAGGAATGCCCAATCTGTTGCACTAAGCCACCTGTGGAACACGCCACTCTTTATCAAGTATCCATTGTACCAGATTGGAGCGAACCTCTCGTATCCTTCCTGAGGACAAACACATTCCCTCCAGACATGACTCTGGCTAGGAAAAGGAGTTTAGAACAAGAAGCCCAGGATTACTCACTCATCGGTAATAATCTATATAAGCGCGGTAAAGATGGTTACCTGAGATTGTGTGTCCATGAAAGTGAGTATCTTAAGATCTTAGAAACTGCTCACCAAGGTGTAGCAGGAGGACATTTTGGACCGGATCGGGTGATCAAGGCAATTCTATTTGCGGGCTTCTGGTGGCCGACCCTTCACATGGATGCACATACCTATGTGAAACGGTGCGATGTATGTCAGAGGACTCAGTATCCTATACGCAAAGATGAGATGCCACTGAAACCTATGATGGGTGGACGTGCATTCTCTAAGTGGGGAATAGACTTCGTAGGTCCTATTAATCCCCCAGCTAAGGGTTCTCATGCGGAATACATCATTGTTGCGACAGATTATCTCACCAAGTGGGTAGAGGTAAAGGCTACGACAAAGAACGATGCTCAAACAACTGCCAAATTCTTGTTTGAGAATGTATTCACAAGATACGGGCTACCTATAGAGCTTGTAAGTGATAGAGGCACTCATTTCTTGAATGAAGTGATTGAAAATCTACTCCAAGAATTCTTGGTAATACACAAGAAGTCTGCCCCTTATCACCCTCAAGCTAATGGACAAGCTGAGAGCACTAATAAGATCTTATGCAATGTACTGACGAAATTAGTGAACACTAAACGCTCTGATTGGGACAAACAGCTACACCATGCTGTTTGGGCATACCGAGTTGCCTACAAAACGGTACTCCAAGCCACCCCCTTTCAGATGGTATTCGGTCAAAACGCTGTGCTACCCTTGGATTTCCTGATTCCTACGTTGAAAGTAGCACAAGAGCACGAATGGACAGGCCATGAACTCTCCTCTAGGATTTTTGACCTTGAACGATTAGGAGAAACACGACTGAGAGCCGCTGCAGGAATATATGCAGCCAAGAAGAGACAGAAGGCATACTTTGATGCCCACGTAAAGGATAAGGGTTTGAAAGCAGGAGATCTAGTTTTAGTCTATACACTGAAACAACACGCAAGGAAGCTAGAAAAGAGAGGCTACGGACCAATGATCATCAATAGGATCTCCACGAGTGGAGCAGTACAAATAGCCACATTAGAGGGTGATGTTCTCCCTAACTATATTAGCGGTTGTAGAGTCAAGTTGTATCAGGAACCCCTCACGGAGGAAATGCTCAGCCGACTCAATACTGCTAAGAAACGCAAAGAGGAAGAAAAGCGCATTCGAGAAGAGGCTCAAGCAGAAGCTTTAGAACGCATCAGAAGGATGAAGTTACGAAGGCAAGGCCGAGATCAGACTAGAGCAAATGACTATGCAGATCAAGGATGTCCCATGGCCATGTGTGAAGTTGCAGGAACAAGCTCGCATAGAATAATCGATAGACGTCCTTTCATAACCATAGATATGGGACGAGGAAAGAGTGCAAGAACCGTAAGAGCCTTGATTGACTCAGGTGCAGCCACTAGTGTTGTTAGAGTGTCTTACTGTCAAGAGTTGCAGTTAACTGTCAATCCTGTGGAAGCATATCTCATAGGATTGGGAGGCGTGGAAACCCCTTGCATGGGCGAGGTGGAACTTCCCCTCTACATTCATGATGAGGCAATGACAGTTAAAGTACTGGTGTGTCAGGATGAGGATCTCACTGAACCTCTTGTCTTGGGTCAAGACTGGATCTATGACCAAGCAGTCAATTTAAACCTAAGAAGTGGACTTCTCCAGGTTTGGATCAATGATAGTCGAGTTACAGTAGAATTAGACAATGGAGCACTCAAGGAACTAGGAAAGGCACAGACTCCTGGTCCTTCCAGGGGTACACATGAAGATGACCATGCTGTTCTTGTCCAAAACTATGTGTTGCAGAGGAATGATATTCGCAAAAAAGGAGTCAGGAATGCAACGGAACTCCCTTCTTTTCCAAAGGCCAGAAGGAGGCAGCAACCCAAGGTGGATCAAAGGCAGAAGAAGCAGAGTACTACCTATGTCCGAGATCAAAAGTACCTGCTCAACAGAATGTCCCAGAAAATAAACCATGTGTGGGTGCGGAAAGGCGAACAACCGGTTGCACCACCGTCAATGACACGGGCGAAGTTTCTTATTAATAACCAACAACATGACATTAATAAGAAGTCTTGCAGAAATTCTCCTGCTAATGTGAAATCTATTTGAGTGCCCAAGAAGTCGATGAAGGCTAGCCCACAATCAAGACAAATTTGGGTGCCTAAGGCTTGCTTGAGGGCACAAGTAGCTACGCCGAGGCCACAACCTAAACAGCATAACGCAGCTACGCATACTGCTCGTATTCACTCGTTCTCAACGCTCAAGAACACACCAAGACCCAAGAGCGTGCATGTAATCAATTGTAAATGGGTCCCTAAAAAGCCTCATTTTCAAACCGCGACACCGAGAAAGCTCTCTAGAGTCTCTACGAAACCGAAAGCAAAGCCCATCCACTGCATTTGGCAGCCTAAGACCTGTAATAAACCCCCCGACCCCAATTTGTAAATTCATCCCCACTTGCTAACTTCATTAGTCTCCTAGGATTACCCAAGCATTAACCACACACACGTGCACCGAACACTTACTAACCCATTATTCGCTCCCGACCCTCATGTTAATATTGTGATGGGAACAACGGTCCTCACTTGTCCTGTACAATATTAACACCTGTTTGTATATTCTCACAGAGACACACAACAAGAAGTAAAATGGCAGATACAGTAGGAACTAGCTCCCAGGCAGGCTCCAGCCCGCAAGTGGTGGACATCGAAAGTCTTCCAATCGAGGAGGAGTTAAAGGAAAGACCAGCGGCATTACGGGCATTGCACGCCATACCAATTTAGAATCCCCCGCAGGGACACACAATGCCGGTGGGCAAAGCCTCACATTGGTTCAGTGACGTTGCTGGCCCCCTGGGTGAAGGCACGTATATGTGGGAATCCGAAGTCAAATTCAATGGACGATGGGGCCAATACCATTTCTTTACCAGGGAATTTGAAAGGCTACAAAATAACGAAGGACTTAAGCCGATCTGGAAGAAGGCAGGGCTTTATGACTACTTCAAGTCCCAACTACCAAAGCCAGATTTCCTCAAATGCTCATATCTAATTAGTACCCTCACCCCCAGCAAAGACAAGAAAGGATACAGCTCCTTTGTGCTCCCATCACTCACAAGGGGCAACGAGCTGAAGCGTTTCCGCTTAACTATCAATCTGGTAAGAGAAGCACTCGACATGCAGGGAATGCACATTCCAACAGAGAAAGAGACAATGGTTCCAGACAACATGAAGAACAGGAATCTGACAAAGCTGAAGGACATGGTTGCAATGACACCCACGATCGCCATCCACTTACGTATGGTCATGCAACATTTCGCCTTCCCCGCACAGGATAGATTCACAATGCCTCCCAAAAAGATTTGGTTTAGCCTCTACCTGGCGGATGCTTTTGAGTTGACCATCAATATGCCCCACTGGATTATCGACCAGATTCATATGGCTCATCAGAGATGGTATAAGAAGCAAAGATCTATATTGTATGGTTGCTGTGCACTCACAAGAATTGTATACAGATGTCTCGCCTATGATGTACCGGTGCAAAGGGCTCTGATCTGGTCCAGAGCATAGGAATTTCAACGACGATTGTCAGCCGTAGGGCCTCCCTCAAAGAAGATGAGAGGCACCGTCCAGATGCCTTGTGCACAAGCTCGCGGTGCAACCCTGACGCCTGAGACCACCCCAAGACTCCCCCGACGAGTGCAACCGTTTACTATCAGGCTACCCAGGCACAACACAGATGGCCCCAATCTTGTATTTCCACCAGTACCGACTGATCTGGAGTTCCCGCATGGGTTCACTCTAGAAGACTTAATTGACGAAGAAGTTGCAAGAATCATAGAAGCTGTAAATGCAGAAGTTGAAGAAGAGCAAGCCAGTGGACAGCAAACTGCCCCAGACCAAGCACAGCCCAGCCAACCAGACGTAGTCAACGTGGACACTGAAGAAGAAGCTCATGGGGAGACACAGGGCAGACACTCAAAAGCAGAAGAACAAGAGTATGATCCAGAAGCCCTACAAGTACTGGAAGGTGCCCCCGCCTACACTAGCGCATTAAAGAAGCTTTACGATACAATGAACCGAGTTCAAGAGCAACACAGGCTCTCATTAGCTGCGGGTAAAGCTCTCATGAACCAGATTCTGGAGGAGGAAGGTGTGGACGAGCAATACCGCGCCACCTTTGAATTGATATCAGATGCTCTAGGAGTACCGGAAACGGTGCACACAGCACTAGTGCACTCACGAAGAATAGAGAGAAGATATGGAAGACGCCCCCCACGCACGGGAAAACAAATGAATGTATTAGGATCAGGACCACAAGGCACACCCACAACCACTGGCACGGCACACACAGTTCACGACACCGAGGAAGCCCACACATCGAGTGCACCCCCATCACCTCCCTTGCCACCTTCTCCCCCACATCGACCTCACTCACCTCCCTCTACCACTGTAACCTCCACTGTCACCACCTCTGAAACCACTACACACACCAACGCACAAACCATCAGCCAACCCACACACTCTACTCCCACTGAAAACATAAGTCTAACTACAGCCACGGTACACCTCACCACCCCGAGCACACTTCCTAGAAGTTCACAATTACACACACCTCTATACACATTCACAACCCTCACCGCTACCACAATCCCCATATTCACAGTCACTCCCACCACGAACCCCACTTTCATGGAGGTATCACCCACCTCTGCACCTCTCCCATCCCCCATTTACCCACAATCTCCCATTCCCCCACCTCCCCCCTCACCCGTCCCCAGTACTGCATTCACAACCCCCTTTCCCTTTCCCTACCCCTCTGCATTCAATACTATTCCTCTCGGTAACTTATTTAATAATATGCATCAATGCATGGCCCAACTCCAGCAACATTACCAACACTTGGACGACCAACATACAAGGCTCTTCCAACGCCACGAGGATCTCCAAGCAAGATGTAGGGATCTTGAAGAGCAGAAGCAGCAATTAGTACAGCAGCACGCGACATTACAGGAGCAATACGCACAATTAGAAGCCAACCCACCTCAAACAGATGATGAAGAACGACGACATATGGACGAGCTGCTCCATTCGCAGATCACGGAAAACCTGAAACTTCGACAGAACTTGGGCCTCCTCCGCAAGCATATGTCGACCGCGTTAGAAGAGAATAAGAGATTACAGAAACAGAACGAAGAAAACCTGGAAGCGGCCATGGAGGGTTCCCCACAAGAGATTGACCCAGAACGATTCAAGGCGATACCCTCTGAGAATATGCAGGTGGTGTTAGAAACTCATGCAGACTTAATGGAGGCCCATGCCGCTTTAGAGAAAGAAAGAGATGAGTTACGAAGACAGTTGGCCACTCAACAGACAGAACCCAGCCCGAGCATAACCGCAGAAGAAACAGCTGAAGAGGTCATTAAACTCCGCGCCGAACTTGAGGAATTACGCAGCAAGGTTATGCAGTATGAGCGTCAGCCCTCCCCTCTGGTAGACCCCGAGCCTGACGACCTGGTGCCAATTGAGGTAGAAGAAACATTTGAGGATCCCTATGTCCCGATGCCAACACCCGGAGGTAAGCGCACAGAACAGGGCATGGACACAATTGAGATCGAGGCACCGGAATGGATGCAGAAGTTAGAGAAAGTAGCCACGACACATGACGACAGGGTGGCAGTCCAAATCGCCTTGATGTCAAAATTGGAGGAGGTGGTCATAAAATCTGATTATTTTCAGAATCTTTCACACCATAGGTGGATCGGCCCATCGGATGATCTGTATGTACCTTTTTGCGTGCTAATGGCGGATTATAATGCGGAGATCAAGCGCCACACCTCAAGGGAACCCACCTCTGCCACCCAATTTGCACCCGATGACATCCCAGAGAGTGCCAAGCAAGGCCATATCCGCCAACCAACATGGAGAATTCGACTGCTTGAAACCTACCCGGAAATGGTAAGAACATGGAACAACATGCCATTGTACATCAAATATAATCCATGTTATTGCCCTGTGTTTCGAAGGAGATCCTGGCCGGAGTACACACATACAGTGCTGACGATTAAAGGATGTGAGAAGTGGTTAAATTATGTGTACTTCGCACCCCCTAAAGGCGCATCTACAATTGGCTATATGATTTCAACGATCCGACATTGGGGGGTCCGTTTCAAGAACGTTCCTGATATCATGACTCAGATGTGCTTGAAAATTTTCGAACTTATGCTGGTCACCTTCAGGACCTTCAAAAATGTCAAGGAACTGCATCTCTCAGCACTAGGATTTAATGAAGGGAACCAGGACCTTGTATACGACATGAGCACGACTCCATCGATCAATGTTGTGTATGCATGGCACGCTCATATAAAATATCTACCGGCCTGCTTCAAACAAACGTTTGAAGAGATGTTTGTCACGGGATTCTGGGAATATCATTCCGAAATATTCATTCCCAGACCATCCCATCTCTTGCAGTTGTTTGCAGTGGAACAAGCTCTCCACTCCGAAAAGCTACGTATGCCACATCCAGAGGTTCCTGGGCCGGTAGACTGGGATGCTCTTCTGACAGACTTGGCCAAGGGGTTGCGAATTGCTGAACATCATTTAGCGCAGGACGTCGTCGAGTACTATATCCAGAAACCCTCTCAACAAGGGTCTGTCAGGGACGACAGACGCGAGAGAGGGGGGGGGTGTTAGCAGTGGACAAGGGAGAGAAGGCCCAAGCAGACAAGGAAGTCAACGAAGATCCGGCAAATAGGCCAACAATTTTCTTCAGGAAGAAGCACTTATGAACATTCACGCAGATTTAGCACTAAGGCAACCTTAATCTTTCAAAACCTCTACACACATTAAAAGTGATTATCATCACTAGGCACCATTGTAAATATCATTTCATCTTTTTGTAGCTCCATTTTGTGCAAGCCAAGGAGTCCTTGAGCTTGAGGAGCATTAGAAGTATCTACCTGCCAAATTTCGTATTTTTTAGATATCGTTTGAGCCCTCAAATAGGCCCTGGAACCTAATTTTTAACTAGGCCGGACACTAGGTCTGGACAGGGCCAAAACTTAGCCAAAAACTATAAAAAGAGCTAGAGAGCTCATTTTTGAGGTAATTGAAACGAACTTGTATGAGCATTTTGAAAGTAATCGAAAAGCTCCATTGATTCTCACTCTTTGTCTTGCCTTGTGTGCGCGTGTGTGTGTATGTGTGTGCATGCTAGTGTGCTTCTCACTCACGCACTTGTGCCGCCACCTGCTCGAGGTCTTCATACCATCCTCACGTCTTCCCGGATTGACATTAAAGGAGGTGCTACTCATCATTGAGCTACAGTTGCATTGCGGACTGTCTGGGCTCTTAATAAGTTATCCAGGTCAGTAGTGGCTTCCTTGGTCTTTTCTTCGCTTTCTAGTTCTAATTTATGATAGGCCTCTCGTAATTCTTGGTAGCGGCTGTTTAGTGAGGCATTCTCAGTAGAGAATAAATTAAGGTGCGACTGTAAGTCAGTGGTTGTCCTCTGCAGCTGCTGATAATTATTGCCAAGAGATGTGAACTCATCTCTTACTTGCGTCATACACATGAACATTTGTTGAAATGCATTATCTACAGTGGGTGATAGTATTAATGGGGTGCTAAATGAAGATGCAGTGGGTGTAGATGCAAAGGGAACGGGGAATGGGGATGGGAAGGTGGATGCTGTGGTGATTGTGGAAAATTGTGAGGTGCCTAAATATGTTTGTGCCGTGAGTGAAGTGAGTGATGGTGCAGTGGGTGGTGAGATGTCCATGTCATTGGACATGTCCAGTGCAGTGACTGTGAATATGGGTGTGATTGTGGGTGCTTTTACGGGTGTAAATACGGGATTTACAAAGGTTGAGGAGTAATTTACAGGGGGGCTGGCTGGAGCAGCTTGGTGGAAAGGGGAAAGAGGGGTTACAGTGGGTCGGGGAGGTGAGACTGGGGAGAAGGTTAAGGGCGGTGGGAATGGAAAAAGGGGTCTTGGAGTTGTGGGAAAGGATGGAAAAGCTGGATGGAGGAATGGGTTGAATGGAAAGCTGGATGTGTGAGGGGGTAGACTAGGTCTAGTGGGTGCGGGACTTGTGGGGTTAGTGGTCGTAAAGACGATTTCTGCTATGTCACCAGCGATAAAAGATGTTGGTCGGGGAGAAGGAGGGTGAAGAGGGGAGGCTAGATGGATGGGCGGTGATGGAGGAGCGGTTCGGGTGGTCGGTACTTCAGTGACGACTGAGGTATGTACAGTTGTAGCGCGGGGTGGGGAATCTACAAGGATGGTTTCTGCTGCCAACGAGCTTTCGGGGACGAGACGTGCCTCCCTAGCTTGTTCTGAAGATTGTGGTCTTGCTGGTACACGAATGTATTCGCCGGGCTTTGAAAGTAGTCGGACTCTACGGGGTCAAACTGTGGTAGTGGCTTTCTTTGCAAGTACCTAAGTGCTTCGTTGGAGCCTATTGATTTGACCAACTCTCTAAATCCTTTGATGTATGCATCTTCGAATCCGCCTGTGACAAGTTCTTGTTCTATTATCGCTTGACTCTCTTCCTCAGTCAGCTTTTTGCGTGCCCAAACTTTTTCCATAGTTCTATACAACTTCTTAATAGCCAATGTGTAAGCTCCTGCTTCACAAGTTTCATCTTCATGTGTACTTGTATCACCATGTGTGTCTGTTTGTTGTCCTTGGCCATCTGTTTGTTCATGCTCTTGGGATTCCTGAGTGCCTTGGCTAGCTTTGTCATCGCCTTCGTCGTCATCGGTTGCTGTTCTTTCGTCATCAGAGCTAGACACAATCTATCCGTGTGGCTGATCCCGGGGTGTGGTGGGATAGCTGGGCCTTTCATATTCTTGAGAAAACAGTTGTCCTTTTGAAAATTGGAACTCATTGGAGAATGCATCGGGCATTTCAAAATCGAACGTTGTGTTCAGTGGCGTTGCTTGTTCTGCTTCTAAATGGGGTATTGGAAAAGAGAACGCTTCCGCACCAATAGTGGTGGGAAGTTTTTCTGCCGTGGTGATAGGTTCTGGGGTTGTGTCTGCTTGAGGTGCAACATTACTCCTGGTGCCCTTCGTTACAACTGGTCTTGATAATCTGATACGAATAGGTTGTACTGTGGGAGTGGCTGCTGTCGGTGACTGCTCTGGAGATGGTTGTGGTGAGGGTGATTCTGGGACTTGTAGGCACGGGATAGTGCCTCTCATCCGCTTTCCTGCTCTCCCTTTGCTAGACTTTCTAGCCTTCTTAGTGGTCCCTTTGAATGCTTTCAGTTCCTCACTGGTCATGGCACGCTCAATCGGTAAGTCATACGCCAAGCACATATATATAATTCTCGTAAGCGCACAACATCCATTGATGACTTTCTTTCGTTCCCATCTATGTTGGGCCAAATAGAGCTGATCAATTATCCAGCTAGCTAGATCAACCGTTTGAGGTCCAGTACATGCTAAGTATAATCCAAACCAGATTCTTTTGTGGGGCATGTTAAAACGATCCTGAGCGGGGAAAGCAAAATGCTGCATGCATATCCGCAATGGCTTGGAGAGCTCAGGGGATATAGCTGAAATCTCCTCCCACTTACTTCCATCACCACGTTTCATCGGCTCTGGAACTAGCCTTTCTTGCTCCATCGGAGTGTGCGTTCCATGTATTTTGAGAGCTGCGCGAATTAAATCTTTAGACAAATAAAACCTTCTGAATGGAGGGTCATTTACCAAGGATGGTAACATGAATGTTCCGGGTAGATCCTTGTTCTCTGAGGCTGTCAAGGTGGTTACTAGGTAAAAGCATCTATAAAAATCGGGTGTAGGTAGAGGGTCACTAAAATATTCTGTAAAGCCCGCTCGTGCCCAAACGTGCGTTAAATCTTGTGTATTCTGTAGTCCTTCAAATTCTCTTGAAAAGAACTGGTACTTGGCCCATGTGCGAAGATCAAATGCCAAATTGGCCTCAAATATGAAATCAGCGTCTGCTAAGGGTCCTACTAGGCCTTGAAACCAGTGAGAGTTACGATGAATCTTCTCAGTATACCCTCTAGGAGGGTCGTCGATGGGCATGGGTCTTGAAAAACCTTGAAACTCTGGTGGTTGCATCGTCGGATGAGATTCCGCGAGTAATTCTCCAATATTGGCCATTGGTGCACTGGGGCCAGCTTCTGATGGTCCTTCTTCGGTTTGCATGATGACTGACGAGCTAATGGAAAAGATCTGCTACAAAAGATTAGCACATTAGTATGGAAATTAATTATGATCCCATTAAGATGAGACCGCAATCCCTTTCCATAACCGATGCGTAACCCGTGTAGCCAAGTGTCATGAAGTGATTGATGCGATGATTCTTTGCAGAGCTAATGCATGTCTCTAGACGCCTACATGGTCAGATTATGCATACATTTCTTGATGAGCTTTTATTATGCATGATGTGGGGTTTCGGTGTATGAATTCATACAAGGTTTGGTTGAGGGTGAATTATTACAAGGGTGGAGTTTAAATGGGGTGGGAGAATTGTTAGATAAGGGGGTACAAGAAGATGTCTGGATACGTTTCGGTATCCATTTCCTAAGAGTCTTTGAGTGGGTGGTGTGTTTCTGGCGAGGGACAAAAAGTTGTATCGGGTTTGGTGGTATTGAAGGATGGAAAGATTTGTTTGGGGACCCAAATCTGCGTGGGTGTGGGTCGATTGATAAGATACTTCTTGGCGATCCAAATCTATCGAGTATTTGTACTTGTAGAAGAAGATCGAGGGGACTTTGGATGCTGACTCTGCTTTTTTTGAAACTTTTGTCATGTTCTTTTCTGCAGTGTTGCCAATAGGCTGTGGTTGCTGTCCTTTTGGCACCCATATTTGTCTCGTGCCACTTGTGCTGTGATGTTGATACTGCTGCTTTCTTTGCCTTGTCTGGTGGTGTCGTCGGTCTGGGTTCCTCTGTTGGGGTTGACTTTGGGTTTGAGAGGTCCATTGGACGCTCTAGTTTGGAAAAGAAGGGAGATCCAACACTTGCGTGACCTGCCCATTAGGAAGTGATTCGTTCTTTATCTTTAATCTAGGCCATTCCGCAGCAAGTTTGGAAGGATGAGCACCGCAGGGTATTGTGCTCATTTGGCTGCTGATGCGACCCACCTGACCGCTGATTGTGTCCATCTGCCCTAGCGGTTGGGTAGCTGCCCCTTCTAGTTTGCAGGAAGCCCCAGGGAAGATCTCCTGTCGTCCTTCTGATTGACAACAGTCTATAGCCAAGCCCGAGTGGGTTGGTGTAGATGTAACGTGACTGATCTGACCAAAGATCTTCCGGTCTTTCGTCGCATGCATTACATAGGGTCTAGGGTTACACACCTCAGTCAGAATGCAATTAGGGAAGTCAAGCGGTATCACTCGCTTTTGATCTAAGGTTCCAATCTGTAAGGAGCCTTGTCTAAGATTTAGGTCCACTGAGTGATCGTATAGCCAATCTTGGCCAAGGATTAGGGGTTCTATCAGGTCCTCATCATGGCACACTAGTAGCTTCGCTGTCCTGGTCACATCCTTAATGAGGATAGGAAGGTCCACCTCGCCCATACAAGGGGTTTCCATGCCGCCTAGCCCTATGAGGTATGCCTCAATTGGCCGCATTTCTATTCCCTGAATCCTTATAGTGGGACCATCTAATCACACTAGTCGCAGCACCTGAGTCAATTAAAGCCCTAAGCTCTTGGCAAGGGTTGCCATGCTCTAGCCTGACTGTAATGAATGGTCTCTTGTCCACTATGCTAGGATGAGTGGTTGACTTTACTTGACACATGGCCATGGGATATTTTGGTGATGTTTCCAGAGGGTTATAATGTTCTCTCCCTAGTCCTTGTCTTCTTAACTTCATGTGTTTAATGTGTTCTATTGCTTCTGCCTAAGCTTCCGCTCGTATTCTATTTTCTTCCTCCTTACGCTTCTTTGCCAACATGAGTCGTCCAAGCATATCCTCAGTAAGAGGTTCCTGATATAACTTGACTCTACAGCCACTAATGTAATTAGGCATTATATCTCCTTCTAAAGTGGCTAATTGTACTGCTCCACTTGTCGAGAGTCTGTTAATGATCATAGGTCCATAACCTCGCTTTTCTAACTTCCGTGCGTGCTGTTTCAACGTGTATACTAGAACTAGATCTCCTTCTTTTAAGCCTTTATCTTTCACATGTGCATCAAAATATGCTTTCTGTCGTTTCTTTGCCGCGTATATTCCTGCTGTTGCTTTCAACCTGGTTTCTCCTAATCGTTCCAAGTCCATTATTCTTGCTGATAATTCATGGCCAGTCCACTGATGTTCTTGTGCAACCTTAAGGGTCGGTATCAAGAAGTCCAAAGGAAGCACAACATTCTGACCAAAAACCATCTGAAAGGGAGTTGCATTGAGTACGGTCTTGTAGGCCACTCGATATGCCCAAACAACGTGGTGTAACTGTTTGTCCCAATCTGAACGTTTGTTGTTCACGAGTTTCGTCAGTACGTTACAAAGGATCTTATTAGTGCTTTCAGCCTGACCATTGGCCTGAGGATGATATGGTGCGGATTTCTTGTGAATCACCATAAAATCCTGTAACAAATATTCAATGACTTGGTTTAGAAAGTGAGTTCCGCGATCGCTCACTAACTCTATAGGCAATCCATATCTTGTAAAGACATTTTCAAATAAGAATTTTGCAGTTGTGTGTGCATCATTCTTTTTTGTGGCTTTTGCCTCTACCTATTTCGTAAGATAATCTGTAGCGACAATGATGTATTCGGCATGTGTACCTTTTGCAGGGGGGTTAATGGGTCCTACAAATTCTATACCCCACTTTGAAAATGCACGTCCGCCCATCATGGGTTTCAATGGCATTTCATCTTTGCGAGTAGGAAATTGAGTTCTTTGGCACACATCTGATGGAGAGTGTTAATCTCCAAAAGAACAAATTAACCTTGAAGTTAGATCACCTCTATATCAAGGTTAACCTTAGACTCCACCAAACTTAGAGATCATTCACCAAATTATCAGAAATATTGAAAGTTCTGAAAAATTCAACTTCTCTGAAAAGTCTGCTGTAGATTAGTCACTCATTGACTAATCAATCCTGTAAAGTTTTTGATAAAACTTTGCACAACACTTCGCCTTAAGGTTGCGCAACTTTGCCAAGTTAAATCTCTCAAAAAGATTAAGTACACTCTGAGAAATGTGTGAAACACTTTACCTATGTCTGAAAGTGCTTCTCTGCAATGGCGACTTTGACACCTGCAACTTCTTAGCATTGGTTCTCCCAACTCTGAACCCGTTTGATCAAGATCTTCTAGCCATAGATGGCTTACCTTCCAACTTAAATTTTAAGCTCTCATTTGTGTAAAACTTTACACTGTGGACTGAGCACTGACCATTTCTTTGAAGATGAAATGTGCGCCAGATTTCTCGACTCTTAGAACATTTTCACATATGAATGTTCCTAAGCAAAATTCTCACAACCTGATTGAAATTAAACTCTCAAATTCTAGCCATAGATAGATTAGCTATGGACTTAGATACGTGCAGAAAGATTCTTCAAAAGATTAAGCACAGAAGGAGAATGGGAGAGAAGATCGACGCGCAGAATTCTACTAAATTTTCTTCTTCATTACTTTTCACACATATGGTTGATGATACATACAATGTTCATCACTTCTTCACCTATTCTTCTCTATCTGATCTATATCACTCTCTCTACTTATGAATACGTATCTGTAGATATATATACGAGTCTAACTCGTCATCCTTTTTCAAAATACATTGAACTATTTACAAGAGTAATATACAAAAAAAACATTTCTGATTCCATTTTCTTCCTCTGAAAGTAATCTTCATTCTTCCATATGTCTTCTCACTTTGATCTTCATAGAATCACTATTGATGATTGTTCTGCTCCAACAGCTCCCCCTCAATCTTCAATTGTGATTACCTGTATCTTCTTTATTCCTGCCATATCTTTAAACCTCTGCAATTTAGGTCCATCCAAACTTTTAGTCATCATATCTGCAAGTTGATCTTTTGTAGGGGTGTGTATAACTTCAATTTCCTTCTCAATGACCTTCTCTCTCAGAAAATGATATTGTATTTCAATATGCTTAGTTCTAGCATGAAATACAGGATTAGCTGCCAAGTACTCTGAATCACATCAAACCCTTTCAAAAGTGTCTTTAGCCATATTACCTCTTTTGCAGCTTCCACCATACCTTTATATTCTGCTTCTGTAGATGACAAAGCAACTGTATGTTGCTTCTTGGAACACCATGAAATCAATTTGTCTCCTACATAGCACAAGTATCCATGTGTTGATCTTCTATCATCAACATTACCTGCCCAATCTGCATCACTATATATCTTGATTCTTGTATCTGAAGTAAACCCATAGTACAACCCTTCTTTGAGTGTACCCTTGATGTACCTAAGTACTCTTTGTCCTGCAATCCAATGTTTCTTTCTAGGACAATGCATGAATTGTGAAAGCACACCAATTGCATATGATAAGTCAGGCCTTGTCAATGTAGCATAAATCAAGCTACCAACCAAACTTTGATAGAGTTTCATATCTCTGAACTCTTCTCCTCCAAACCTAGACAATTTATGGTTCACTTCCAAAGGTGTAGGTGCAACCCTGCAATCTTCCATTTTAAACTTGGTTAGCAAATTTTTAAGATACCTTTCTTGGGTCACATATACTCCATGTTGAGTATAAGAGATCTCCATTCCCAAGAAGAATGATAGGTTCCCCAAATCACTGATTTTGAACTCTTTCTCCATCTGCTTTTTGATCATTTGTATCCCCTTATCATCTGTTCCTGTAAGTATTATGTCATCAACATAAATACACACATAAATGAACCCATCTTCACTTGCTTTGACTAGCAAGCTACTATCTGCCTTTGATGCTTGAAAACCAAGATCATTCAAGAATTTTACAAGCCTATAATTCCAAGCCCTTGGGGCTTGCTTCAACCCATACAAAGCTCTCTTGAGCTTACATACATAATTTGGACTCACTTGATCTTTGAACCCATCTGGTTGCTCCATGTAGACTTCATCTGAAATGTAACCATTCAAGAAAGCATTTTTAACATCTAATTGAGACAACTTCCAACCTTTACAAGCAGCAATTGCAATGAGTGTCCTGATGGTTGTCATCTTTGCCATAGGACTATAGGTCTCATCATAGTCCACTCCATATGTCTGTGCATACCCTTTCACAACAAGTCTAGCTTTGTACCTAGACACACTTCCATCTGCAAATCTCTTTGTTTTGTAAACCCACTTACATCCAATAATCTTTTGACTATTAGGTTTAGGAACCAAATCCCATGTTTGATTCTCTGTCAATGCATCATACTCCTCTTGCATAGCATCTTCCCAATTCTTCTTCCCTTTGGCTTCTTCATATGTAGAAGGGTCTTCATCTGCTTTTACCAAATAAGCATAATCTTTAGTAGTCAAGAATGAAGTGTCATAGCTATACCTTGTAGGTTGCCATTTGTGCCTAGATGATCTCCTAACTTCTGCACTTCTTGAGGTCTCTGGTTCATCACATTCTGGATCAAACCTTGGCCTCTCTTCAACTTCAATCTGCACTTCATTACTCTCACTTTCATCAAGTAATTGAATCTTTGCTTTACCTTTCCTTTGTTCCACTACTTCTTCATCATCTGCATGTACATTATATTTACCTGCATACCAAGTACCTTGCTCATCAAATGTAACATCCTTGGATACAATAAATTGCTTTGTGGATGGACTCCACAACCTGTATCCCATTTGCTTATCATCATAACCAATGAATACATACTTCTCTGCCTTAGGCTCCAACTTATGCCTCAATTGAGATGGCACATATGCATATGCCAAGCATCCAAATATTTTGCAATGATCCAAGGTAGGTTTCTTACCCCACCAAGCTTCATATGGTGTCATACCCTGCAAAGCTTTACAAGGCAATCTATTAACCAAATATGTAGCTGTATTAACAGCCTCAGCCCACAAATAATTTGGGCAATTCTTCTCTTTCATCATGGACCTTGCAAACTCAACAAGAGTCCTATTTCTTCTTTCTGCTACCCCATTTTGTTGAGGAGAGTACCTGCAAGTAACTTCTCTCTTTATACCTGCATTCCACAAATAATCATTGAACTCATTTGAAAAATACTCTCCCCCTCCATCTGACCTTAGTCTCTTCAATTTTTGACCTGTAATTCTTTCTGCATATGCATGATAGTGTTTAAATGTATTAAACACTTCTGACTTTTCCTTAATCACATAAATTGTGATCCACCTGGTAGCATCATCAACATATATGACATAATATCTTGAACCATTTATACTAAAGTCCTTTGAAGGACCCCACACATCTGTATGCACCAATTCAAGTCTTTCTGAGTACATAAATCCATGCTTGGAATAGGATTGCTTATGAGCCTTACCTAATTGACATGCCTCACATCTGTATGTCATGTGTTGACCTGCAATGTTAGGCATTCCAAGCACTGAATCATTGTTAATCATTTCTTTGATACCTCTTTCATTAAAGTGTCCAAGTCTTTTGTGCCAAAGATCCAACTCTGACACCTTTTGCTCTCCATATGTGAACATAGCATGTCCAACATTTCCTTGTACCTTCAATGTGAAAAGCCTTCCTTCTTTCTTTCCTGCAATAACTTGTTTATACCCTTGACTAGGGTCTTCCACATAAACTTCATCATTGGTAAACCTTACCTCATAACCTTTTTCCACAATTTGACCTACACTGATCAAATTCTTTGGAATTGTGGGAACATAGAGTACCTTACTCAGAAGAGTGCTCCCATCCTTAGCTTTGACTGAACCAATTGACTTTACCTTATGCTTTGTATTATCACCTGTCTGCACTGTATGATTAATTGCATTGTGATCTAGGTCAGTCATCAAAGCAATATTTCCACTCAAATGATTACTACATCCTGAATCAATATAAAACACTCTCATGTCCTCATGTGAAGTTTCACATGTATTCATAATGAGAGTCGAATCCTCCTTTTGATCTGATGCATAGTTGTAGTAGGTGTTATTATAGGATTGATTTTGGAAGCTTCTTCCTCCACCTCTTCCAAAAGAATTCCTACCACCTCTACCTCTGAAATTTCCTCTCTGAAATCTACCACCTCTTGCTCTTTGATTAAAGTTCTGATAATTACCATTGTTTTGATTATTGTGCCAACAATCATGAGATAGATGATTGTTCTTACCACATATCCAACAAGCTCTTGCATTATCTTTGTTGTTTCGGCCTCTTCCTCTACTTCTGCCATTTCCTCTTCCTCTTATGAAGTTTGCTTGGTTTGATGTACCTTCTTCTTCACCTGATTGTTGCTTCCCTTTGTTGGCTTTCTTCTTGTCTTTAGAATACATTGCATGACCTGCACTCTTATCAACATCTCCTTTGACATCATTCTCAAAAGTTAGCATATGACCTAACAATTGATTCAAATCAGGAGTAAAATGATCTAATGAAAGTTCTGTAGATAAAATGAAAGGCTTCCACTTCTCATCTCCTCTTAGCCCTGTGAGTATTTGTCTTACCAATTTGTCTTCTTCAATATCTTCATCAACTGCACCTAAAGAGTCTGCAATATCCTTCATTTTTGTCACATAATCAGAGATTGATTGTGAGGCCTTCTTCTTGAAGGTAGTAAATTCTGCCCATAGTGAAGCCTTCCTTGATTTGGTTGTATTTTGGAAATGCTCTTCCAAAGCATTCCAAATGTCACAAGCACTCTCAAGTCCTCTAATGTGAGGAAGCAAATAGTCATTGATTGCCATGTAGATGATGCTTCTTGCTTGAGCATCCTTCTTCATCCAATTCTTCAAGTCTGCAAGCTCCTCCCTAGTTGGAACACTAGGATCTCTGAATTCTGGCTTTTCTTCATCTCCTGTGATGTATCCTATCAGATCTTTGCTCATAAGGTGAGCTTCCATCCTCATAGACCATGCAGGATAGTTCTCTCTATCCAACTTTTCAATTTGGAGACTATCTCCCATCTTTACTTCACCTGTAGCTTCAAATCTTTAACCTTTACAGATAATAAGTGTACCTTTACTTCGAATGTTGCTCCTTCTGATCCTTTTGATACTCTTTGTATGTCTTCCTTCAAGTTTTCTTCAATCTTTACCCTTCTGCACCTTCAAAATGTAAAATTTTGTATTTCTGCAATAGTCGGAGTCTTCTTCACTTCAATTTTGACACAACCTGCTCTGATACCACTGATGGAGAGTGTTAATCTCCAAAAGAACAAATTAACCTTGAAGTTAGATCACCTCTATATCAAGGTTAACCTTAGACTCCACCAAACTTAGAGATCATTCACCAAATTATCAGAAATATTGAAAGTTCTGAAAAATTCAACTTCTCTGAAAAGTCTGCTGTAGATTAGTCACTCATTGACTAATCAATCCTGTAAAGTTTTTGATAAAACTTTGCACAACACTTCGCCTTAAGGTTGCGCAACTTTGCCAAGTTAAATCTCTCAAAAAGATTAAGTACACTCTGAGAAATGTGTGAAACACTTTACCTATGTCTGAAAGTGCTTCTCTGCAATGGCGACTTTGACACCTGCAACTTCTTAGCATTGGTTCTCCCAACTCTGAGCCCGTTTGATCAAGATCTTCTAGCCATAGATGGCTTACCTTCCAACTTAAATTTTAAGCTCTCATTTGTGTAAAACTTTACACTGTGGACTGAGCACTGACCATTTCTTTGAAGATGAAATGTGCGCCAGATTTCTCGACTCTTAGAACATTTTCACATATGAATGTTCCTAAGCAAAATTCTCACAACCTGATTGAAATTAAACTCTCAAATTCTAGCCATAGATAGATTAGCTATGGACTTAGATACGTGCAGAAAGATTCTTCAAAAGATTAAGCACAGAAGGAGAATGGGAGAGAAGATCGACGCGCAGAATTCTACTAAATTTTCTTCTTCATTACTTTTCACACATATGGTTGATGATACATACAATGTTCATCACTTCTTCACCTATTCTTCTCTATCTGATCTATATCACTCTCTCTACTTATGAATACGTATCTGTAGATATATATACGAATCTAACTCGTCATCCTTTTTCAAAATACATTGAACTATTTACAAGAGTAATATACAAAAAAAACATTTTCTGATTCCATTTTCTTCCTCTGAAAGTAATCTTCATTCTTCCATATGTCTTCTCACTTTGATCTTCATAGAATCACTATTGATGATTGTTCTGCTCCAACAACATCACATCTCTTAACATAGGTCTCAGCATCCATGTGAAGAGTGGGCCACCATAATCCTGCAAAGAGGATGGCTTTGATTATCCTATCTGGTCCAAAATGACCTCCTGCAACACCGTGGTGTGCAGTCTCTAGTATGCTAAGATAATCGCTTTCATGAACACATTGTCTTAGATATCCATCTCGTCCTCTTTTGTATAGATTATCGCAAATAAGTGAATAGTCTTGAGCTTCCTGCTCTAGACTGCGTTGTCGCGCTAAGGTCATTCCTTCAACGTGTTCGTCCTCAAGTATGTCATTAAAGGCTCACTCGAGTCTGGTGTGAGAGACACGTGATATAATGTAGCATGCTCTACTGGTGGTCTTTCACAACAAACATGGCATTCTTTACACAACTTGTAGACATCTGCTTGCATCGAAGGCCAATATACTCCTAATCTATGCAGAGTCTGTAATGTTCAATGTTTCGAATGATGTTGCTTTAATGCACCTATGTGTGCCAATTGCAACCAATTCGCATGTTCTGATTCATCTACACAACAAGCAAGAATCTTCTGATTATCCTGTTTATATATGCTTCCTACTATGATTTGGTATCTCTGAGACTTGGTAATCTCTCCTTCTTTGATCTTTATCCTAGGATTCTTGGGTCCGTATGTGAGAATAGGAACTATAGGCTTAGCCCATTCTGGTGCTATCTCAAGGTTAAACAAATATGCGTCAGGTAACTCATCCACTACTCCTTGAGGAGCTTCTCCTGAGGTTAATCTCGAAAGGTGGTCAGCTCTAAGATGTGTCTTTCCTTTCCTGACTACTACTTCAAAATCGTACTCCATGAGTAATAGAAACCAACGTATTAGTCGTCCTGTGTTACATGGTTTGTTGACTAAGTACAATAGTGCTTGATGATCTGTAAAGAACTTGAACTTGTTTGCCAACAAATAATGTCTGAATTTCTTCACTGCGTAGATCATCCCTAATCCTTCTCGTTTTGTCGTGGTGTAATTTCTTTCTACTGCGTTTAATTGTCTGCTCGCGTAAGCTATGGGGAGATCTATGTTACCTTCATTCGTGGGTTGCGCTAACACACATCCTATGGCATAATTGGATGCATCCACATGTACATGGAATGGCTTACTCCAATCCGGGGTTGTCAATATAGGTGCTGAGCACAAGCGTCGTTTAAGTTCGTTGAATGAATTCTCACATTCATATGTCCATTCAAAATTGGTTAAAAGAGAGTACAAAGGCTTGGCTATGATTGCATACATGTGTATGAATCTCCTATAATAGCCGCAATGACCCATAAATGCTTGTACCTCTTTGATGTTTGTCGGCCTAGGTAGATCTGCAATCACCTTCATTTTTTCCTCATCCGTAGAGATTCCATTTTTTGACACAATGTGTCCTAGAATTTTGCCTTGTCTGACCATGAAAACACATTTTTCTGGGTTCAAACAAACTTGATATTCTCGACATTTGTCAAATATTTGTCTTAACTCTGGGATATGTGTCTGCCTGATATTAGAATGAGCACATATGTCATCGACATAAACTTCCAAGTTCTTGCATAAGAATTCCTTAAAAACATGACACATGAGTCGCTGGAAAGTGGCGGGTGCATTTGTGAGCCCAAAAGGCATTACACGAAATGCAAATATGCCCCATTCGGTGGCAAATGCCGTCTTGTGTTGGTCCTCTGGAGCAATGGCTACTTGATTATAGCCTGAGAGTCCATCAAGGAAGCTATAAACTTCCTTGCCCGCAACTCTTTCCAATAGATGTTCTGTGATAGGAAGAGGATAATTGTCTCTAATCGTGGCGGCATTAACTTTTTTAAGGTTAATACACACACACAATTCTTCATTCTTCTTAGGCACTACCACAATAGGGGATACCCATTCGGTATGCTCAATTTCGTAAATGAATCCTGCTTCTATGAGGCGATCTATCTCCTCTTTAATCTTCGCAGCGTAGTTATCATTGTACGTGTAAGGTTTCTGTTTCGTAGGTTTTGCATCGGAACTCATAGGGATTCTATGAGAATATATATCTGGATCTACTCCTTTCAAATCTTTGTAACTCCACGCGAACACATCTCTATATTCGCGCAATAGGGCCACTAATTCTTCTTCTTCTTCCTTCGTCGAATCATGCCCTATGTATGTACATTTTTCTTCTTCTCCTTCTATGGCAACTATTATTTTCTTGGTTTTCTCTCGGTTATCATATACTTGTCCGTCGTTCGCCTTTCTATTAGGCATTCGTACCATGATTCTTCTATCTTCGATTTCATATTTCTTGAAATTCTCGGGTACTTCAAACAAAGATTCTTCTTTTTCTGACATGGTTTCTTTCTTCTTTCTTTTCTTGCCTTCACTTTTGTTAGTCACTTGAGTGGCTATTCTCACATCATTCATAACTTCTTCGTGTCTCTGAGGGTGAGTTTCTACTTCGAAAAAATATTCTTCCTCTGATGCAAAGGGTGAGTCCATGATAATTGATTCTAAATCGAAATCACTCGCATCCTCAAATGCATCAGTGTTCGGTTCACATTCTTCTAAAATTGCATCGCACATGATTGGTTCTATCGTAAAAACTGAAATGTCATAGCCATCCTCGTCACAGTGGGGTGTCCATTGTTCTTCATTGATGGCTACGTCCATGGTTGCTAGGATTTCTGCCCAACCATGGGGTTCAAACTCTTCATCTGGAAATACTACAGGTGCGTAAGCGGGGTCTTGAAGGGTTCGTGGATGTTGTTCTGCACCTAAGGTCCTGGCTTCTAATCGTTCTTCCTCTTGTTTGGCTACTTTACACATCCATAAATGAGTATCCTCATGCAACCAAGAGGGGTCTGACTCTAATGAGTGCACGGATTCCGTCTTTACCTGAGTCTTATGGATGGTATTCCATTGTATTGGGGGTACGTCTTGATGTGAATAGTCTTTAAGATTGACTTTGGTAGTCCCTCCTAAATGTTGCAAGTACAAAGAATTGGTTCCCCAATCTTGTACAATTTGCAACTGACGCATGAATGGTCGTCCCAATATCATCTCATAAGCATGATTTTTCGTAAAATCACAAATGGCGAAGGTATGCTCAAATTCTACACCACAAGTGGTGAGAGATATGCCTTCTAGCAAGCCTAATGGTTTTTCTATGTGTCCGTCAGCCATTTGTAGCTTCATCCTAGTGTGTCTTAATGCTGGCTTACCCCAACGTTTCCATAAAGCGGTGGTAGCTATGGCTACTCCGGCTCCTGAATCTAAGATGGCTTTCGTGGTGTAGCTCTGATGGGTTATCGGAAGATAAGTGTTACCTTCCTCTCCTTCGCTTACATCTCCTATCTTTTCTACTGGTATTTTCGGTACCTTCTTTTGTGATCCTATCTGTGAGGGAGTAGTAGCAAGCTCAGGGAATTGATTTGCTACATGTTTCCACAATTCTGGTTTTACCTTTAACAATTCCTCTAGAGTGAGATTACACTGTACTTTGGTGTTCTTGATCACTTCCGTGTTTCTAGGGATTACTGATTCGTCATTCCTCACGATTATCGTGGGTGCTCTCATACTAATAGACTTTGCTTCCCAAGGTCCTGTGAACTGAGGTAATTCTTGTAAAGAATTAGATTCAAAAGCTGTGTGTTCACTCAGTTGTTCTTCCTCTACCTCATCGTAAATAGAGGGAATGTCTTGGGGAAATTGTTCCTACAAGTCGTCTATTTCTTGAATAGGAGGATGAGTTCCTTGTTCTTTTCTCCATTTCTCTTCTTGGATTTCTCTCAAAAATTCATGTGAATATCTATGTATGGAAGACAAGTTGTCTTGACTTTCTGTATTGGGTACTTGAGACAGGGATGGTGCATTATTTTCCTGTGTCTTTGGGACAATAGGGTTCCTAGGCTGATCCTTTTTTTCTTTGCTCTCTATCAAGTGTTCTAGCCTCTCCATTAGTCCTTGAAAGTGTAGTTTAGGTTTTGCCATGTTATTCCAATTAAGATATCTCGAGGCTTTGAACAAAGCTTGTGCTAACTCTACCATCTTCATGCAAAGTTTGGTTCTCTCAATTTCTAGATCAGCTCGTGGGTAGTTCTTACTCATTTCAGCTACCTGAGGTCCTTCTTTTAATCTAGCCTGATATGCACGAAACATCATGTCTAGATCTTCTGGTATGGGTTCCGCTAAAATTGATCCTGATTTCTGAGCTGGATTCTCTTGATTCAATTCCTGTGAAGTCAATTCTAGGATTTTGGCTCTAGATTCCTTCAAACTTCCTTCCAACTCAGTTATCTTTTGACTCCACTTTCTCTTTATTCTTTCTCTAGAATCTTTCCAAGATTTTGTCTTTTTACTGCTAGATTCTACAACTTCACTACTTCCAGCTACTTTCTCTTGATTAAGCTGTTGGTTTTGTAAGAGCGCCTAGGCTCTGGTGATAGCTTGGATAGGCACATATGTAGGGTTGGATCCATCTGCGTTGTTTACAATGCCTATCACGTTAATCGGTGTCACATTCGAAGCATTAATTGGGTTCTTAGGACAATCTTTGATTATGTGCTCTTTGCCACCATCGGCGCAAAAGCCTTGTATGTTATAGTACTGTGATTGTCTTGATATCGGGGGATGTGGACAATCCTTTATGAAATGGTCTCCTTGGCACCTAAAGCATGGTCCTCTAGGGCCTTGTGGTCTCTGTTGTCTCAATTGGGGCCGTGGATTTGGGTTTGTGTACATCACATTAGCATAGTCGGGCTCCCAACTAGGTTCCACTGGTGGACTATCATAATGATATGTCTCCGCATGTTCTGGACGGTTTGTTTGTTGTATGGGCAGTCCTGAGCCGTATGATTCGTGTATCTTCTCTCAATTGTACAGTATTGGCCACTAGGGTTGGCTTGAGGTTGTGGTGCATTGAGACACACATTTGCCAAATGATTTCCACCACAAGTGTAACAATGCTTGTTTGTTAGTACCCTAGGTTTACTAGAAACTCCTAGTTTCTGGGCCACTTTTTCTGCTAGGTCTTCTATTGAGCTGGACAATTTTGTGGATGCTAGAGATGAACATTCTGAGTCCTTGTAGACTTTTGAGAGTTCCAACTCGTCTCCTAAGTTATCCTCAATGTCTATACATATTCTTACACACTGTTCTAGCGTTCTGGGTTCTTTTATGTAGACACAGGAGCGTAGTTTAGAGCTCAACAAGCCATCTAGAAACAATGACACTTGCTTGGCTTGTGAGGGTAGCTCTTGCATTTGACATCTTTCAACATATTGTCTAAACCTACATCCTGCCAGTCTAACTGTTTCCTGAGGGGTTTGTTTCAAGCTATGAATCAACAAAGACGTGTCATGTCTGATTCCACTTTTAGAGAATTCAGTGATGAATGACTCTAAAAAGTGATGGATATCTCTAAATTGCCTTTGTTGCAATGGTTGGAACCAAGTTAAAGCGGTATTCTTTAACGTTAGTCCAAATGCATTGTATTGCGTGAACATGTCTTCAACTTGTTCGGCTCTTAGTACTTGCTTGAATTCTGCAACATGGTCATAGGGATCTCCTGTCCCATCAAAGTAATTTTTCATGGATTTCACTAACTGAGTGGGTCTCAATATTCTTGCGTGTTCCCGTGGTCTAGGTAGAGGAAAATCATCTCTACCACCTAGTATTCCATGATCTCTTTGTCTATCCGCTCTATTAGTGTCTGTGGTTGTTCTATCTCTCCCTACGGGATGAGTGAAGCTTACTTCGGGTCTTTCTTTATTTTTCTCTCTTTGATTTCCATGGGTTGATGATGTTCCTGCCCCTTGTTGACTTGTATTCATGTTCGTTCTAGATGGAGGGAATACCAATTCACCTCTCCATGTGTATGTGTTTTTAGCGTGGTCCGACACCACAAAGACTCTTTCTGAAGTCTCATCCAGGTATACAACCTTTCCAGGTGTATCTGGGTCCTTGAACTCGTATATCGTGATGATACCTACCTCACTAAGTAGTTCTGTCTTGTATCTCCAAAAGGCTTCATTAGTTTCTTTATTTACAAACAACTCTATGCTTCTGTTGTCTTGAGGGATCCATTCTGGGATTAGTACTCGTGTCAGTACAGATTTCCCTCTAGGTGTTCTAGGCTCTTCTAATGGTTCTTTTCCTTGAGATTTAGTTTCCGTCTCTAGCTGAATCACGCCAAACTCATTGGTATTGTTTGGCTGCGTACTTAAGATGTACATTGTTCCTTCCTTGTCTATGTACGCGTCTCTCTCGAATTTCACCACTGGATGTTCCAATCCAATGGGTTGATCGGGGTTGTGCATTTGCACCACTTGCCTTCGCAAACCATCCTCATAGATGCGAGCACCTAATCGGTTGGTTCTGAGAAACTCTAGTTGCGTTCTATAGGGTCCTTCTGGTTTTTCTATGTATGCTACATTTGACCCTCCTTCTGGTCTTTCCGTGCTAAATGCCATTTCTGAATCACTAGTATCTGAGCTCTCGTAGGGATAACTAGTGTTCAATTGTTGAGCCCACGATCGTGCAGTAGTTCTTACACTTGCCTCTGATGATCTAAGGCTTCGTCAGTCTGACTTGCCTATATGTTTGCCCGATCTAAGGTTCATTAATTTTCTTCCTTGCACACTCAGTACACGCTCAGATCGTCAATGATTCTTCCTTTTTAATTGCTTGTTTCTTTTTAATGTCTTTAAGTTCTTGTCCAACTGTATGCGTCAGGAATTTAACTTTCTGTGGTACTTTCGAGTTCTCGTTCCGTTAGACTTAGGTTCTTTCCTTTAGGTTTTCATATCACACACCCTTATCTTTACTTGATAAATTTAATTCTCTTGAACTTGGTGCGTTCCTATCGTCGTTAATCCACAATGCTAACGTTTATCCTAAGCTAAGAATTGACTGAGGGGGTTGAGTAATCTTCCAACCTCGAGTCAGCTTTTCTGGTTGCTCTGATGCCCAAGAAGCCGCGCTTCCCAAGCTTTATGCCCTTCACCGCCTTGCTTTGGTTGCCTTTGATTGCCCTTGCTAGACCTGGAAAAATCCAATATTAGACCAATATCACAAATTGTTGGTGCAAGACAATCAACAATTGAAGGTCTTTAAGTTCGCAGAAACTTCAGAAAAATATTTCGTTAAAAAGGTTACCGGAAGGCACCGGAACAGTACCGGAAGGTTACAGGAACAGTACCGGAAGGTCACAGTAAAGTCACCGGAATGTTACTGGAAATGATTGCTTTTACAGTTTTCAGTTCATGAAGAGTTGAAGGATGAAAGGAGAAAGAAAAGAACAAATTTTGGAGCATGGAAGAAAACCGGAAAAATTGTACACACATGTATAGTAGTATAGTCTGCGTTATAAGCTTGTACAAATTTATCTATAAATACCTGGAAAATGTCGAGGCGCGTAGTGATGAAAAGAGTGAGAGGAAGTAAGAGGAAATAGGAGAATGAGAAGTTAGATGTCATGAGACATATGAGAAGTTAGTTGAGTTTTCCTCTCATCACTCAACTGTAACTGTCTGAGTAATTGAAAAATACTGCGCCGAAATTTCTGTGTGTTTTCATCTGTGATAGATGATTTGTGAAATCCTTTTGAGGATATCTAAGTCTATAGTTAATCAATCTATAGCTTAAGTTTCAGAGTTTGATTGTAAACATAAAAACAAGAATTGTCAGTAGGAACATTCATATGTGTTGAGTGTTCAAAGTTTACTGAAACAGGCGCATTTTCGGTGATCAATGTTTTGATCATTTCTCAGTGCATACTTTAAAGTTTTGCATGAGTGAGAGCTTAATCTTTAAGTTAGAAGATAAGCTACTCGTAACCAGAAGCATTTGCTTAAACGGGTTCTATTCAAGGAGAACCAAGTCTTAGAAGTTTCAGGTGTAAAGATTGACTGTTCAGAATGACAGTTACAGACATAGGTAACTTGTGAAGGTGATTTCTCAAGTTATACTAAATCTTTTGAAGAACTTTAACTTGAAGGAGGTGCGCAAACTCTAGGCGACACTCCATACAAAGTTTCATAAAAATTTTCCGCATTTGATAGATTAATTTGAAGAAACTGTGCAGCAGAATGTTTGTGTTGTGAAGTTTTGACTTACTCTTGGTATAGAGGTGTTCTAATCACAAGAGTAGGTTGTTCTTTTGGAGATTAACACTCTCCATCAGTGGTATCAGAGCAGGAGACATCAAAATCAAAGAAAGGAAGATCCCAATTGCTGCGGTTACAAAGAATTCAACAACCGAAGAACTAAAAGGTGAAAGCTTGAAGGCAAAACCTGAGGAAGAGATCATACGATATCAAGAAAGACAAACGGAGTCTAATTTGAAGCAAAGGTACATATATTATTCATAAAGGTTGAAGATTTCAATACACAGGAAGACACAAGATGGGAGATTCTCTGCAGATAGAGAAACTGGATAGGGAAAACTATCCTGCGTGGTCAATGAGGATGGAAGCTCATCTAATGAGCAAAGATTTGATAGCTTATATCACAGGAGAAGAAGAAAAGCCACAGTTCAGAGATCCTAGTGTTCCGACTAGGGAAGAGTTAGCAGATTTGAAAAACTGGATGAAGAAAGATGCTCAAGCTAGAAGCATTATCTATATGGCAGTCAATGATTACTTGTTACCTCATATTCGAGGTCTTGAAAGTGCAACGGACATTTGGAATGCTTTGGAGGAGCATTTCCAGAATACTACTAAGTCAAGGAAGGCATCCTTATGGGCAGAGTTTACAACCTTCAAGAAGAAGGCTTCTCAGTCCATTTCAGATTATGTGACAAGGATGAAAGATATTGCAGATGCATTAGGAGCTGTTGATGAAGACATTGAGGAGGATAAATTGGTAAGACAAATTCTTACAGGCCTAAGAGGTGATGACAAATGGAAGCCGTTTATTTTGTCTACAGAGTTATCACTTGATCATTTCACTCCAGATTTAAATCAGTTGTTAGGACATATGCTAACATTTGAGAATGATGTTAAAGGAGATGGTGACAAGAGTGCAGGTCACGCAATGTACTCAAAAGATAAAAGGAAGAATAGCAAAGGAAAGCAACAAGCAAATGAAGATGAAGGAACAACTAGCCAAGCCAACTTCCTAAGAGGAAGAGGAGGTGGCAAAGGTAGAGGAAAAGGCAGAAATAACAAAGATGGAGGCAAAGCTTGCTGGATTTGTGGTAAGACAAATCATTTAGCTAATGATTGTTGGCACAATACTCAAAGTAATAATGGATATAGTCAAAGTTACAATGCAAGAGGAAGAGGTGGCAGAAATCAAAGAGGAAATTTTAGAGGCAGAGGTGGTAGGAGTTACTTTGGAAGAAATGCAGGTAGAGGATTCCAAAGTCAACAATATAACAATACCTACTACAATTACGCTTCAGAACAGAAGGAGGATTCAACATTGATATTGAATGCTACTTGTGAAAGGCAGAATGAAGATCAAAGAGTCTTCTACATTGACTCAGGATGTAGCAATCACCTGAGTGGAAACATATCATTGATGACTGATTTGGAAAATAAAGTTTCTAATCATGTTGTTCAAACAGGTGACAACACAAAGCATAAAGTGCAGTCGATTGGATCAGTAAAAGCCAAAGATGGCAGTACCTTATTGGGTAAGGTTCTGTATGTTCCTACAATTCCTAAGAATTTGATAAGTGTAGGACAAATTGTTGAAAAGGGATATGAAGTAAGATTCACTAATGAAGGAGTATACGTGGAAGATCCCAGTCAGGGATATAAACAGATTGTTTCAGGAAAGAAAGAAGGAAGACTGTTTACATTGAAGATTCAAGGCAACGTTGGTCAGGCCATGTTTACATATGAAGGACAGAAAATTTCTGAGTTAGATCTTTGGCACAAGAGGCTTGGACATTTCAATGAAAGAGGTATTAAAGATATGGTTAACAATGGTTCGGTGCTTGGATTGCCTAATGTTGTAGGTCAACATATGACATACAAATGTGAGGCATGTCAATTTGGTAAGGCTCATAAGAGTTCTTACTCCAAGCATGGTTTTATGCACTCAGAGAAGCTTGAGTTGGTACACACAGATGTGTGGGGACCATCAAAGGATTTCAGTATAAATGGATCAAGATATTATGTGATTTATGTTGATGATGCTACTAGATGGATCACTATCTATGTGATCAAGGATAAGTTAGAAGTATTCAATACATTCAAACATTATCATGCGTATACAGAAAGAACTACAGGTCATAAACTGAAGAGACTAAGATCAGATGGAGGGGGAGAGTATTTCTCCAACGAATTCAGTGACTACTTATGGAATGCAGGTATAAAAAGGGAAGTTACTTGCAGGTACTCTCCTCAACAAAATGGTGTAGCAGAAAGAAGGAATAGGACTCTTGTTGAGTTTGCAAGGTCCATGATGAATGAGAAAAATTGCCCTAATTATTTGTGGGCTGAAGCTGTAAATACAGCTACTTATTTGGTCAATAGGTTACCATGTAAGGCCCTGCAGGGTATGACACCATATGAAGCTTGGTGGGGTAAAAGACCTACTCTAGATCATTGCAGAGTATTTGGATGTGTGGCATATGCATATGTGCCATCACAATTAAGACACAAATTGGAACCTAAAGCTGAAAAATATGTTTTCATTGGTTATGATGACAGACAGATGGGATACAGATTGTGGAATCCATTCACAAAACATTTTCTGGTATCGAAAGATGTTACGTTTGATGAACAAAGTTCTTGGTATGCAGGAACAGTTATTAACAATACAGGTGATGAAGAAGAAGTGAGTCAAAAGAAAGGTAAATCAAAGATTCAAATAATTGATGAAGAAGAAAATTATGAAGTGTAGGAAGAAGTTGAAGAAAGGCCAAGATTTGATCCTGAGTGTGAAGAACCAGAAACCTCAAGGACTGGAGAACTCAGAAGGTCTTCAAGAAATAGATGGCAACCTACAAGGTACAGTTATGATACTTCATTTTTGGCTACGAAAGATTATGCTTACATAATGAAAGCAGATGAAGACCCTTCTACATATGAAGAGGCAAAAGGTAAGGAAAAATGGGAGAAAGCTATGCAAGAAGAACATGATGCATTGGTGGAAAATCAAACATGGGATTTAGTTCCTAAACCAAATAGCCAGAAGATTATTGGATGCAAGTGGGTCTACAAGACCAAAAGATTTGCAGATGGAAGTGTGTCTAGATACAAAGCTAGACTTGTTGTCAAAGGGTTTGCTCAAACATATGGAGTTGATTATGATGAGACTTATAGTCCAGTGGCAAAGACGACAACTATCAGAACACTCATAGTTGTTGCTGCGAGCAAAGGTTGGAAGTTATGTCAGTTAGATGTGAAAAATGCTTTTCTGAATGGTTATATTTCAGATGATGTGTTCATGGAGCAACCTCAAGGGTTCAGAGATAAAAGGTATCCAGAACATGTGTGCAAGCTCAAAAGAGCGTTGTATGGCTTGAAGCAGGCTCCAAGAGCGTGGAATTACAGACTTGTAAAGTTCTTGAAAGAACTTGGTTTTCAGGTGTCTGAAGCAGATAGTAGTCTGCTTATAAAAGCAAGTGATAATGGTTTCATATACATGTGCATATATGTTGATGATATAATCCTTACAGGAACAGATGAGTTAGGTATACAAAGACTCAAGAAGCAAATGGAAAAGGAGTTCAAGATAAGTGACTTGGGAGACTTGTCATACTTCTTGGGTATGGAGATCACATATACTCAGCATGGAGTATTCGTGACCCAAGAAAGATATTTGAAGAGCTTGTTAATCAAGTTTAAAATGAATGATTGCCGGATAGCACCTACTCCAATGGAGGTCAATCACAAACTGAGTAAGTTTGGAGGTGAAGAATTCAAGGATGTGAGACAATATCAGAGTTTGGTTGGTAGTCTTATCTATGCTACCTTAACCAGACCTGATCTATCATATGCAGTAGGAGTATTGTCTCAGTTCATGCACTGTCCAAGGAAAGAACACTGGATTGCAGGACAAAGGGTGTTGAGGTACATTAAGGGTACACTCAAAGAAGGTTTGTATTATGGTTTTACATCAGATACAAATATCAAAATATACAGTGATGCAGATTGGGCAGGTAATCCAGATGACAGAAGGTCAACCTATGGATACATGTGTTATGTGGGAGATAAGCTAATCTCATGGTGTTCCAAGAAGCAACATACAGTTGCTTTGTCTTCTACCGAAGCTGAGTACAAAGGCATGGTTGAAGCCGCAAAGGAAGTGATTTGGGTAAAGACTTTAATGAAGAATTTTGACATTATACAGAGGACACCAATTATATTTGGAGATAATATGAGTTCATTATATTTAGCTGCTAATCCTGTTTTTCATGCCAGGACTAAACATATTGAGATTCAGTATCACTTTCTAAGAGAGAAGGTGATGGATAAAGAGATTGAAGTAATCCATACTTCAACGAAAGATCAGATAGCTGATATGCTTACAAAAAGTTTGGATGGACCGAAGTTACAAAGGTTTAAAGATATGGCAGGAATAAAGAAGACAGAGAAAACCTCAATTGATGATTGAGGGGGAGCTGTTGGTGCAAGACAATCAACAATTGAAGGTCTTTAAGTTCGCAGAAACTTCAGAAAAAAATTTCGTTAAAAAGGTTACCGGAAGGCACCGGAACAGTACCGGAAGGTTACAGGAACAGTACCGGAAGGTCACAGTAAAGTCACCGGAATGTTACTGGAAATTATTGCTTTTACAGTTTTCAGTTCATGAAGAGTTGAAGGATGAAAGGAGAAAGAAAAGAACAAATTTTGGAGCATGGAAGAAAACCGGAAAAATTGTACACACATGTATAGTAGTATAGTCTGCGTTATAAGCTTGTACAAATTTATCTATAAATACCTGGAAAATGTCAAGGCGCGTAGTGATGAAAAGAGTGAGAGGAAGTAAGAGGAAATAAGAGAATGAGAAGTTAGATGTCATGAGACATATGAGAAGTTAGTTGAGTTTTCCTCTCATCACTCAACTGTAACTGTCTGAGTAATTGAAAAATACTGCGCCGAAATTTCTGTGTGTTTTCATCTGTGATAGATGATTTGTGAAATCCTTTTGAGGATATCTAAGTCTATAGTTAATCAATCTATAGCTTAAGTTTCAGAGTTTGATTGTAAACATAAAAACGAGAATTGTCAGTAGGAACATTCATATGTGTTGAGTGTTCAAAGTTTACTGAAACAGGCGCATTTTCGGTGATCAATGTTTTGAACATTTCTTAGTGCATACTTTAAAGTTTTGCATGAGTGAGAGCTTAATCTTTAAGTTAGAAGATAAGCTACTCGTAACCAGAAGCATTTGCTTAAACGGGTTCTATTCAAGGAGAACCAAGTCTTAGAAGTTTCAGGTGTAAAGATTGACTGTTCAAAATGACAGTTACAGACATAGGTAACTTGTGAAGGTGATTTCTCAAGTTATACTAAATCTTTTGAAGAACTTTAACTTGAAGGAGGTGCGCAAACTCTAGGCGACACTCCATACAAAGTTTCATAAAAATTTTCCGCATTTGATAGATTAATTTGAAGAAACTGTGCAGCAGAATGTTTGTGTTGTGAAGTTTTGACTTACTCTTGGTATAGAGGTGTTCTAATCACAAGAGTAGGTTGTTCTTTTGGAGATTAACACTCTCCATCACAAATGGATGATCAAGCACTTGAGTTTATACACCTTTTAAGTCCCTTCACTTTTGGCAAAACTTTTCTTCCCAAGGTCCCCTTTCTTTCCTAGTCCCACAGATGGTAAACCTCAAAATAGCTTATCTAAAAATAGACGTATCCTTTAAGAAAAAAACAGTTGAGGTGACGTAGTACTCGTCAAGAGCTTTCTAACGAGCTATTAAGCTCAAAAAACGGACTTCGGATGAGGAAGATATGAGCGTTCAGGCCCTAGGGGGTAAAAACTGACAAACAGGTTTTTCTCCAAATATGAGCTAAGGGGTCTCCTATGAGTCTAATCACCCAAAAATTTCCCAAAAATAGCCCCAAAATTGGCCAAAAAATGAAACCCTAAAATTTGCGATGGGGGTGCACAATCGCGATGGCGTGAGACAATCGCGATGGTCTAGGACCGTCGCGATGGCGTGAAGGTGAGCAATCGCGATGGTCTGAAGTGCACGGTCGCGATGGTCCAAAAGTGAGCAATCGCGATGGCTCGATAAGGCGGACAATCGTGATTGCGTCAGTCAACGGTCAACGTGAACAATCTTGATGTTCCAAAGTGAACCGTCGCGATGGTCACAGATGCGATGGCTTGAGCCAATCGCGATGGTCCGGGCGCGATGGCGTGAGCCAATCGCGATGGTCCAAAAATCGAGTTGTCGCGATGGTGTAAGGGTGTCGTCGCGATGGCGTGAGGTGCGAACCGTTGCGATGGTCTAGCTTGCCATGTGGCAGCGTCGACGCGATGGCGTGAGCCAATCACGATGGTGTGGGGTCAACAGAACAGTCGCGATGGTCCGCAAACCGTCGCGATGGTCCAAATGAACCGTCACGATGGCATGAGACCGTCGCGATGGTCCGGACGAGCCGTCGCGATGGCGTGAGCCAATCGCGATGGTGAGACACAATTGCGATGGCGTGAGCCAATCGCAATGGTCCACCAAAATGTGATTTTTTGCAATGCAAGTATGGATTCCTAGAGGCGCAAGTGTGCTCTACACGCTGGTGTGGTCGAATTCTTCAAATTCCGAGCTTTGCAGACCATTGCGATGGTCTGACACAGTCGGAAATTTCTGACAGAAACTGAAAATTTTACCTTTTCCAAGCTTTCTTGATGCAGTGCAGCTCTGTACCTGCAAGAAAACTCAAGAAAACAAAAGTACACACAAGCACAAAAGCTCTCTCTCACTCTCTCGCATGCACAAATGAGGGGAAATGAGGAGAATGGGTGGATATGGTGAATTTTCTGATTTTTTTGGAAATGAAGATGATGATGCGATGATGAAGATGGAGTGTGGGGGAGGTGAAAAACACTAAAAACTAACTAAAAACAACAACAAAAACTGAAATTTTTACCTTCCAACGCCACTTCTTGCTATACTCTTACCATCACACATTCGTCTTAGACTCGATCCCCGGCAACGGTGCCAAATTTGGTGTTGCTCTAGCACAATGGTGAGAACCACGTTAAGAAGCTCCACCTCCTTAATGTCAATCCGCGGAAGAGATAGGAGTGATATGAAGATCGTGAATGTGAGATGAAGTGAGAGTGAAGGTGAGAAGCATAGAAATGCACACACACATACACACACACTACGAAGAGACAAGCAAGACACAATGGAAGGTGAGAAATCAACTCTATTACTCAAGAACACTATTACAAGCTCAAAATAACTCTAACCTCAAACAAGCTAACCTCAAAAATGAGCTCTCTAGCTCTTTTTATAGTTTCTAGACTAGTTTTGACCCGTTTCACATCTAGTGACCGACATAGTTAAAAATTAGGTCCTAGATGCTATTTGGAAGGGTAAATGGTGTCTAAAAATAAGGAAAATTGATACGCTTGTTCTACCTAAGCTCCTCAAGCTCGAGGACTCCTCGGCTTACACAAAATGGAGCTAGAAATTAAGAAAAGGGTTTTTCTATGTTACATATGTTACAATAGTGATAAAAATCACTGTTGGAGGTTTTTGAAAAGTATTTGAAAACATAATTCTTTGAAAAAAAAGATTCGACTGGCTCCCTGCTCCGTTGTTACATGCTTCCGCGTCTTCTATGCCTCTGGTTGCTTCCAACAGGTGCGTACAAGGTTTTTCTACAAGGAATGAAATATGCATATTTACTAAGCCTATCAACCTTTTGTTAAAAGTCAAGCTTCAAGCTAAACATTCATGGGAAATCAATCATGGACATGTGGATCAATCAAATGAGGTCAAAAGCCACGATATTCCATCAAGAAAAGTAACTCAACCACTCCCCAAGTCATCTCAACTAAGTCCTCCAAGTTAGTAGGCTGATTTGGAAAGATAGTTCCTAGATTTTAGGGGCACACTTCTCATTATAAAAGGAGCATGTATCGTGATTTCTTTTGGGCCATCTTCTAGGCATTTTAGCTCATGTAAAGTGAGCACTAAGTGCTGGAGTTGTGATAAGCAAGCCCCTTGCTTGCTTGTTTGTTTTCTTTGAGTAAGCATATCTATGTGTGTGTGTAGGCAATGTTGCAACTCCCTACCTCTGAGTTGTGAGCATTAGGTTTCCCTCTTTATGCATCCGTTTTATGTAACTCTTGTCTCATTGGATATCTCTCTCCTTGTGTGTAGGCTCTATTGGAACTATTTTGCTTTGAGTTGTAGGGGCTCGTTATCCTTCTCTGTTTATCCATTTGTTATGATTTTGGTGTCATTTGGTAGCCATTAGAGTTCTATAAATTTGATCCAATTTTGAGATTCATTCTATAGTCTCTGAGAAAAGTTTGTTTGCATGAAGTGAAGTCTTTGTTCGACTAGTAGTTGTGAGCATTCAACTAGCTCATCTTCTGGATATTGTTTCTCTCTGTGTAAGCATGCATTTTTTTTTAAATTTGTTTTGTTGGAAAGCTCTTCGCTTCTACTAAAGTTCCACAAAAGGTCACTAGAGTTATCTCCATATGCCTTGAGGAAGATCATTTTTGGTGTGTAGAGGTAGGTAAAAGAAGGGTACATGTGGAGGTCATTCAAGCTTTGTCATTGCATAGGGGTTGAGATACTTCCCGCATCAGTGTTATCATAGCATTTTGGCATCTTGGAGGCATCAAATACTAGCAAGATGAGCTCTTAGAGTACTTGGTTGAAGATTTTCATCAATAAAAGCTTGTTGGAGGTAGGTCACATCAAGGGAGAGCTATTCTACTCAAATTTTCAAGAGTGCAAGGTGTCCATCTAAGGAAGGCTTTGGATTAAGGTAACTTTAGAGCCTCATTTATATTTTGCACACATTGGAGCATTAGCCAAGGGCTAGAGAAAGTAGAAAATACCAAAGATGGGAGACCTCAACACTCAAATTGAAAAGCTAGACAAGGGGAACTATCAACCATGGAGATTTAGGGTCTCCAACTACCTTATGGGCAAGGACCTTTGGGGATTGATTAGTGGAAGTGAGCCAAGACCTAGTTTGGAAGAAACTCCAACTAATGACCATTGAAGAGCCTTTAGGAAATGGAATGAAGGAGACAAGAGGGTTATCTTTATCCTTTCCCAACACATTAGCAATAGCATGATCGGCCATATCCAAGACTTGGATTCAAACATGAAGGTATGGGAGACACTTGAGAGGCTTTATTCAACAAGAACCAAAGTAAGGAAGATCCAACTCAACAATGAGCTCAACGAGGTTAGGAAGAGCTCAGGAAGTAGCATAAATGACTACATACTTAAGGTCAAGGAATTGTCAGATGCATTGGGATCCATTGGAAGCCACATAGATCATGATGATCTTGTGGCTTATACTCTCAATGGTTTGATGGATGATGAGAAGGAGAAACCCTTTAGCACTTTAGTATACATAAGGTATAATCTTCCCAATTTTGAGTAATTGGTTGGTCTCATGGTCAGCAAAGAAATGAACATAGGTGGAAGTTCAACTAAAAGGAAGGATGCACAAGTTTTTTATGCACGTAATCAAAGGGGCAAAGGAAGAAGAGGATGAGGTAGGGGCAAAGGAAGGTTTGGAGGAAGGCAAGTCCACTCAAGAAATCAAAGACATGACCAAGGCACCTCATCACAAAGAGGTAGAGGAAGAACAAGAGGAAGAGGAGGAAGGCATTAACAAAACAAGAACCAAGATGGCAAAGGATGTAATATATGTGGCGATTGGCCACTATGCTAGAGATTGCTACCAAGGAGGAAACAAAAGGAGCTATATTCAGGTTCTTCATATAAAGGCAAGGTAATTATGCCTCTACAAGTTCAAAAAATGACAATCTCTTGATGATGCACATGGATGGGAATTCAAACAAAGTAGATAACACTTGGTTTATTGATAGTGGATGTAGCAACCATATGAGTTGCAACGCTTCTTGGTTTACTAATCTACATGATTCCAAAGGTAAAGGACATGTAGAAGTAGGTGATGATATAGCCCATGAGATCTCCCATGTTGGAGATGTAGCTTTCGATGACAAGGAGGAAGGAAGATGTCTCAAGGATGTCTTGCATGTACCTGCCATCACAAAGAACTTGGTGTCTATAGAGAAAATGGTTGAAAGAGGCTATCAAGTAAGATTCAACAAAGCTGGATGCTTTGTGGAGAACCCTAACCAAGAGTACAAGTTCATAGGAAGAGGAAGGAAGGAAGGGAGACTCTTCACTTTGGAGGTAAATTCTCATTCCACTCAACATGTCTACTTCACATATGGAAACAAGAAGATTTCAGAGTTTGACTTGTGGCACAAGAGGATAGGTCACATCAACATACAAAGAATGAAGGAAATGCAATTCAAGAGGCTGGTTGAAGGGCTTCCCAACTTTCAAGGACAAGGTACGAAGCATTTATGTGAATCTTGAAAGAACTAAAGGGCCATCCTTACGGCCGTGAAACCATAGAAACTCGTAATTTTTAACACCAATCTTGGAATGTGTGCTATTCGATTGGGCACAGACAATAGCATTGACCACCCTCATAAGGTTTTCTTCATGAGATTGCATCTTCCAAAGTACTTCTTCATGTTGTTGGATGTCATCATGAGCACCTCAAAGTTCATGCTGCAGGAGCTTGAGCTACTGCTCGAGTGTTACCTCGGGTAGAGGTGACTCACCCAAATCCTCCATGGTATTCGTAGGGTCCATGGGCATGTAGAGAACAAAACCCTCTTGCTAGATATGTAAAATCAATTTTGAGATTGCTTGAATTAAAATGTAAAAGGAAGGGTTTTTCTTGGGAATTGAAAAAGTAAGAAAGAGATATAAGTTGTGTTAAATATAGGAAAAGAGAACTAGAGTGACAACACAAAGAGATAGTGTAGCGGTAAAACACTTCCCTTGTGAGATTGAGGTTGTGTGTCCAAATCCTCCCTCCTTGGTGAATATAAAACTCCTTATTGCCACTCATAAATTAAAATTGGTTTGCACATAGCCAACGACTGCCAATGGTGGCCAAGGGAGCCATGGGTGCCAAAGATGCCTATGCTCTATGCCTTAGTCGATGCCTTGGAGTAAGTAGAAGGATTAAACATAGGTGTAAACATAGGTTCTAGTTTTGGAACTGGAACTGAAACTACAATGGGAACAGAAAACAGAAAACTGAAAACAAAAATGAGAATCGAAATGAGAATCGGAATTAGAAATCAGAATTAGAATTTTAATTCGCAAACAAAAACAATCGCGAATAGCAAAAATCTGTTGGAATCAATGTCCAACAATGGTTCAAAAACTCAAGAATTGATAGGATATGTATTGTTCTTTATGAGGTTTATCACAACAAAAAGCTCTAGGCACCATGGCTACGCAAAAGCACTCCTAAACTGCCCATGCAAGTTCAAATCCTGTGGACAGCAGTCGTGTAAGGTTCTTCTTCCATTGTTTCTTCTCACACACTCTTGTGGAGGTGAAGTTTTTGTGAAGGAGAGACTACTCTCTTGGAGCAAGAAGTCTTCTACAAGGTGGTGGTAACTATCTTTTGTGAGTTAACCTTCTATTTTGTTTTTAGGGTTTCTCTACCCTAATCTCAAAATTAGGGTTGGTTGATTTACAATTTTGTTACACTATTTTGTGAGAATAAGGTTAGCTTTGTTGCTCATTCACTTCACACACTTAGATTATTTCAACATAATCTAAATTTTGTATCATCATCTTCTTGGATATTCTTCTATTAGTGAGTGCACCACTTTATGTGGTTGAGTAGTACTCCCATATTGTAATTTGGACATCTATTTTTAAGTGAGTAAGCATCTAGCTTACGTTCCCTATCCTTGTCTCAAGATCTCTATCTTTCTATCTCTCACTTAATATCATCTTAATTAATTAAGTGTGTATGCTCAAAAGGTTTTAGTATTGGAACGATCATGGGGCCCCAAATTCCAACACTTGGTATTATAGCATAATTGAAACACAAACTTAGTTAAGATGAGTGAGATTAGAATTGAAATTGAAGACAAGTTAGATGGATCTTCTAATTATCCCATGTGGAGTTTCATGATGATGAATATTTTAGTGACAAAGGATTTATGGATTATCGTCAATGGATCCTTAACAAGACCGAGATGAGAAGGCAAAGAAGGAGCTACAACAACTTCAAGAGGTACTAGAATTACTATTACAGAACCAGCTGAAGAAGAGGTAACCACTTCGACATCCAGAGTCACAGGTAGGTCTTTATCTACAGTTCCTCCTACTGAAGATCAGGCAAGGTGGGATGCTAAAGATGCTTTAGCACTCTCATTCATAGCAATGAGTGTCAAAAATCATATTCTACCAGAGATCAGATCTTGCAAAAGTTCTAGACAAGCTTGGTTAAAGCTTGAGAATCTTTTTCGGAGCAAAAATCCTGCTAGGAAAGCTCACTTGAGGAGACAACTAGCAAATACAAGGATGAAAGCTGGTGAGTCAATTCAAACCCACATTACGAGACTCATTGACTTGAGAGATCAAATTCTAAATGTAGGAGTTGAGATATCAGATGAAGAAATGGTAAATACGCTGATTAATTCACTTCCTATTTCATATCGGTCTTTCATAAACACTCTTACCCTTACCACAAGAGATAGAGAGGTTACATTTGAAGAGCTAGAGTTTTTGTTACTTGAAGATGAAGATGAATTGAAGGGAATGGAAGAGAATGAAGAAGCACTTTTATCTTCATCAAAGGGTAAAAAGAAGAAGAAGGATAAGAAGGAAAAGCAATCCAAGACAGAAAGTAGATCCCTCTCACCTTCTACTTTAGATTCTATTTCTACTACATCTAAAGAAAAGTCTTCTAAGAAGAAGGAAGTAATATGTTATTACTGCAAGAAACTTGGACATTTAAAGTCAGCATGTTATAAAATGATTGTAGTAGAAAAGAAAAAGGCATCAGGTAATGTTGCAGAAGATGATAAAAAAGGGAAATCTCAAGGTGATTCTTATGCCTGTATCACCATTGAGGAAGTAGCTTTTGATCAGGCAGCTTTACAAGTTCTTTCAGCAAGTCCTTGGATATTTGACTCAAGTGCTACAAATCATATGACAGGTTGCAGAGATGTGTTTTCTTCTCTTTCCTATTCTTCAGGTAGAAGAGTTACTATTGCAGATGGCAATGATTTGGATGTTGTGGGAATAGGTACAGTAACTCTAAAGTCAAGAGAAGGTGGTAATTTTTAGATTTCAGATTTTCTATATGTACCTAAAATGAAGAAGAATCTGCTACCTATATCTGCTTTTTTATGTGATGGTTTTAAAGTTGTATTTGAGAGAGATCTTTGTAAGATCTTATCACACAAAGAAGACAAGTGTATATTGCAAGGTGAGCATAGAGGAGGGATCTTTGTTTTGTCAAAAAGCAGTCAGGCATATGTAGTCAAATCTTCGTCACCGGTGGAAGATATGAAGCTATCGCATGAGGAATTTGGACATATTAGTTTTGGAGTTCTCAAAAGTATCAAAGATAGAGGTATGGTTGAGAGTTTACCTCATTCAAGCTACCAGATGATTCAGATACATGTGAAGGTTTTCTTGAAGGTAAGATGCATAAACTACCTTTCAAGAAACATGGTCATATTGTAGCTACCAAGAAATTGCAGATTATTCATTCAGATGTGAATGGACCTATGAGAGCAAAATCTATTCAAAGCTTCATGTATTTTGTTCTGTTCGTTGATGATTTTACGAGATATTCATGGATCTACGGTCTTAAGTTGAAGTTAGAAGTCTTTCCTATGATCAAGAAGTTTGAAGCTATGGTTGAAAATGAAAGTCAGGAAACTATCCAGATTCTCAAAAGTGATAGAAGTGGAGAATACTTGTCAAACGAGTTCGAGTAATTTCTTGATGAGAAAGGTATTACTCGACACCTTACTATTGCTTATACTCCTCAGCACAATAGTGTTGCAGAAAGAAAGAATAGAATACTTGTTGAAATGATGTGGAGCATGATGGTGTCCAAGAAGCTTTCACCTAAATTCTGGTTTGATGTAGTACATATAGCTAATCACATTTTGAACAGGTCATCTACAAAAGCTTTAAAGGTAATCACACCATATGAACCTTATTATGGTAGAAAACCTAATGTGAGTTACTTTAGAGTGTTTGGATCACTTTCTTATGTACATGTTGAGAAAAAGGACCGAGGCAAACTAGATGTAGAGGAAAAGAAAGTTGTTGGATATCCTGTTGAGAGTAAAGGATACAGGTTTTATGTTCCAAAGACAAGTGAAGTTATTCTTTCACATAATACTTATATTGCTGAAAATAAGGTTTATGATAAAGAAGCAGAAATTCCAAAGTTAATTAGTGAAAATGACTATGGATTTTTTAGAAAGATTCTGGATGTACATGTTCAACCATATCAGGAGGGAGTTAAAATTCCTAGGATTCAAGAAAGAGGAATTTCACAATCTTCTATACAGTCAGTTCCACAAGAGACTTTGATTCCAGAAATGGAAGAAGTTAAAGTTCCAAAAAGTCCCAGTACCTCGACAGGACAAGTTCCAGAATGTGTGGAAGCTGAAAGTTCAGAAACAGTTTCACCACTATTTAAAGATACACCTAATATCACACTTGGAAGGATAGTGGTATAAAGACTTTTACTGGAAGAACAAGGAGTCAGACTAGACAACAACAACAAGATCATATAAGAACAAGATGTCAGACTAGACAGCAACAACAAAAAGATCAGGTAAGTTTTGCTGAAGACATTGAGATTCATGATATTTTGGCTTTTGCAACTTTTGAAGATGAACCTGCATGTGTTAAAGATGCACTTAAAATTCCTATTTAGAGAAAAGCTATGCAAGAAGAGATTGATTCTATTCATAAGAATCAAACTTGGCAGCTATGTGAGTTACCAGAGGGAAAGAAGGCTATAGGTGTAAAATGGATCTTCAAAATCAAAAGGAAAGCAGATGGTACTATTGATAGATACAAGGTCAGGTTAGTTGTCAAAGGATATGCACAACAAAAAGGTATTGATTATGATGAGATGTTTGCTTCTACGTCTAGGATGACTGTTATTAGGTCAATACTTGCTCTAACAGCACATTTTGGTTGGCATATATATCAACTTGACATTAAAACTGCTTTTCTAAATGGTGATTTACATGAGGATGTGTATATTCAGTAGCCAGAAGGTTTTGAAGAGACAGGTAAAGAACACTTAGTGTGTAAGCTTATAAAAGTTTTGTATGGTTTAAAACAGGCACCTAGAGCATAGTATGAAAAGATACATACATGTCTTTTGTCCATTGGTTTCCATAACTCAGATGCGGCTCCAACTCTTTATGTTAAAGCTGAAATAGGTATGATGATTGTAGCAATCATTTATGTGGATTATATTATAGTCACAGGTCCCAAAGATGCAGATTTGCAAATGTTCAAATAACAATTGAAGCAAACATTTGATGTGAATGATTTAGGCATTTCACATTATTATCTTGGGATTCAGTTTTTGTTTCAAGATGAGTGTATCTATATGAGACAACATAAGTACATTGAGAAACTTTTGGAGAGGTTTCAGATGAGTGATTCTAAACCTATGCAAACACCTATGGATCAGAACATGTCTTTACAAATGGTAGTGAATGCAGAGCCATTTGATGGTACTCTATAAAATGAAGCAGTTGGTTGCTTGATATATCTTTGTAATACATGTCCTGATATACAGTTTGAAGTTTCTCAAGTATCAAGGTTCATGCAGAATCCAGCACTATTCCATTGGAAAGTAGTAAAGGGGATCTTTCAATATTTGAAGGGAACTTCAAATTTTGCTATCGTATTTTCGAAATCTACACATTTGTTACTAAAAGGATTTTCAGATTCTGATTGGGCAGGTGATAAAGACACAAGAAGAAGTACTAGTGGATTTTGTTTTATCTTGGAGATTGTCTTATTTCATGTCTTTCGAAGAGACAACCCACTATTGCCACTTCATCATGTGAAGCTGAATATCATGCAACATTTACAGCTACTCTAGAGTTAGTTTGGTTGTAGAAGATTTTCCGTTATCTTGATGTGAGAGTACATGAACCCATTTAGATATTCTTAGATAGCCAGAGTGCTATAGCTATAGCTAAGAATCTAGTGCATCATACAAGGACAAAGCATATAGAGGTACACTACCACTATATTCGAGAGCATATAGCTAAGAAGCACATTGAGCTAGTTTATGTTCCTTCTAGTGAGAATGTTGCACATATATTTACCAAAGCATTTACTAGAGATAGTCATGAGAAGATTTGTAGGTTACTGAACCTTGTACCATTGTGACATTGAAGGAGTGACTGTTGGAATCAATGTTCAACAATGGTTCAAAACTCAAAAATTGATAGGATATGTATTTTTCTTTATGAGGTTTATCACAACAAAAAGCCCTAGGCACCATGGCTAAGCAAAAGCACTCCTAAACTACCCACGCAGGTTTGAATCCCATGGAGAACAGCCACGTAAGGTTTTTTCTTGCATTGTTTTTCCTCACAAATAGTGCCGATTGACAAGAGCTTTTTGGGATAAAACTTTTGATGATCGCATAGCAGCTTTATGTGTTTTGCTTTATTCATGGAGGTCTCACTATTGCTTTTGGAGGGTACCATAAGAAGAGCCTTGCTCATTGTTAAATCATTAGTCAAGGATCACTCAAAGATCTCAAGCTTGAAGGAGGTCTTCTTGAAGAGAGAGTGTTCACACACTCTTGTGGAGGTGAAGTTTTGGTGAAGGAAAGGCTACTCTCTTGGAGCAAGAAGTCTTCTACAAGGTGGTGGTAACTATCTTTTGTGAGTCAACCTTATATTTTGTTTTTAGGGTTTCTCTACCCTAATCTCAAAATAAGGGTCAGTTGATTTACAATTTTGTTACACTATTTTGTGAGAATAAGGTTAGCTTTGTTGCTCATTCACTTCACACACTTAGATCATTTCAACATAATCTAAATTTCGTATCATCATCTTCTTGGATATTCGTCAATTAGTGAGTGCACCACTTTATATGGTTGAGTAGTAATCCCATATTGTAATTTGGACATCTATTTTTTAGTGAGTAAGCATCCTGCTTACGTTCCCTATCCTTGTCTCAAGATCTCTATCTTTCTATCTCTCACTTATCATCTTAATTAATTAAGTGTGTATGCTCAAATGGTTTTAGTATTGGAACGATCATGGGGCCCCAAATTCCAACAACATCAAACAGAGGCCAAAATGAATTTAAAAAAACCCCTTCATAGTGACATACATAAAGCTCTGATACCACTATTATTAAGATCTTAACTCATGCACACATAGAGGTTATGAATTGCTAAAAATCTTAGAAATTGCTTGAATGATGTGTGTGTGTGAATCTCCTCCCATCCATATATACCCTCTTGTACTCTAAAAATAGCAATGGTATAGTGTCGATCTTCCACCTATGCTTCCTTTATCTCTTGAAGCAATGAGCTTTCTAGAATTGTAAAGGTCATTTGATACATTATTAGTGATAATGCATCAGCTACTATATTCTCTTTGCTCGTCTATATAGGATTTCCATATGAAACTCCAAAATTATTCATTAAATGCATTTTCCCACATCATGGCTTTCCTAAAGTAATGTAATCTGATTCTGATATTAGATTTTGTAATCATTTTTGGGTTTCCTTATTTCAACATTTTGGTTCTAAAATAGATGTTAGCTATGCATTTCATCCCAAAAGTAATGGACAAAGTGAGACTAGAAATAGTACTATTCTTGATTTATTGCATTATTATTCATTAGATAATCCCAGTAACTGGGATGAAAGGTTGCCATTGCCTCAATTTGCTTACAAAAACACCACACACACCCCTATTCGACATGCACCTTTTGAAATTGCTTATGGTAGAAGGCTTCGCACTCCCATGTCACTCACACAAACTGATATTCCGATGGCGCATTCTATTTCTCAAGATCTCATTTCTATACTTTACAATGCTCACGAGCACATTAGGAAAAGTCGAGAACATCATACACGTAATATCAATGCAAAACAATGAGCCAAGGAATTTAAGGAGAATGATATTGTATGGTTACGTATTATTAAAAGACGTTTGAAAAATATTTTGCAGCATCCTCAAATTAAACTTGCGCCATGCCATTATGGACCATTTTGCATTATACAAAAAAATAATGATAATTCATTCAAATTAGATATACCATCTCATTGGAATATACATAACTCTTTTCATATTAGTTTACTTAAACCATTTATAGGAACTTTACCACTCACTCCACTTCTTGATGACCCTCCTTTAATTGAAGACCAATAAGAAATCTTAGTGCCTGAGAAGATAATTGATCATGATGTCACTATTACATGCACACGTACTCAATATGCTCGATATTTAAGTAATTACAAAAATCACTCTATTGAATATTGTCAATGGATACATAAAACACAATTAACACCCTAGTATGAACACTTAATTTCTACTTATTTTTGTTCACTGATGGAACATGTGACTGGCCATCCATGTTTATTTTTAATTTATCAACTCACGTCAGTTGCTTTTTCAACTCAGGGGCATGTTATGAATTATGGAATCTATTGAACAAGGAATTGTTAGAATGTTAATTTATTAATGTATTAATGTGTTTTGGTGTTTTTGATATAGCAACTAAAAGGTTTGTGAGGGTTTGAAAGGTGTGAAGGGATGGACATCAATAATCCGATTTATAATTTATAAAGTTTGTAAATAAACCCAAGTAAAGGGTTCTATTTTTATAAACAATTAGTAAACTAGTGGCTAGAATAAGGATTGCTGTAGATTGAATGTTTTGATGTTAAAAGCAAAGGCTTTTTACAAAAGTTATCAACTTTTACTTTCATGCATGCTTCTTGAAGCTCCTCTCATGTAACCACTATTTTGACGTAATCAAAAACTCCTATAAATACATGCACTCTCTGGAATTTCAAAGTAGAGTGCATGGGGGTAGATTGCACCCAATACTATGTTCTCTCTCGTCTCCATGCATACTGTGTGTTTTCAGCATTCATAATCTCTATGTGGGTGTGAGTTAAGATCTTGATAACAATATGTATATGTATATGTATATGCATATGCATATGTATATGTACATGTATATGTACATGTATATGTATATGTATATGTATACGTACATGTATATGTATATGCATATGTATATGTATATGTATATGTATATGTATATGCATATGTATATGTATATGTATATGTATATGTATATGTATATGCATATGTATATGTATATGTATATGCATATGCATATGTATATGTATATGTATATGCATATGTATATGTTTATGTATATGTATATGTATTTGTATATGCATATGTATATGTATATGTATCTGTATATGCATATGTATATGCATATGTATATGTATATGTATATGTATATGTATATGTATATGTATATGTATATGTATATGTATATGTATATGTATATGTATATGTATATGTATATGTATATGTATATGTATATGTATATGTATATGTATCTGTATCTGTATATGTATATGTATCTGTATATGTATATGTATATGTATATCCATATGTATATGTGTTGACAATAAAGGTCAAGCACAAGCATAAAAGCGCATCATGGAAGTGGAGACACAAGAAGAAGGAGCAAGTAGGGAGCTCCAAGAAGCACTTGTCAAATTTTCATAAGAAATCCCTATAAAGCTAGTGATTTTTATCACTAAAACCCATTGTAAATACCATTTTTCATTTTTGCAATTTCATTTTGTTCAAGCCGAGGAGTCCTCAAGCTTGAGGAGTATTAGAACTATCATCATACCAATTTTCATAATTTTTAGACTCCGTTTGAGCCCCCAAATAAGCCTTGGAGCCTATTTTTTAACTAGGCCGGACACTAGGTCTGGACAGGGCCAAAACCACTCAAAAAACTTTAAAAAGGGCTGGAGAGCTCATTTTTTAGGTTAGCTTGTTGTAGATTTCAGCTTGGTAAGAGTGCTCTTTTGTAATCGAAGTCCTTCCATTGTTCCACTCTTTGCTCTTACTTTGTGTGTGTGTGTGTATGTGTGTGCATGCTTGTGTGCTTTCACTCACGCACTTGTGCCATCACTTGCTCATGGTCTTCATACCCATCCTCACGTCTCCACGGTGTCCTAGAGATATTCATCTCTACTTTCATGTCTTGATCAAACTCTCGATGATAAATTAAAGGATGAAAGGCCTCATCGACGGAAGTCTAAATCAGGGATTTTAAACTTACACTTAAAAGTTTGGGCCACCTCAAAAGAGTGTGGTGAATCCACATATTGATGGGCATATTAATATGGTAGTGACTGTTTGCATGATGCGGAAGGGAGTTTCCTGTCCATGTTTGAAGTAAGAAGAATGAGAAGGATGGTCAGAGGTTATCGGAGGGGCAAGTTCTTGAGTACAAGTTATAGTAGGGAAGTCAGATGAAGATGGATGAGAGATTCATGTGTAATGGCGCAAGGCATCTCTTATTAGACCTGTATAAGAAAAAAAAAAGATTGAATAAAAAGATCGAAGGAAATACTTTTAATTATATGCTTTCATTTATTAATAAGTAAGCAAGCTTGAGAAGGATTGCTGCCGATGGATTATGACTACTTCAAAGGTGAAGGACGGAGCAGTTCTATGAACCGATTGTTTGCATGATGTATCTAAAGCGAACATTTTTTATTCCGAATAAGCATGGAGGGGACTCGAAGAGAAGTATGATGGAGGCTGTTGCGGCAGCGATGCATGAGATAAGTGGGGGCTCTTCTAGCAGATCACGAAGGAATAAAAACAAGTGTTGCGCTGCATGCTGGGGAATGGGAGGGAGAATGCTATTTATCTGAGGAGGAGCCGCTGCTGCTGGGGGGCCAACATTCAGAGGTAGAAGGACCGAACGAACTGCTGCTGTGCGCTGTTAGATGAGAAGTTCTGAAGAATCGGAAGGATTACGTGAACAAAGAGGTGTTGTTAGGGATGATTATCATCGGAAGGGCTCTTTCGCATTATTGGGACATGACATAATTAAGAGAGGAGGGAGAGAGAGTAACAGAATAGAACGGACAGTCCACAGTAAGCTACGTGCAAGATAAGATATCTTCGTTCCATTCGGACGATTATGATCTGATCTGACATGCATTAGAGAGAGAAGAATTTCTGATGATCGCGTAGAGGACAATGATGTCAAGATCGTTCATCACCAACTTCGAATCTCCTGCCATACTGCTGCAGAGAAGGCCAATTTCATGTATTTTTTATCTGGCGATCTATCTGCTCTGAGGAGGCGTCGTAGTCTGGGAGGACTTGCTTCATGGAGTCTACAAGCGATACGGCAGCATAATCAAGAATGTGATAGCTCAACAACTGGCAACGTACAACTAGAGGAAGACCGTTCTGCAGTTCTACATGTAGAGAGCCGACAGAGGAATATCAAAGTACAGAGGAATCATCACCTCTGTGTGAGATCGTTTACTGTTGTCATTAATATTGTCTTATTATGAAGTGGACGCATGTATTATGTCTGTAACTTATGAATGTCTGGCGGTGAAGTCTGTCAAAGATTATGATTAATCACTAGAGGGATTAGAAAGCTTCAAAGAGCAGGGCATAGAAGGAGATACCGCCTTCAACAAGTGCAGTTTGTGCAAAAAAGAAGAAGAGGGGAATTTTAGCTCAGGGACATCTAACTTCTCATCACCATCTCACCTTCCCTCTTCTGCGTCGATCAGCTGATGGCGATGCAATAACAGCGTGAATTATATTCTTAAATATTGAATTACATGAGTTCTGATGTTGCGCACTTGAAAACTAAAGAGTTTGGCTGCTCCTGTGATGATTGAAGAGTTTTATGGAAGAAAAGCGAATTCTATTAGCGAATTGGTATTAATGCAGCTCTCTGTTGATGATGCTAATCAGGAAGGAGAAGCTCACGAGGAAGGATTAATTCTACAAGCAGACGGAAGAAAAGCTGAGGATTGTTTGTGTTGATCAAGTTACCACCACTCATGTTCAAAATTCTGAAGTTTGAACGTTGGAGATTGAAGGAGAATTGATGAAATCATCTGCGCTACCTTGACTTGAGAAAAGTTCGCACTGCGATGCACTTTATGCTGAAGAAGTACATTGATGATGAGCTCATTGATCTGGCATTGTGGCATCGAGCAAGCTTTTGTTAATAGTGTGTATGCTAACGAAGTGCCATATGATTGGTGTGGCTACAAAGATCTAACAACACTTTGTATGACTGATATGAGTGTGCGTTCTTTTCATCTTTATTACAATGGATAGTATGCCCAACGAATTAAGCGTGTGATTGAATTTTTAATATTAATTGAGTTTTATAATAATAATTATGTTTTTTGTTAATGTATGCATGTCATCCAACGTGATGAACTTATCACAGTTCATCTGTAAGCGAATTGATTAGAATTCATCTGTTGCTTGCATATGTTCTGATGCCTTTCACCTTCAAAATCTTATAATATTGTACACACCTTGACTTTCCTGATCAACATTACATCCACCTGAATTTCTTCATTTTTTTTCCACTCCGAGAATGCTCGATTTTTTAGACTATGAAGAATCTATTTAGGCGCGACAAATACTTTGCTTTGTCATCATTGAACTCTCATCGTTATCTGTTAGCAATAGTATTGTTATAAGTTTTTCTTTATATGATGTTCGATGACAGCAAGGTAATGATTTCAAATGCAGAGTTTTATTTGTTGAGTTCCGATTTGGATTAACAATAAGGCTTCTACATAAATATAAATTAAAAGTAAACTTTACGAACTTGTCAACATCATTATACTTGAAATACATAAGAACATTGAACCCATACAGAATTAAGATATATGTTGAGCATCTTTTGCGTTTACTGATATTATTCACATGAATAATAGTATGTTAAGGTTTTGCTCATTTCAATCAAAATTGAAATTAAAACGTGTTGATTTCTTGCAATTAAGATCATGGATGTTTCAACAAAATTCTTTTTATTGTTTGAAGTTGAAATTATTTATTGATGTATCGAAACAAGGAAGAAACATATGAAGTCATATTAGATGCAAGTTAATTTGGTTATCTTTCTATCATTGAATAGTACTAACAATTTTTCAAGTGCTAGAGAATTACCTGAGTTTGCTTTAAGCACCCGACGTGCGCCGTTAGCGAGGCGATTGAATTGATCCACCAATCATCACAGATCGCTCCCACACTTGAACCTGATGTGAACAACGGCCTGGCAATCTCAGGTGATATGTGTTTAAATTTTTGTTTAGAAATAAGCATGTTCCTTCCGGTCAAAACCAAAAAACATAAAACAATATGAAATGACGGGAGTTTATTATCTTTCTCCCTTATCAAAAAAGATATGAAATGACGGGAGTTTATTATCTTTCCCCCTTATCAAAAAAGATATGAAATGATGGGAGTTATAACCTACTTCCTCATCAAAAAGGTATTTATATGGGAATTCATTTTACTTTCTTTCTTAATAAAAAAGTAAAATTATGAATTTTATTAATGATGCAAAAATTGCTTTTCTAATCAATGTTTTGAGTGGTTTAATGTAGGTCAAGCAAGAGTAGACGATTTGATGGAATATTATGAAACCTACAGAATTTGACTTAATATTACTTTAGTTGTTACAGCTGGATTATCGAGAAGTCTTATCTTGGATTGCTATATTTGGTTTAAGTATGCTAATAGTTATGTTTTTCACGAATTTTTTTAAAGATGAATTATTTTTCATGTTTAGGATGAAGAATGGGAGTTTATTGGCAAACCAAGTTTTCTTCAAGAATAGATCATGAATAACCTTTTACTTCTAATTTTGCACCTATTTTGTTTAAGCTTGCATTTTGTTTAAGCTTGCATTTAAAGTATGCATCAAATTATGTATAAACACATGTTGAGTTTTTCCCTTAGTTTCACGTCCAATTGCATCAATCAAAAATATAAAATGCATGATGAAATCTACAAGCAAAGTCTAAGTCTGTGATAAAAACCTCTTCATCAAAAGCTCTTATCTCTTATGCACCATAATTTTGAAAATGCACGTAAAAGTATGCATGTGGTAGGGTCACATTACGTGACCATGCATTGAGGCGAAAACTGAGTGGTACCCATGCACATAAGAGGAATTGTAAGGATTTATGTATTTTCACATTGCTATGTATGTGAGTGAGTGCACAATCCTCACCATCCGAAGCCTTTTACCTTGCTCATTGCACCATATTTGTTCTCTATGCATTTTAAAAAGTATGTATTTTATAGGGCCCAATACTTGGCCTTGCATAAGGCACTTTGTTTTGAAAACCCATGCACATATATTATGTTATGAAGTTGACTTTTATTTGGAAGCAGAATACAGGTTTTGGTTGGTGCATCTGGAGGAAGCACAGGTTTGGTGGGGGTGGATGTCGTAGAGATATTCATCTCTACTTTCATGTCTTGATCAACTCTCGATGATAAATTAAACGATGAAAGGCCTCATCGACGGAAGTCTAAATCAGGGATTTTAAACTTACACTTAAAAGTTTGGGCCACCTCAAAAGAGTGTGGTGAGTCCACGTATTGATGGGCATATTAATATGGTAGAGACTGTTTGCATGATGCGGAAGGGAGTTTCCTATCGATGTTTAAAGTAAGAAGAATGAGAAGGATGGTTAGAGGTTATCGGAGGGGCAAGTTCTTGAGTACAAGTTATAGTAAGGAAGTCAGATGAAGATGGACAAGCGATTCATGTGTAATGGCGCAAGGCATCTCTTATTAGACCTGCATCTCTTATTAGACCTGTATAAGAGATTGAATAAAAAGATCGAAGGAAATACTTTTCATTATATGCTTTTATTTATTAAGAAGTAAGCAAGCTTGAGAAGGATTGCTACTGATCGATTATTACTACTTCAAAGGCAAAGGACGGAGTAGTTCTATGAACCGATTGTTTGCATGATGTATCTAAAGCGAACATTTTTTATTCCGAATAAACATGGAGGGGACTCGAAGAGAAGTATGATGGAAGCTGTTGCGGCAGCGATGCATGAGATCAGTGGGGGCTCTTCTGGTAGATCACGAAGGAATAAAAACAGGTGTTGCACTGCATGCTGGGGGGGGGGGGGAGACCGCTATTTATCTGAGGAGGAGACGCTACTAAAGTGGAGGCCAACTTACGTTTTATTCTGGCATTGAACTCACATGATCTGCTGTAGAGAAGGCCAATTTCATGTATTTTTTATCTGGTGATCTATTTGCTCTAAGGAGGCGTTGTAATCTGGGAGGACTTGCTTCATGGAGTCTACAAGCGATACGGCAACATAATCAAGAATGTGATAGCTCAACAACTGGCGACGTACAACTAGAGGAAGACCGTTCTGCAGTTCTACATGCAGAGAACCGACAGAGGAATATCGAAGTACAGAGTGTTGGATGTGATGGCTGGATACACTTAGAAGATCAAGCTGGTGCTGCAAAACCTGCTTCACACCTGCCCTCCTTTGACTCCAGATATGCTTAATACACTTCTTGAGCTTCCAAATAATACCAAAATATGCTATATGTACTTTGGAAAAGGTTTGAGTAATGACTTGATCAAAACAGACTATTTTGAAACTCACAAGACTTGAAAACTTTCTATTTTGGTCTTGATACCTGCTCAGTGTTATGCTCAGTGTGACCAGCACACTTAAAATTGATCTAATTGCTTTTGAACATAATCAATTAGCTTAACAAGCTTTCATTTGCAAGTGGAATGAGAGAAAATAACAAACCACACTCTGAGAAATCAATTTAGCAAACTTAGGATCATCCCCGACATTTTAGGAACTGTACAGAGAAATACCAGAGATCACTTCGAGCACGATTTCTCCCAGATGGTTGATCCAATAACTTTGAAAATTTGTAGGAGTATAGTATGCTTCAGGCTTGTTCCAATGTGCTTTGAATCATCCAATTTGGTTCAGTAAATCTTGAGATATGCCTCTTGGAAGTTGACAGAGTTGGAGGTAGTCACTCAGAGAACAGAGACTATGAATATATGTATATTGATTAAATCTAATGATTGTACATTCCCATTGGCATGTAATGTGATGCCCAATGGTACTCAGAGGTGTAGGCTATGGTGTAGCTCACACACACTCAATGATTGACTCAGAATTGCCTCGGGAGGAGTGAAAAATGTCCGCGACTTTTGACTTGTAGCTTTTATAGAGATTGAGTAAAATTTTGAATTTCAAATCTATGTCAATCTCCTTGAATCATGTACCTAAAAGTGAATGAGATATTCTCTCAATCATTCACCCACTCAATCAATCAAATTTTCCACGATTTTCGCTGTTAGGTGTGATTACATGAGTGGTTAAAGTCATATAGACTTTTACATGAGATAAAAGGTAAGAATCAATAAGACTAGGTTCCTATGGTTATTGATTCTTGTACATATATCCTTCAAGGATTCTAAGCTAAGTCTTCAATGTCCAAGCTTTATGTAATTTCTTCAAAGTTGATATCCAAGCCAAGTCTTCCAAAGCTTCCAATGTTCCAAGCCAATGTGTGTAGGCTTGTTTTGCACCAACAGCTCCCCCTCAAGCCAAACACTTTGGCTCAAGTCTTCATCTCTAAACTTCAATTATTTCCTGCAATCCAATCATGGATTTAAATCTGCATAGCTTGCTTCCATCCAGAGCTTTAGTAAGCAAATCTGCACATTGTATATTAGTAAACACATATGATAGTTGAATTTCTTTGCTAAGTAACTTCTCCCTCACATAGTGGTAGTGAACCTCTATGTGTTTTGTCCTAGCATGATAAATTGGATTAGCTGCTAGGTGAAGGGAACTTGTGTTATCACCAAATATGATTGGTGGTCTTGTGTATAGGTCCAATTCTGAATATAATAGCTTCAACCATATGGCTTCTTGAGTGGCATTGGCTAGCCCTCTGTACTCTGCCTCAGTAGATGATAGAGCTACTGTGGGTTGTTTCTTGGATGACCAAGAAATTGGTTTATCACCTGCAAAGCATATGTAACCAGATGTACTCCTCCTGTCATCCTTGCAACCTGCCCAATCTGCATCTGAGTATACCTTAATATCAATGTCTGATGAATATGGAAAGTACAAACCATGATTTTGTGTTCCCTTTAGGTACTTTACTATCTTCTTGGCTGCCTCCAAATGTGGCACTCTTGGTTTATGCATAAATTGGCTAAGTACACTAACACCATATGATATATCAATCCTGGTTAAGGTAGCATAATTAAGACTACCTACCAAACTTTGGTAACATGTAATATCCTTGAGTTCTTCTCCTTCATGTGCACTGAGTTTGTGGTTGACCTCCATAGGAATGTTTGAGACTTTAGCTTCCTGCAAATTAAATTTCTTGACCATGTCCTGAATGTACTTCTTCTGAGTAATAAAGATACCTGAATTTGTGTAGACCAATTCAAGTCCTAGGAAGTACTTCAATAATCCAAGATCATTGATCTTGAATTCCTTCATCATTTGACCTTTGATGTGTCTTATTCCCTGAACATCATTTCCTGTAATAATGATGTCATCAACATAGACACACAAGTATATTACCTCTGAATTGTTCCTCTTTATAAACAATGAAGTGTCTGCTTTACTCATCACAAATCCTTGATCTAGGAGATAGGTTGTCAACCTGTAATTCCATGCTCTAGGTGCCTGCTTCAATCCATACAGAGCCTTCTTCAATTTACAAACATGATTTACCTTAATAGGGTCCTCATAGCCAGGTGGTTGTGACATGTAGACTTCTTCAGATATCCATCCATTCAAGAATGCATTCTTCACATCCAATTGGTACATGTTCCAATTCTTGGATGCAGCTACACTCACCATAACTCTGATAGTTGGCATCTTGGCCACAGGAGAAAATGTCTCCTCATAATCAATGCCTTGGGTTTGTGCAAAACCCTTGGCTACCAACCTAGCTTTATACCTGTTTATTGTACCATCTGAGTTTCTTTTGAGTTTGTAGATCCATCTGGATCCTATCACCTTCATGGAGTCCTTCTTGGGTACCAAGTCCCAAGTATCACTCTCCTTGAGAGCCTCCATTTCTTCATCCATTGCTTCCTTCCATTGTGGTTTAGTAATTGCTTCTTCAAATGTACCTGGTTCTTCATTCAAGATATCCTTTGCAAGATATACAGAGTGCTTGGTTACAAGTGAAGTATCATAACCATACCTAATAGGTTTCTTCTTTTCTCTTTGAGATCTCCTCATAGCTTGAGTTGAGGATTCTGGATTGTCTTCTAGTTGCTTCATCTTCATCTTCCCTTTGGATTTCCAAGCCTTGAATTCTTCAATGTTGATGGTGTCTTCATCATCTGAGCTTGTGTCCTCTTTCTGAGTTGGTTCTTGCCTGATAAGCTTTGGAAAGTCTTCTTCCATATCATAAGGTAGGCTAACTTTCCTGCACTCATTTTCATACCATGAATCATTTTCATCAAAGATGACATCTCTGCTTACCTTGAAGCCTTTGTTTGAGGGGTTATAAAACCTGTATCCCTTCTGATTCAAATCATAACCAATAAAGATACACTTTTCAGCCTTAGGATCTAGCTTTCCCCTTACCTGTGAGGGAATATGCACATATGCTACACACCCAAAGATTTTGCAATGATCCAGAGATGGTCTCTTACCATGCCAAGCCTCATAGGGTGTCATTCCATCAAGTGTCTTTGATGGCAACCTGTTGATTAAATATGTGGCAGTAGATACACTCTCTGCCCAAAGATAATTTGGCAATTTCTTTTCATTTAACATAGATCTAGCTGTCTCTACAATGAGTCTATTCCTTCTCTCAGCTACCCCATTTTGTTCAGGTGAGTACCTTGTAGTAATCTCCCTCTTGATGCCTCTTTCCTGCAAGAAATCTTCAAAGTCATTGGAGAAGTATTCTCCACCACCATCTGACCTTAGCCTCTTCAAATGTCTACCTCTTTGGTTTTCAACTAATGCAAGATACCTTTTGAAACAATTAAATACTTCATCCTTATGTTTCATGAAGTATAAGACAGTCCACCTGCTATAGTCATCAATAAAGGACACATAGTACCTTGATCCAGATATGGATGGCTCCTTGCTAGGTCCCCAAACATCTGTATGCACCAATTCCAAATAATCTTCATGCATAAAACCTTTCTTGGTATAGGGCAATCTGTGTGACTTACCAAATGACAAGCCCCACACTTGTATATCATGTGTTGCTTGGATACATTAGGTATCCCAAGCACACATTGATCTCTACTCATTTGTTTTAAGGTCCTCTCTCCAATGTGACCTAATCTCTTGTGCCAAATCTCCAATTCTGATAGGGTTTGGTCTTTATAGTTGTACAAAGCAATACTCTTAGTGTCTTCAAGTTCAAAGGTAAATAATCTACCTGATTTTTCTCCCTTGGCTATCCTTCTGAATCCATGTCTTGGATCCTCCACATATGCACCATGTTGAGTCAACCTGACCTGTAGACCTTTTTCAACAATCTGACCTACACTCATCAGATTCTTGGTGATTGTTGGAACATACAACACTCTGCTTAGTAAATTCTGATTACCATCACTTGTTTTGACATTACCTACTTTAACAACTGAATGTTTAGTGTCATCACCTGTCTGCACTTGGTGCTTGCCTTTGGGTTCTTCCAAATCAGAGAGTAAGGCAACATTTCCAGCTACATGGTTAGAGCAACCTGAATCAATATAGAATAAGTGATCATCATTGATACCTGATTTAGATGTCATGTTCATGATCAACAAGGAGTCATCTTGATCCTCTGCATAATTGTTGTAATCCTTCCTATTCCTGTATCCACCTTGATAGTTGCCATTGTGATTGTAGTTGTTGTTGTAACTATTGTTGTAGCCATGGTAGCCTTGAGATTGATTGAATCTGCCTCTGCCTTGAGAGTATCCTCCTCTTTGGTGACCTCTTCCTCTTTGGTTCTTGTAGTTTTTGTAGCATTCATCTGTAGTATGGTTAGACAAGCCACAGATATTGCATGGAGATTGGTTATAGGGTCTCCCCCTACCTGACTTACCTCCTCTGCCCCTACCTCTAGAAGATCTACCTCTCCCTGCATAGTTTGCTTGGGAGGTAGAGCCTTCTTCATCAACCTTCTTGCTTTTACCCTTGTCTTTAGTCTTCTTATCAGTATATAGGGCAGAGGGATTGTTACCTTTTGATTGCTCTCCATTCTTTGTGATCTTTGCTTCATGTGTAAAGAGTTGTCCAATCAGAGTTGTTAGATCAGGTGCTTGGATGTCCATGTACAAGTCCATTGTTGTGGTAAAGCTCTCCCACTTGTCATCTGCCTTTAGTCCATTGATCACTTGTCTGACTATCTGCTCTTCCTCAATTTCTTCTCCAACACTTGCAAGTTGATCTGCAATGTCTTTGACTTTGGTGACAAAATCTGAGACACATTGTTTTGATTGCTTCCTAAGAGTTGTAAACTCAATCCATAGCTGATTCTTTTTGGCCCTTGTGCTTGATGAAAAATATGTTGACAAGGTTTCCCAAGTCTCTTGGGAAGTCTTACAATTCCTCACATGAGGTAGAAGAAAATCAGAAATAGAGTTTAGAAGATATGACCTTGCCAAAGCATCTTTTGCACACCATTGGTTGAGCCTCTCATGTTCATCCTTTGTAGGTAGGCCTCTGGTCTTGAATGAGGGCAACTCCTCATCTCCTGATATGTATCCATACAAGCTTCTCCCTTGTAGATAGGTCTTCATTCTCAATGACCAAGCCTGGTAATTATTTCTATCCAATTTGTCAATGAAGGAAGGGAAACCATCACCCATGATTACCTTATTTGCTCTGATACCACTGTTGGATGTGATGGCTGGATACACTTAGAAGATCAAGCTGGTGCTGCAAAACCTGCTTCACACCTGCCCTCCTTTGACTCCAGATATGCTTAATACACTTCTTGAGCTTCCAAATAATACCAAAATATGCTATATGTACTTTGGAAAAGGTTTGAGTAATGACTTGATCAAAACAGACTATTTTGAAACTCACAAGACTTGAAAACTTTCTATTTTGGTCTTGATACCTGCTCAGTGTTATGCTCAGTGTGACCAGCACACTTAAAATTGATCTAATTGCTTTTGAACATAATCAATTAGCTTAACAAGCTTTCATTTGCAAGTGGAATGAGAGAAAATAACAAACCACACTCTGAGAAATCAATTTAGCAAACTTAGGATCATCCCCGACATTTTAGGAATTGTACAGAGAAATACCAGAGATCACTTCGAGCACGATTTCTCCCAGATGGTTGATCCAATAACTTTGAAAATTTGTATGAGTATAGTATGCTTCAGGCTTGTTCCAATGTGCTTTGAATCATCCAATTTGGTTCAGTAAATCTTGAGATATGCCTCTTGGAAGTTGACAGAGTTGGAGTTAGTCACTCAGAGAAAACAGAGACTATGAATATATGTATATTGATTAAATCTAATGATTGTACATTCCCATTGGCATGTAATGTGATGCCCAATGGTACTCAGAGGTGTAGGCTATGGTGTAGCTCACACACACTCAATGATTGACTCAGAATTGCCTCAGGAGGAGTGAAAAATGTCCGCGACTTTTGACTTGTAGCTTTTATAGAGATTGAGTAAAATTTTGAATTTCAAATCTATGTCAATCTCCTTGAATCATGTACCTAAAAGTGAATGAGATATTCTCTCAATCATTCACCCACTCAATCAATCAAATTTTCCACGACTTTCTCTGTTAGGTGTGATTACATGAGTGGTTAAAGTCATATAGACTTTTACATGAGATAAAAGGTAAGAATCAATAAGACTAGGTTCCTATGGTTATTGATTCTTGTACATATATCCTTCAAGGATTCTAAGCTAAGTCTTCAATGTCCAAGCTTTATGTAATTTCTTCAAAGTTGATATCCAAGCCAAGTCTTCCAAAGCTTCCAATGTTCCAAGCCAATGTGTGTAGGCTTGTTTTGCACCAACACAGAGGAATCATCACCTCTGTATGAGCTTGTTTACTGTTGTCATTAATATTATCTTATTATGAAGTGGACGCATGTATTATGTCTGTAACTTATGAATGTCTGGCCGTGAAGTTTATCAAAGATTATGATTAATTACTACTGTTCTGATGTATGAAGAGGGATTACAAGGCTTCAAAGACTAGGGCATAGAAGGAGATACCGCCTTCAACAAGTGCAGTTTGTGCAGAAAAGAAGAAGAGGGGAATTTTAGCTCAGGGACATCTAACTTCTCATCACCATCTCACCTTCCCTCTTCTGCGTCGATCAGCTGATGGTGATGCAATAACAGCGTGAATAATATTCTTAAATATTGAATTACATGAGTTCTGATGATGCACACTTGAAAACTAAAGAGTTTGGCTTCTCCTGTGACGATTGAAGAGTTTTATGGAAGAAAAGCAAATTCTATTAGCGAATTGGTATTAATGCAGCTCTCTGTTGATGACGCTAATCAGGAAGGAGAAGCTCCCGAGGAAGGATTAATTTTACAGGCAGACGGAAGAAAAGCTGAGGATTGTCTGTGTTGATCAAGTTACCACCGCTCATGTTCAAAATTCTGAAGTTTGAACGTTGGATATTGAAGGAGGATTGATGAAATCATCTACGCTACCTTGACTTGAGAAAAGTTCGCACTGTGATGCACTTTATGCTGAAGAAGTACATTGATGATGACCTTATTTATCTGGCATTGTGGCATCGAGCAAGCTTTTGTTAATAGTGTGTATGCTAACGAAGTGCCATAAGATTAGTGTGGCTACAAAGATCTAACAACGCTCTGTATGACTGATATGAGTGTGCATTCTTTTCATCTTTATTACAACGGATAGTATGCCCAACGGATTAAGTGTGTGATTGAATTTCATAATATTAATTGAGTTTTATAATAATAATTATGTTTTTTGTTAATGTATGCATGTCATCCCACGTGATGAACTTATCACAGTTCATCTGTAAGTGAATTGATTAGAATTCATCTGTTGCTTGCAAATGTTCTGATGCCTTTCACCTTCAAAATCTTATAATACTGTACACACCTTGACTTTCCTGATCAACATTACATCCACCTGAATTTCTTCTTTTTTTTTCCACTCCGAGAATGCTCGATTTTTTAGACTATGAAGAATCTATTTAGGCACAACAAAGAATGTGCTTTGTCATCATTGAAATCTCATCGTTATCTGTTAGTATTGTTATAAGTTTTTGTTTATATGATGTTTGATGACAGCAAGGTAATGATGTCAAACGCAGAGTTTTATTTGTTGAGTTCTGATTTGGATTAACAATAAGGCGTTGTCGGGAAGAAGGAGGTCGTGGTAGGAAGCCGGTGCGTGGGGTTGGATGAGGCCCCTCTCTAGTGCGCGGTTCCCGCGGTCCTGCGAGCGGCGTCTGCGTGCTGGGCGCCTCACCTGTGCTCTCCGGAGCGTGCGCGATCCTCGTAGGGTCCCTTGCCCCTCGGAAGTGTCGAGACGTGGAACCGTGGGCATCGAAAAGAGACAATGGGGGTACCGCAGTGATACACGTGATGTAGATCAAGCTCGAAGATACAATCGGAAATGAAACTGAAGCCTCCAATAAAATGAATGATACAAACAGGCCGCTACAGTGCGGGCCGATGGTACAATAAAACCGCTACAATGCGGTGCGATGATACAATATAAACGCCGCCGCTACAGTGCGGATCGGCCGATATAAAATAGATCCCTCGCTACAGTGCCAGAAATCGCCTACGGGATTCCGCTTCGGTCTTCGCGGTCCAAGCTTTTCTTCAGGTCTTCGATCCGCTCTTTATTTCAGGTACCCTCAGCAATAGCCTCCCTTCTCTTTACTTCAGATAATCAGAAACCGCAATAAACCTGCAGAGTACACGCACCAAGAAGATCAACGAGGAAAAACAAATGAGGCTTGGCCCTCTATTTATAGGCTCCCCCATCCTTCTCTCCTTGGGACGTTTATCTAGAAGTTTCCAACCTCCCTAGTCAACTTTCCAATTTCAGACGACCATGCATGTTCACTTACTATTCTTGGAAAATCCCATCTCTTGATTCTATTTTTTATTTTTGTCCTTTTTTATTTTTAGTTTTGGTTTCACACTGTAGATACAAAATTAATTATTTTCAAGGGTTTCACCTAGGATAACCTTCAATTTCAAGGGTCCGGCCTAGGGTTTTTGGTCGGAAAAATCAGGGTTTGGTCACAATTATCTCAAGCTCGCCAATTTAATGGTTTATTTGCAATTTCGGCCTAAACTCCAAGGGTTTCCAAGGGTTCGAGTCCGGTTTTCAGGGGGTAAACCCGCAATTTCAGGGGGGTAAGTTCAGGTTTTCAGGGGTTTTGAAGGGTCAAAACTAGGGTTTTCATGGGTCTAATGTCAGTTGTTTATATACACGGGTCTAACACACATCTCAAACTTGTCTTCGCATCACACAATCAATTAATTCGGCCAAAATATGTACAAAATATTCCACTCTCTCGATCAAAACATCACACAAAAACTCAAAAACAATGATCTTTTGAAAAAACTCAGTGCACACTCCTTGCGGGATTTCATCCCGACATTCGCCCCCGCTAAACCTGCACATCGTCCCGATGGGCCAACCTGCAAGATCCAACAGAAGAGTATCAGGGTTCTTTTGAAATTTCTTTACACTTTTTATGTTTTTCCTTTCAAAACTCAAGTCATGATCTCATGCAGTCACGCAATTTTTATAAAGATTAGTATGAATTTTAGAAAATTAAGTAGATTCAAGTTTCACAAACATCATACTATGTTTCTGCGTCTGCAATCTGACAAGTAATCACATGAATAAATCGTCGTCTTTCTAGATCTTTTGTTTGTTCAACTGGTTCAGATCCAACTACTCATTCTAAGTACTAGCATATATATATGTTTCTACTAACTCAGTTTGTAGAATATACCTCGATTCCTACTATTTATCTCCTACTTGTCCAGCTCTCCATTAGATCTTTCTTTCTTTTTCTTTTTCTTTTTCATTTTTCTTTTTCTTTTTCTTTTCCTCTTCATCTCAGCTCAGCATTTCTTTTTATCTTTTATTTTTCACAAATCGGCCTATGTCAAAATCGGGTGTGACTCATGGACTTGTCCGCCCGGCCAAGTTCGTTCCACCTGTCTGCCGACCCGACATAGCGCACGACATACACAACGTCAGCCCTGCATGAAATCGACGTCAACTTCTGGCTCTGACCACCCGGCCAGAGTGACTCCACCTGCCTACCGACCCATATAGGCGGCATGACAACAGATAGGTCAGGCCTACGACGAAACTAGCTATGGATCGTGGCCTTGATTACCCGACCAAGGTGGTTCCACCCGCCTACTAGCCCATCGCAACGCATTAACAACACGCACACACATATAGCTGGCATGAGTATAAATATTTTTCATGAATTATGATCCATATGGAGGTAAAATCTCATAAGAAATAAATACTAGGATCCAAAGTTTCGCACTCACTAAGTGTTCAAGTCAATCAGCATATACATGCACTCGGTCTAAGCATGTCATCACATTCCCAAGCTTTCACTCCCAAAAGTCTCTAGTCCACTAACTGATCCTATTCATATAATTCCTAGTCGCTCATGCTTCGTGCAAACCCATAATAGATATTTGGTATCTTCATTCTACATGATTTTCATAAACTCATACATATCTTTATCACACACATCAATGCAATGCATATGCTTCTATCAGAAAGAAAACACATCTCAAATCAGAAACGTTTCACCTAGTCATTTTTCTTCATTTTGATCCAGCTTTTCTTTATCTTCATGGTCTATCATTCTTCATCAGCATCAACCTCAGTGTCATCAGCATCCTCCAGAAGTTCTTGCTCAATCTCATAATCCGCTTCATTTCTTTTCTTGAATAATTTTATCCTCTTTCCTGCAATCAAAGATCTCAAAGGAGTATTGTCTAACTCACGAAGTGCATACGTACCATTTTCAAACACAGACGTAACCACATACAGCCCAAACCATCGTTTGGTTAATTTCTTCTTAGCATCGTACTGAGTATCGAATGTACTGTCGTACACCAACACCCAATCATCTACCTCAATCCTATGTGGTCTGAGTCGATGGGTTTTGTCAAAGTAGATCTTATTCTTTAATCTTGACTCCTTTAACTTTTGGATATGTATATGTATATGTATATGTAAATGTATATGTATATGTATATGTATATGTATATGTATATGTATATGTATATGTATATGTAAATGTATATGTATATGTATATGTATATGTATATGTAAATGTATATGTATATGTATATGTATATGTATATGTATATGTATATGTATATGTATATGTATATGCATATGTATATGCATATGTATATGTATATGTATATGTATATGTATATGTATATGTATATGTATATGTATATGTATATGTATATGTATATGTATATGTATATGTATATGTATATGTATATGTATATGTATATGTATATGTATATGTATATGTATATGTACGTGTATATGTACGTGTATATGTACGTGTATATGTACGTGTATATGTATGTGTATATGTATATGTATATGTATATGTATATGTATATGTATATGTATATGTATATGTATATGTATAGGTATATAAATATGTATATGTATATGTATATGTATATGTATATGTATATCTATATGTATAGGTATATGTATAGGTATATGTATATGTATATGTATATGTATAGACATACACATAAACAGAATGTGTATGTGTATGTGTATGTGTATGTGTATGTGTATGTGTATGTGTATGTGTATGTGTATGTGTATGTGTATGTGTATGTGTATGTGTATGTGTATGTGTATGTGTATGTGTATGTGTATGTGTATGTGTATGTGTATGTGTATGTGTATGTGTATGCGTATGCGTATGTGTATGTGTATGTGTATGTGTATGTGTATGTGTATGTGTATGTGTATGTGTATGTGTATGTGTATGTGTATGTGTATGTGTATGTGTATGTGTATGTGTATGTGTATGTGTATTTGTATGTGTATGTGTATGTGTATGTGTATGTGTATGTGTATGTGTATGTGTATGTGTATGTGTATGTGTATGTGTATGTGTATGTGAATGTGTATGTGTATGTGTATGTGTATGTGTATGCCTATGTGTATGTGTATGGGTATGTGTATGTGTATGTGTATGTGTATGGGTATGTGTATGCGTAGGTGTATGTGTAGGTGTATGTGTATGTGTATGTGTATGTGTATGTGTATGTGTATGTGTATGTGTATGTATATGTGTATGTGTATGTGTATGTGTATGTGTATGTGTATGTGTATGTGTATGTGTATGTGTATGTGTATGTGTATGTGTATGTGTATGTGTATGTGTATGTGTATGTGTATGTGTATGTGTATGTGCATGTGCATGTGCATGTGCATGTGCATGTGCATGTGCATGTGTATGTGTATGTGTATGTGTATGTGTATGTGTATGGGTATGTGTATGTGTATGTGCATGTGTATGTGTATGTGTATGGGTATGTGTATGTGTATGTGTATGTGTATGTGTATGTGTATGTGTATGTGTATGTGTATGTGTATGTGTATGTGTATGTGTATGTATATGTATATGTATATGTATATGTATATGTATATGTATATGTATATGTATATGTATATGTATATGTATATGTATGTGTATATGTATATGTATATGTATATGTATATGTATATGTATATGTATATGTATATGTATATGTATATGTATATGTATATGTATATGTATATGTATATGTATACACATACACATAAACAGAATGTGTGTGTATGTGTATGTGTATGTGTATGTGTATGTGTATGTGTATGCGTATGCGTATGCGTATGCGTATGCGTATGCGTATGCGTATGCGTATGCGTATGCGTATGCGTATGTGTATGTGTATGTGTGTGTATGTGTATGTGTATGTGTATGTGTATGTGTATGTGTATGTGTATGTGTATGTGTATGTGTATGTGTATGTGTATGTGTATGTGTATGTGTATGTGTATGTGTATGTGTATGTGTATGTGTATGTGTATGTGTATGTGTATGTGTCTGTGCATGTGTATGTGTATGTGTATGTGTATGTGTATGTGTATGTGTATGTGTATGTGTAGGTGTATGTGTATGTGTATGTGTATGTGTATGTGTATGTGTATGTGTATGTGTACGTGTATGTGTATGTGTATGTGTATGTGTATGGGTATGTGTATGTGTATGTGTATGGGTATGTGTATGTGTATGCGTATGGGTATACGTATGTGTAGGTGTATGTGTAGGTGTATGTGTGATGGGGGAAGTATCTCAACCCCTAAGCAACGATGAAGCGCGAATGACCTCCACAGGTATCCTTCTTTGACCTCTGCACACGAAAAATGCTCTTACTCAGAGTTTATGCAGAGAACTCCAGTGAGCTTTTGTAGACGTATAGTAGACACCAAGGGCTTTCCAACAAAACAAGTTTCACTTGAAATGGATGCTTACACAAAGGGAAACAATGTCTACAACATGAGCTAGTTGAATGCTCACAACTGCTAGTCAAGCAGAGACCTCACTTCACTCCAGCAAAAGTTTCTCAGAGATTATACAGAGAATGAATCTCAAACTTGAGTCAACTTTATAGCACTCTAATAGCTACCCAATGACACCAAAATCATAGCAAATGGATAGATAGAGAAGGAGAACCAGCCCTTACAACAGAGAGCAAAATATTTCCAACAGAGCCTACACAAAGAGAGAGATATCAATCACACAACTTCACTAAAATGAATGTTGCTCCCAGCTTACTCAGAGAATGCTCCAGAGAATTGGTAAGCATAAAATAGACTCTTATAGCTATCCAATGAGACAAGAATGACATCAAATGGATACCATATGAGGGAGAACCAATGCTAACAACTCAGGGGTAGAGAGTTGCAACACTGCCTGCGCACACACATAGATATGCCTACTAAAAGAAAACAAACAAGCAAGCAAGGGGGTTTCTTAAGCAAGGGGCTTGCTTATCACAACTCCAGCACTTAGTGCTCACTTTACATGAGCTAAAACTCCAAGAAGATGGCCCAAAAGAAGTCGGGATACATGCTGCTTTTATAGTGAGAGGTGTGCCCCTAAAATCTAGGAACTACCTTTCCAAATCAGCCTCCTAACTTGGAGGAATTAGTTGAGATGACTTGGGGAGTGGTTGAGTGACTTTTCTTGATGGAATCTCGTGGCTTTTGGCTTCCTTTGATTGCTCCACATGTCCATAAAAGACTCCCCACGAATTTTTAGCTTGAAGCTTGACTTTTAACACTCCCCCTCAAGCTTCAATTCTTCATCCTCATCCAAGCTCCTTCATGTTGATGCATTGCTTGAATTTTGAAATCTTCATCCCATCCAAAGCCTTTGTAAACATGTCCGCAACTTGGTCCTTGGTACCAATATGATGTACTGAAACTTCCTTGGATATCACCTTTTCCCTTATGAAGTGATAGTGCACTTCAATATGCTTGGTTCTAGCATGATAGACAGGGTTCGATGCTAGATGAATGCTACTCATGTTGTCACAAAAAATTGGATATGTGTCAACCTGCAAATTAAGCTCCATAAATAACTTCTTAATCCACATTAGCTCACATGTGACTTGAGCCAAAGCTCTATACTCAGCCTCGGTGGAAGATAATGCCACCGTGGGTTGCTTCTTTGAAATCCATGAGATGATCTTGCTACCTAGCATGACTAGGTAACCACTTGTACTCCTTCTATCTTCCTTCGAACCGGCTCAATCTGCATCGGAATAAGCTTTGACCTGCATATCATCATCAAATGAGTAGAACAATCCTTCATTTATAGTGGCTTTGAGATATCGCAACATTCTTCTTGCAGCTTGCAAGTGTGTAGTCCTTGGACTATGCATAAATTGTGATAACACTCCAACTCCATATGCTATGTCGGGCCTGGTTATTGTGGCATAATTGAAAGAGCCTACAATAGATCGATACAAAGTTACATCCTCTAATGGCTCTCCATCAATGGAGCTTAGCTTTACATTAACTTCCATGGGATTTGAAATAGGCTTGCAATGTAGCATCCCAAACCTCTCAAGTAGGTCTAGAATATACTTCCTTTGTATGAGCATAATACCTTCTTCTTTGTATACAACTTCAATGCCAAGAAAATACCTAAGATCTCCAAGATCAGAGATCCTAAACTCCTTTCCAAGCTTTGCCTTGATCTCCTCAATGCCCTTTGTATCATTACCTGTAATGATAAGATCATCTACATACACACACATGTAGACCACAAGTTCTCCTCTTTGTTTGATGAAGAGAGATGGATCCGCCTTGCATTGATTGTAACCACATTTGATCAAATAGTCCACCAATCTTTGGTTCCAAGCCCTTGGAGCTTGCTTTAGGCCATAAAGTGCCTTCTTCAACCTACAAACATGATGTGGAAACTCTTTATGAACAAAACCTAGTGGTTGCTCCATGTATACCTCTTCTTCCAAGTCTCCATTGAGAAAGGCATTCTTGATATCCAGTTGGAAGAGCTTCCATCCTTTGCTAGCAGCCATTGCAATGAGTGTCCTAATGGTGCTCATCTTTGCCACGGGGCTGAATGTCTCTTCAAAGTCCACTCCATAGGTTTGTGCAAAACCCTTGGCCACCAATCTTGCTTTGAACCTAGAAATAGATCCATCTGAATTCCTCTTTACTTTATACACCCACTTATTAGCTATTACCTTCATGTTCTCCTTCTTGGGCACTAGAGTCCATGTTTGATTTTCCTCAAGTGCGTCGATCTCTTCTTGCATTGCCTCTTTCCATTCGGTGTACCTACTTGCATCTTCATAGCAATCGGGCTCATGATCTTCTACTACTTTGTTCATATATGCATAATGTGTTGCCATGTATGAATCATAAGTAAACCTTTGAGTTGGATACTTAACTCTAGAAGACTTCCTTTCTTCACCTTTTGGAGGAATAAACCTCCTTTGCCTTGGGAACTTGATCTCTTTCTTTGATGTGGCTTCTTTCTCCATCATGTGTCCTTCATCATCTTCAACTTCATTACCTTCTTCATCCAACTCCACCAATGTTGCTTTGCCTTTGTTGATTGATTGTGCTTCATAGCTTGATGAAGATCTCCCCCTCCATGGTGAGTTCATGCTTGAACTATCTTCATTGATGGAACACCTTGGGCCGCTTAGCTCTAGGTCGATTTGTTCTTCATCATGTCCATGCTTTTCTTCTTCATAGTCCTGCATACAATCATACTTCTTATACCAAGGGAGTAGCTCATCAAATGCTACATCCCTTGATATCCTCAAGTCCTTTGTGTTTGGGTTGAAGCACCTGTAACCTTTATGATCATTTGAATATCCTAGAAACACACACTTTTCTGCCTTTGGTTGTAGCTTGTGCCTCAATTCACTTGGCACATGTACATAACAAGTACATCCAAATATCTTCAAGTGGGAAAGATCAGGGATTATTTGAAGTTAGAAAAATAGAATTTAATAAGGATTTCTTTTTCTCTAGGTCGTATTTCTCATAAATAGTAGAGTTCTTTTAATGATTGAATTCAATGGAATAATCTTAGCAGAACTTATATGTTTTTTTCTTAATTCAATATATGTAAATTTATACAAATACATATTTAAAACTCATTATCCTTTAATGTGTTCAGATCTCTATTACTTTTGGGAATTCATTTGACAGATGTTATTTAAAATTATATTTTCTTGCTTTGTTGGTTATATATCGATAATTAATTTAATTCTCCATCTCTTTGTTTTGATCTCACATCTGAATGAAGAAATTAAAACAAAGTGATAATTTGTTCTGAGGAGTGAAAATGTAGTGTTGTAATATAAATTTTCATCTCTCTCTCTCTCTCTCTCTATATATATATATATATATATATATATGTTTGTGTGTGTGTCACACGAAAGACTCTTACGTCAATTATTTCTTAAAAATACGGAGACCAAAAAAAAAACTATTCTTGCCCAGCTTTGGAAGCATACAAAGACTGCCAATCAAATTCATGAGGATTGAGTTTTCCAACCAGCTTTAACAACAAGTAAATTATGTAAACAGAGGAGCCCAACGCATGAAAACATAAGTAAAGTAGTAATAAAGGTATACTCCAATCAAAACGAAGGAATAAAAAATGAGATAAGAAAGAAAGATCGATGTACGGCTACAAGATTTTTGAATGAATAGATTAAAAAAAATACAATCGTGATAATCAAAGGAAAATGAACGTTTTGTTCACTTCAAGAGTTATAAATAATGTAAATCATACATAAAAAATCTCATTCTTTAGATCATTACAAAACATGTAGGGATTTCTTACTTATATGCTTCACTTGTATGCACTACAAAAGTTTCTGATTTTGAATCCATGTACACAAATTGATGGACTCTATCTGCAAGTATCCATGATTGCTGCCAGGTATGGCTTCTTCTCTATATTCTATGGAGAACACGGTTATTGTTGCGTCTTCATCGCCTATTCCGCCTATTCCGCTTGGACGATCGCCATATGAATTATTGGTCATTATCCTTTCATGGCAATACTCCTGAATATTCATAGAGCCAGCACTTGTCCGGTACGCACGCATTGTCGACATCGGTTCGAACACCATTTGCTTGTTGGTGGACCATCGGAGATGGGCACCACTCTAAGTAATGTCCGTGTTTCTCGTTCGGGTGATTTACATTTGAAGGAGATAGGTTTATGACACGCTCTGGATACTAAGGATTTGTTAGTATATGAAGGTCAGATCAAGAGGAATTTTTCGATCGAGTTGCATTTCTGAAATTAACCAAAATGAAGACCGAGGAGCCCATTCTAACCGAAACCCATACTGAAAAGCCCATTCTTATGGTGACCAGATAGAGTAAAGAGGAATGGCTGATAAAACGCAAAAAGGATATTACCCAATGGGAATTTTGTACACCAAGTTTGAGGGATTCCCTAGAGAGGACCGAGACGCACATGTACGAGCATTTGAAGTAAATTTCGATGTAATTGAAAGCATGGCTAACCTTATGACAAATAGTGAAGATAAAGTTAGGATTTTCGAGACAACCCTGGTGAATGAAGCAGCAAAGTGGCTCGCGGCTCGTTGAATATGACATTAAACATTTTACTACTTATGAAGCAATCAAGGAAGCTTTCCTACAAAGATTTTGATAAAGAAAATCTAGCCCAAGTATTCAACTTTCTGCAAAACAACCAACAAAAGCCCAATCAAACCGTTCAAGACTAGACCACCATCTTTAGAATGTATTTGCGGCATTTGCAAGCTGAGAATAAGTTGCTAGAAGATGTGATTATGCAATGGTTCATTAACGGCTTGAACCCCAACTAAAACATGTCATGATCATTTGGAGTATGGGTAGATTACCCTTGGATACCATCATTGATCAAGCACTACAGCTGGAAAACAAGGTTGGACGCTTCACTAAAGATCTGGAATGGATTGCAATAGCAAAGGATAAAGTATGAATGCATCTAAGTAAAACTTCTGTGTAAAATGTAAAAACCCCGAACACATTGCAACAAATTATGGATTAAATCAACAACATTGTGCAATATGCAACACGGATAGCGCATGTTGTGTGTATAATGTGAAGGCCCAGAATCGGGTGCCAGTGAATGTTGTTGTAACTGAATCTGTACCACACAACACTTATGTACTACCACATTTGAGGAATACCAGATATTCAAGGTACGATCAAACAAACTCCCAATAGAGATTAATGCAACAACCACCTTGGGCACAACCAAGAACATCAAATTATGTACGAAGGGGACCAACAAGATGCTACTTTGTGGCGAATTAGGGCATATCCATCAAAATTGTAAGAAGGCCCACGACTATGATACACACAGGAAGGAAAGAGTAGCACCTATGATGAATTTGGTCATCATTGTAGAGCTAGATACTCAGGCAGTAGTGGTACAGACATGCTCTGATCCACTATTGCAATCGACTACTACAGTTTATGAACCAGGGTTTAAAGAACAACAAGAATGATGAATAGGACACAAAAATGGGCAGGAGAAGAGCCAATAGTATTTCCTACACTAGAACTAATAACTCAGATCCAACAGGCATCAATGTTGCAGAGTGAAGTCAAGCCTAAAATATCAAAGCAAGCTACGGAGATTTATCAAAATACAAAAGCAGAAGATTTATGGTCAGATTGAAATTCTCTCCTATCACATTGAAACTTGGGCAATTGTTGGCTTTAGTTCCAAAGGTCCATGAACAATTCGATCAGCATCTAAGTATGTCATCTAAACCAAAATATTCGTGTGTGGCCACCATGCAGGCAACCACAAAGACCATAGATCATGTTTTACCCCTTATTACATATGGTATATTAAGGACTATCGTATTTATTGAGTGTTGATCGAGGGTGGATCCGGGATGAATCTAGTCTCCTAGCAACTTTGTAAGAAATTTGGATGGCTGAATTCTAAGCCAATGCAATTTTTCATACGCATGGCGGATCAATCACATGTTCACCCCATTGGACTAGTGCGCGACATCCCTACTATGTTGCAAGGAGCAGACTTCTCTATGAATTTTGTAGTCTTAGACATCTTGGATAACACATACAATTATAAATATCCTATTTGGTCAACCTTAGCTCAAACAAGCCAAAGTCCTGTTGCAAGAATGTTCCAAAAAGGAACTTTTCATTAAATATAAAATCACGAGTATAGACTACCTTTGGATATCATGAAATCTGTCGAAGTGCATGCACTCCCACATATTGCAAAACCCATCCATATGATGGATGGACTAAGTGATGATAAAGAAGGTTTCCTGGAGGCAAACTCTGACTTATTGTCCTTCGGAGTAGTGGATTTGCACCCACTATTGGACCAATGGTCTCCTTCGGCCTGCATGATGACCTATGTTGTCACTAGTAGCAATCCCTTGAAACAGACACCTATTCGACCAAATCCCATTGATACGAATATTCATGATTGGATAGAGTCTGAGTACGCAATCTTAGCATTACATTAGTGAAGACCAACTAATAACTTGTAACTTGGGTACTAAAGACGAGCCGAAACCAGTTAAAATTAGTGCCAAACTCACTATAGCAAAACATAATAATTTTCTTCAACTCCTCAAGGAATTCCAAGATGTCTTCACCTGGGATTACCAAGACATGAAGGGTATCGACCTTCACATTCATCAGCACCGAATAGTGTTGTAATCGGATGCTAACCAATTCGATAGCCTAGCTACTGCATAAACCCACACTATGCATAATTAATTAAAGAAGAAATTGATTGTCTATTGAAGGTTGGGTTTATTATCCCAATCGAGCACGTTGAGTGGGTATCACCCATCATTATCATCTCCAAAAAGAATAAGTAGCTCCATATATGCATGTACTACCGTAAACTCAATAAGTCCACCATACCCAATGTTTTTACTCTTCCTTTCCTTGACATTATGCTTGATGATGTTGTTGAACGAGAGGTCTATTCATTTCATGACGGATATAGTAGATACAACCAGGCTCGAATGGTTGCTACAGATATCCCAAACACCACCTTCATTACTTCATGGGGATGGTTTGGTCTAGGTAATGCCTCAAATACATTTCAGCATTGTATGCAAGATATCTTCTCCCCCTACCTCACCACCTTCATGTGAGTTTTTCTTGACGATTTTTGGATCTCAGGTCGACGTGTGGATCACTTAATTGAGTTACGGTTGTGTTTTCTTAAGTATTATGAATAGAGACTCTACTTGAATCTCGTGAAGTTTATCTTTTTTGTTCAGTGTGGAAAATTTTTGGAACACATCATTTCAACCCAGGGTATCAAGGTTTACCTTGACAAAGTTAAAGTGGTTTTAGAAGCTCCTGCCCCAAGAAATGCTAAGGAAGTTCTTCATTTCCTATGACAAATATGGTGGCATGGTCATCCCCTACAGTGAGTGTTGCATCTCACTCTCCCATTGTATAAATTGATTAATCTTCCTCCAAAAGACTTTCACTCCATCAGAGTGGCAACTTGCTTTTGATCGATTGAAGACCTTATTGACCTAGGCCTCTATTATGCAAGCACCTAACTGGGAGCTACCTTTTCACATTTTCAATGATGCTTCAGACATATCCATTTGCACTGCTCTCACTCGGGTTACAAAGAAGTGGAAAAGACTAGTTTATTATGCTAAGTTCAAGACTTGCTAATGTGAAAAAGAACTATTAAGTGACAAAATGGGAGTGTCTTGGACTAATCTATTCTATTAAAAAGTATCTTCATTATTTATTAGGCCACAAATTCACTTTCCATGTGGATCATGTTGTTCTCATCTATCTTGTTCAAAATCAGGCGGTACTGGTCAATTGGCTTGCTAGATTCTCTAGCTCCAAGAATTTGACTTCAAAATTATATATCGACCTAGTAGGCACCACACATTGGTTGACTTTCTATTGTATAATTACATGGGTCTAAGGGGTAGAGCCCTTGGGTTTCTAGGTGTGAAACCCTTGGGATTTATGGTTTATTTACCCCTTTTAGATGGGTCTTGAACCTTAGGGCTAATTCTCTAAGGTGGAGTACCTTAGGCTTGATTGGAAGCTTCTCCTAGCCACTTGGCTTGTACGTGAAAGCTTGGAGAGTCTTCTTTTAGAAGCCATGTGATTTCATGTGATATCCTAAGCTTGGAAACCATGTAACCACCTTAGGGACCTATGTGATGGAAGGTACACATGTCCCCTCTTCTTTTAGAAGCCATGTGATTTCATGTGATATCCTAAGCTTGGAAACCATGTAACCACCTTAGGGACCTATGTGATGGAAGGTACACATGTCCCCTTGAGACGGACTTACCCCCTTGGTCTTGGAGCTATATATTGGAGGGGTTGGTTGGGTGGAAAGACATCTCTCTTCCTAGTGTGTGGCCTTGCTAGATAGTTCTCTTAGACTTCTTAGTTCAGTTGTGTGGAGGCTATGGAGCTTTCATAACAGTGGCATCAGAGCTAGATTTTAGTTACAGTTAACTCTCTCGGGTTTGCGTAAGTAGTTGCAACCGATGGGAGTTCAAATGCTCTTTAACTGCCATCGGCTGGAGTTCAAATGCTCTTTTCAAATGGTCACATGTGACCCCCCCTTAGGGAGGGTTTTCTTTTTCCACGTAGAGAGCCGACACTGGGCCAAGCTTTCAGTGATCTAAAAGCTTCAAAGCTCAACGAGTGGCACCACAACCCGTCGCTTAACAGCTCATGAGTGATCACGTGTCGCGGGAGTAGAATGAAGGCGCTAAGCTCCGTTTCTTCTCACTTCGATGGAAAAAGACCCTTCAGGCTCGATATATGAAGGGATTTGCTACGCTAAAAATCGAGCATGTGGGATTAATCGGCCCCACTGGGACTTCATGGAGTTTTGGATAGCCCACAGGTACTCATCGTCTGGCCCTTCAAGCGAGCACGGGATACCTCAGCCCGGGCACACTATTCAATAGTCTGGATGCAATCTATATGAGCATAGAAGCTTGATGGATCAAATAACATTAGAGTTTGCAGCTGTGAGAAGGAAGGCCTACCAGCAGCTCCTCTATTCCTCTTCGAATTGATAGCAGCACATAGAGGGCTGCCTGGAAGCAATAGCATAGGCAACTTCCTATGAGGTGAATAAGAAGGGATGCACCTCATAGCAGCCCCCACTCTCCTCACCGTTGGTGTAATTCAAGCCTTAACACTTGGCTTGGATATCAACCTTGAAGACTCAGCATAAAGCTTGGATCTTGGAAGCCTAGCTTGGGTTAATTCATGAAGATATCACTTGAAGAATGAGCCATAGGAACTCATGCTTATGTGTTCTAACTTTTTACTCATTGTAAAAGTCATTGTGACTTGGCATGTACATGTAATCATACCTACTTGATTTGGAAAATTTGATTGATTGAGTGGGTGGATGATTGAGAGAATATCTCATTCACTTTTAGGTACAAGATTCTAGGAGATTTGAATTAAAGTTCAAATTCAAATCCTCACTCAAACCATATATATGTGAAGGAAAAAGTCGCGGGTATTCTACACTCTTCCCGAGGCATTTCTGAGTAAATCTTTGAGTGTGTAAGTGCTACACCATAGCCTACACATCTGAGTACCATTGAGCATCACATTCTATGCCAATGGGAATGTACAATCAATAGAATTAATACATAGCATTACATTCATAATCTCTGGTTTCTCTGAGTGACTATCTTCAACTCTGTCAACTTCCAAGAGGCATATCTCAAGATCTACTGAACCAAATTGGATGATTCAAAGTGCATTGGATTCAGCTCAAAGTCTACTACACAGCTACAAAATTTCAAGGTCATTGAATCAACCATTACAGAGAAATATCAGTCGAGGTGCTCACTGGTCTGTGACTATAAGTCTCCTAAAAAATCGAGGGTGTACCTTATTTTGCTAAATTGATTTCTCAAAGAGTAGTTTATCATTTCCTTTCATTCCACTTGCAAATGGGAGCTTACTAAGCTAATAGAATATCTCTAGAAGGAATTTTGCTAATTGTAACTACACTGGTCACACTGAGCATAACACTGAGCAGGTGTCAATACCAAAATAGCAAGTTTTTCAGGATTTTGAAGTCACAAGTAGTCTGTTTTGATCTAATCATTACTCAACTCATTTCCAAAGTACATATAGCATATTTTGGTGTCATTTGGAAGCTCAAGGAGTCTACTAAGCATATCTGGAGTCAAAGGAGGGCAGGTGTGAAGCAGGTTTTGCAGCATCAACTCAATCTCCTAAGTGCATCCAACCATCATTCCCAACAGTGGTATCAGAGCATATAAGGTAACATGGGTGATGGTTTCCCTTCCTTCATTGACAAATTAGACAGGAACAACTACCAAGCTTGGTCTCTAAGGATGAAGACCTATCTACAAGGAAGGAGCTTGTTTGGATTCATATCAGGAGATGAGGAATTGCCCTCATTCAAAGCTAGAGCCCTACCCACCAAGGAAGAGCAAGAGAGACTCAATCAATGGTGTGCAAAAGATGCTTTGGCAAGGTCATATCTTCTAAACTCTATTTCTGATTTCCTTCTACCACACATAAGGAATTGCAAAACTTTCTCCCAAGAGACTTGGGAAACCTTGTCAACTTACTTTTCATCAAGCACAAGGGCCAGAAAGAATTAGCTATGGATTGAGTTTACAACTCTTAGGAAGCAATCAAAGCAATCAGTCTCAGATTTTGTTACCAAAGTCAAGGACATTGCAGACCAACTTGCAAGTGTTGGAGAAGAGATTGAGGAAGAGCAAATAGTCAGACAAGTAATCAATGGACTAAAGGCAGATGACAAGTGGGAGAGCTTTACCACAGCAATGGACTTATACATGGACATCCAAGCACCTGATCTAACAACTCTGATTGGACAACTCTTTACACATGAAGCAAAGATCACAAAGAATGGAGAGCAATCAAAAGGTAACAATCCCTCTGCCCTTTATACTGATAAGAAGGTAAAAGATAAAGGTAAAAGCAAGAAGGTTGATGAAGAAGGCTCTACCTCCCAAGCAAACTATGCAGGGAGAGGTAGATCTTCAAGAGGTAGAGGCAGAGGAGGTAATTCAGGTAGGGGGAGACCCTACAACCAATCTCCATGCAATATTTGTGGCTTGTCTAACCATACCACAGATGAATGCTACAAAAACTACAAGAACCAAAGAGGAAGAGGTCACCAAAGAGGAGGATACTCTCAAGGCAGAGGCAGATTCAACCAATCTCAAGGCTACCATGGCTACAACAATAATTATAACAACAGCTACAATCACAATGGCAACTATCAAGGTGGATACAGAAATAGGAAAGACTACAACAATTATGCAGAGGAGCAAGATGATTCCTTATTGATCATGAACATGACATCTAAGTCAGGTATCAATGATGATCACTTATTCTATATTGATTCAGGTTGCTCTAATCATGTAGCTAGAAATGTTGCATTACTTTCTGATTTGGAAGAACCCAAAGGCAAGCATCAAGTGCAGACAGGTGATGACACTAAACATTCAGTTGTTAAAGTAGGCAATGTCAAAACTAGTGATGGTAATCAGAATTTATTGAGCAGAGTGTTGTATGTTCCAACAATCACCAAGAATCTGATGAGTGTAGGTCAGATTGTGGAAAAAGGTCTACAGGTCAGGTTCACTCAACATGGTGCATATGTGGAGGATCCAAGACATGGATTCAGAAGGATAGCCAAGGGAGAAAAATCAGGTAGATTGTTTACCTTTGAACTTGAAGACACTAAGAATATTGCTTTGTACAACTATAAAGATCAAACCCTATCAGAATTGGAGATTTGGCACAAGAGATTAGGTCACATTGGAGAGAGGACCTTAAAGCAAATGAGTAGGGATCAATGTGTACTTGGGATACCTAATGTATCCAAGCAACACATGATATACAAGTGTGGGGCTTGTCAATTTGGTAAGTCACACAGATTGCCCTATACCAAGAAAGGTTTTATGCATGAAGATTATCTGGAATTGGTGCATACAAATGTTTGGGGACCTAGCAAGGAGCCATCCATATCTGGATCAAGGTACTATGTGTCCTTCATTGATGACTATAGCAGGTGGACTGTCTTATACTTCATGAAACATAAAGATGAAGTATTTAATTGTTTCAAGAGGTACCTTGCACTAGTTGAAAATCAAACAGGTACATTTGAAGAAGCTAAGGTCAGATGGTGGTGGAGAATACTTCTCCAATGACTTTGAAGATTTCTTGTAGGAAAGAGGCATCAAGAGGGAGATTACTACAAGGTACTCACCTGAACAAAATGGGGTAGCTGAAAGGAGGAATAGACTCATTGTAGAGACAGCTAGGTCTATGCTAAATGAAAAGAAATTGCCAAATTATCTTTGGGCAGAGAGTGTATCTACTGCCACATATTTAATTAACAGGTTGCCATCAAAGACACTTGATGGAATGACACCCTATGAGGCTTGGCATGGTAAGAGACCATCTCTGGATCATTGCAAAATCTTTGGTTGTGTTGCATATGTGCATATTCCCTCACAGGTAAGGGGAAAGCTAGACCCTAAAGCTGAAAAATGTATCTTCATTGGTTATGATTTGAATCAGAAGGGATATAGATTCTACAACCCCTCAAACAAAGGCTTCAAGGTAAGCAGAGATGTCATCTTTGATGAGAATGATTCATGGTATGAAAATGAATGCAGGAAGGTTAGTCTACCTTATGACATGGAAGAAGACTTCCCCAAGCTTATACAGGCAAGAACCAATTCAGAAAGAAGACACAAGCTCGGATGATGAAGATACCATCAACATTGAAGAATTGAAGGCATGGAAATCCAAAGGGAAGATGAAGATGAAGCAACTAGAAGATAATCCAGAATCCTCAACTCAAGCTATGAGGAGATCTCAGAGAGAAAAGAAAAAGCCTATTAGGTATGGGTATGATACTTCACTTGTAACCAAGCACTCTATATATCTTGCAAAGGATCTCTTGAATGAAGAACCAGGTACATTTGAAGAAGCAATCACTAAACCAGAATGGAAGGAAGCAATGGATGAAGAAATGGAGGCTCTCAAGGAAAGTGATACTTGGGACTTGGTACCCAAGAAGGACTCCATGAAGGTGATAGGATCCAGATGGATCTACAAACTCAAGAGGAACTCAGATGGTACAATAAACAGGTATAAAGCTAGGTTGGTAGCCAAGGGTTTTGCACAAACCCAAGCATTGATTATGAGGAGACTTTTTCTCCTGTGGCCAAGATGCCAACTATCAGAGTTATGGTGAGTGTAGCTGCATCCAAGAATTGGAACATGTACCAATTGGATGTGAAGAATGCATTCTTGAATGGATGGATATCTGAAGAAGTCTACATGTCACAACCACCTGGCTATGAAGATCCCAAGAAGGTAAATCATGTTTGTAAATTGAAGAAGGCTCTGTATGGATTGAAGCAGGCACCTAGAGCATGGAATTACAGGTTGACAACCTACCTTCTAGACCAAGGATTCATAATGAGCAAAGCAGATCCTTCATTGTTTATCAAAAGGAACAATTCAGAGGTAATATACTTGTGTGTCTATGTTGATGACATCATTATTACAGGAAATGATGTTCAGGGAATTAGACACATCAAAGGACAGATGATGAAGGAATTCAAGATTAATGATCTTCGATTATTGAAGTACTTCCTAGGACTTGAATTGGTCTATACAAATTCAGGTATCTTTATTACTCAGAAGAAGTACATTCAGGACATGGTCAAGAAGTTTAATTTGCAGGAAGCTAAAGTCTCAAGCACTCCTATGGAGGTCAACCATAAACTCAGTGCTCATGAAGGAGAAGAACTCCAAGATATTACAGGTTACCAAAGTTTGGTAGGTAGTCTAAATTATGCTACCTTAACCAGGATTGATATATCATATGGTGTTAGTGTACTTAGCCAATTTATGCACAAACCAAGAGTACCTCATTTAGAGGCAGCAAAGAAGATAGTAAAGTACCTAAAGGGAACACAAAATCATGGTTTGTACTTTCCCTATTCATCAGACATTGATATTAAGGTATATTCAGATGCACCACGAGGTGCCCGCAGTTCTTGTCGCTACTCATTTTGACCCCATTGGCGAACACTTCTCAATTGATCTAACTTTACAAAATATTTTCCCCTTCAAACTATTTTTCCTCTAGAACCATTTCAAAAATTGGGATTAGACCTTGTTGGCCCTATTTCCCCTCCTTTCATTTCCATCAATAATCAATAAATCTTGACCTGCACCGACTATGTGATTGATGGGTTGAAGCTTGATCCTTAAACAACGCTATGGTAGTTTGAGTAGCTCGATGTTTGACCAACGAAGTCTTTCCACGTTTTAGTTTACCCCTGGAGTAGGTTCCAAATCATAGCACCCATTTTTTGAATGATTTAATTAAAGCATTGACAAATGAATTTAATATCATTCACAAATTCAGTATGCCTTATTATTCGTGGTTGAATGGTTTAGCCAAAAGTACTAATAAAACTTTACTCACTATGCTTCAAAAATTAATTCAGTTTCCTCATAAGTGTTGGGATCCACTACTTTCTTCCATTTTGTGGGCTTATCATACTACATACAAAGTAGCTATCTGGTTCATAGTTGTAGCGGCCATGGAAATGGTGGTGCCCAGTCTTCATGTTGCCATCGAGAATAAAATCTTATCAGAAGAATGGATTTATAGTCGACTTGGCAACCTCTGTGCCTTGGATGAAGTCCGTTTCAAGAGTTTTTTATTGACGTAAAAGATGCAGATTGGACAAGCTAGAACTCATGATCTTTTCTCATAACACCGATGTTTCAAGTTGGCGAGTTAGTTTTAGTCTGTAATTCTAAAGCTGACTGGAAGGCCAAAAAATTTAAAGATAGATGATTCGGCCCCTATCGAATTGCAATGAAGTTAGGTCCGGGTATATTTTGGTTTACCACTTTGGCCAGAGAAGTATTATGCACCCCTTTAACGGATCAAAGTTATGACCTTTTCACACGCCCATGAAGGAATACTGATTGTGGTTGCTCTTTAATGGTGCACACCATCCACGTATCACATTCATGCATTTCTCCATGCGTTTCTAGTGGGTTGGCAGCATTTTATTATCTGCTCTCATTTCCATGATGGTCTTTGCATATAGTTACATCATCTTCCTTCTCTCCATCTCTATTTATTCCTCGATGTTTTACTTACTCCCTTTCCGATGTGAACTGTGTGTGTGTGTTTTTTTTTTTTTGTGTTTTGTGTATCCCGTATGCTCATGCTATTTTCTGGGAACCTTGCAATCATGGAGCCCTTGCCTCATCTTGCTCGGTTCAGCAATGTTATGGCTCCCGACCTAGTAGAGTACTTTCATGTACAAGGCTTGTTTTGCTTTGCACAACTCCCATGGCACATGTTCTGGCTCACCATTTGTCCATGACCATCATCCAATTCATTGCAGACTACCCAATCTTCGTTACTTTCTATCTCATGGTCAAGTCATACTTCATGACTTGTATCACGTTAGACACTTCCCATCTCTCTCTTCCTAATGAAGGCCATACTGAGGTCACTCCATTGCCAATCGCTACCATGAATGCTCTCTTTCCACGACAATCATCTAATAAGTATGACATTATGTGTTGTCCACCTCCAGGGTGCCATGCCCTTCACTTCCTTGTGGTCACCATAAATCTCCAGAAAAGTGCTTATGGTATCTCTTGGCCTATGTACTCGGTCATTGATATGGGAGGTTGTGAACCAGTCGATTGGCCACTGTTCTACCTCCACTGCATTCACAAGGAATGTTAGGTGGTGGTAAAGTAATTATCTAAAGGAGAATTCCCACGAACACAGAAGTACTCTCTCCATTTGATGTGGATGATGCAGTAAAGATTATCGGTGTTGTTGATCAAGCTTCTGGCCCCGCCACAGAAGGATAGTAATCTTCTACCTGATGTTCTTGATAGTTCCCCCTGAAGAAGGTAATTTTTTTGCTCTTGAATGACATTATTGATTGCCTAGTAGAGCAGCCAATTCCAAAAAAGGCGATCAAAGTCTCTCTACTTGAAGCAAAGGATATTTCCTCATTCAAAGAACCCTTTGTTCTCCTCCAACTTGTGATTCCTATGGTGCCATCCAGTCCGATTATCTCACTAAAGGACAATCCCATTAATGATGAGCCCGCGAAAATCACTCCACCCGATTGAAATCACTCCACCCAATTCCCTTGATTACTCACCTCCACCAATCACTTTTGACCATCCTAGTACTGAAGATTTAGTACTCCGTTCAATACCAGCACCATCTATTCCAGCAAGCTCCTTCTTGCAATTGGGTATTGGCCACATCTTTCATTAGCAGATATTGCTAAGGTAGGTCAGTATTTGATATAGGCTACAAGTCAAATCCAAACCCGTATGGAAGAAGAGAAGCATCATCTGGAGAAAGTTTTTCAAGTTAAATTAGAGATGGATGAAGTAGAGATAGTTCCTCTCCAGGAGGAAGTTATGCGATTCAGAGCACGAGAGTTGCGGTTGCAACAACAATTGCAAGAAAAAGACAATGAATTGGAAGCTCCGTGACAGGAGTTAGCTGCAAAGAATGAAGGCCTTGTAAATTCAGTTCGGTGTTCGAAGAGCAAACCGAGAAATCCATTGCACTGGAGAAGGCTTGCACTAAGATTACTAACAAAGTTGTCAAGTGGGAAACTAAGTTGGGAGTTACAAAGGAGGAACTCTTCACAAATGCTCAAGCATTAACTACAGAAATAGGTGTTACAATTCAGTTCAAGAAAGAGTTGGATGCGACACAGAAGGAAAGAAGGTCGAAGGAGATGCGGAAGAAAGTAAAGTCTTGTGTAGAGCGGCACTCAAGAATGACTTTTACTTACAAGAATCATTTTTTGGTGGAACAGAGTAAGAGTCTTATTGCTCATGCAGATTTGTCTAGTTCATATAGCCTTGATGCACAAGTATTAGATGCAGAACATGTAAAAAATTTACTTAAGGCATTATAGAAGAAAATCAATGCACTTTTGAAGAAGCTCATACTATCTATAATCAGGGTTTAGTCGAGGATTAATTTTTTGCTTAGGGTTTTGATCCACCATGCATGCTAGTGTTAGGCCAAGGATGTGATTATTTGTATAAATGCATCCAATTTTGTTGAACCATTTTAGTGACACACTGTAATTTTCCCAAGCGTTGTAATCTTTCCCAAAGAGTTTAATACAATGAAATGTCGCATGTAAGAGAGTCCGACATGATGAGTCCGCAAGGACCCAATCGATGGAGGAGGATCGAAGTGTTGACATATTCTGCTAGTCTTGTTCAGTATTATGTGTCTTTGTTGGTTATTCGCATTGTCGTTATCAATTATTAAGTGCATGATAAGTCTGATTATTGTGAAGTGATTAGTACTGTATTAATTCTGCGAAGTGCAAAGTTATCTAGAAGTTTAAGATTGTTAACATTATTAATCTATTGTACTTGAATACGGTAGAGCGCCGTGAGTTATAATCATTGAGGGTGAAGTGGTGATAATAGTTAAGGGATAACCAATAAATATATTAATAAAAGTATTGGAATAATTTTGTGTGAAGACTGAAGTAGAAAAGTTAATAGTTTACAAGGTGAATTCTGTGAACTACCACTCAAAAACCCTTAGTTTACTCGTTCTTGATAACAGAAGACTAACACAATGCAATGCAATGGTTTCATTTTGGTAATCAACAGTTTCTCTTAAATGTAATCTACCCGAAGCATAATCTGCGAGTAGTGTCCCTGCCATATGGAATTCAATGCAAGGGTTTTTTTATCCTTGACGATCATAAATGACTTTGCATCAATGGTGAGGTTGTTTTTCACAGGCAAAATTGACATCGCCGCACATGTAGAGAAGGTTCAAGGGATTGGACGTGGCGACATTGACCTTGTCAAAGAAGTTCATGACGATGGTTTTTTTTTTTTTAATAAAGGAAGTTCTCTCTTAGCCTACTCTCCCGAACTTGAATTAATTAAAAGAAAAGTACAAGAGAAGGGGACTAGTACCCTCGAGATCCCCCAAATCCCATAAAACAGGGGTAGCTTTTAAAAAGTTTAGATGGCATTACAAAAAAGGTTAATCACCCTCTCATCACCCTCATGCTGGGCTCACATGGCAATGGTTGTTTTTTTTTTTTTTAAATGGAGGTTCAGCCGAAGCCTACTCCTCCTGACTTTAACTTTGAAATTGCAACTGTACAAGTGAATGGGCAATGGTTGTTATAGTTGAGGGGCCATCGACGCTTTAATGCTTGGACAGCGCTCGTGTCAGAGTGGCGAAGGCTGCAGTCAGCTTCTCCATTCGCTAGATCACTCTTCTCTAGTTACACCTAAGAGCGCCAAAGACTCAGACAATGTATGTGCCAGAGACAATGACGGTAATTGTAGAATACATTCTGCGTGCAGCCGTGCTCGAGCATGAAGAAGATGAGCAAGCAGGATCTTTTGTGCCGTTCGAAGGAAGATTAGATATTCCTACAAGATATCAAAAAAGGGGGGCGAAAAGCGTCCTAGTCAACTTTTTCAAAAGCTACGCTCACACACATCCTCCACGTGAATAGTCTAAAAACTAGAACGCTTACACCATGTCTCCACGTACATTTCATGTGGAATTTTCTCTTCTATGTCTCCTCGCTTTTGTCCCTTTCTCATTCGCAAGCAAGCCACATGTCGTGCTGCAACTTGTTCCAATCATATTCATGCCATACTTTCAACAGCTCAATATCTTTATGACAAACTAAGATAGATCATTGAACACATGTGGAATTATGCCGAATTATGTGGAGGAAGATAAGCCTTTGGTCAATGATCAAACAACTGAACACATGTATCAAGTTTTGATCTCATGATGGAATAATGATCTCTTGAATCCACTCACATGCCAGCATCTCTTGACAGATGTTATTGTTCACTTGATTTTACTTGTTAATTTCTAGGTAATGATCATGGTATCATGATAAGGTAAGCATTATCATCACCCATTGTCTATGCACCCTAATGTGAAGGCCAAAAGCATGAAAATGATGTAGGGAAACTAGAATCCTCAGTCCTTTGTTAACGATCAAAATTTACAACACATAGCTAAGGAATAAGCACGTGGAAGTATATAAACATATTATCACTCAGAATCTTAGCTATATCTCTATACACAATATCAAAAATTGAACGGAAGTGCTTCTCATAAACAATCAAGTCTAATCACTCAAAAATGGCACCATAAGCTATAGAGAATTGAAGTGCTTCATAGTGTCTGCTAGCATGAGACTCCTTTACACCCAGACTTAAAAGCATTTGCACGCAAATTTCAAAACGCTAGCAAGCCATCATAAAATTGTAGATTTTCACGGCCTCAACCCATATTCGGTCAGTTGTACCACCAAATGTGAGTCCTTCATCTTGCTTCTAATATATTCATATATGAGAGAGAGAGATAAAGATTATTGAGACTTTGTAATTTATTCCTCTGGTTTGAAGTGAAACGATTAGGTAAAGAAAATGGCGGCTTAAAGAAATCTGATACATTTGCAAGTGGGTCGAAAAGGTGGCGAGTGAAAGAAGGCGTTAAGGATGGGGTTTTTTCAAGACCATGTCTTCTACATCTCGGACCACCTTCTCTCTATTCCATGTAAATTCAATGGATTTTCTTTGTTTTATGTAATCTAGATCCTAAAATTACTCAAGAGAACTTGAAAATCAAAGGTTTGATTGTTGTGTGTGCAAATATCCTAAAATTACTCAAGAGAACTTGAAAATCAAAAGTTTGATTGTTGTATGTGCAAATATCCTAAAATTACTCAAGAGAACTTGAAAATCAAAGGTTTGATTGTTGTGTGTGCAAATATCCTTCCATCCTTTATATCCTCTTGCTCCCAAAATAGCAATGGTCCACAATGCTCTAGTGTGGACATATTGTGGCCATCATGCACACTCATTCCCATTACTCCTTAGGTACCTTAGGATATCTCCCGAGCTAGGGACCTTGACTATGTTTAGCCCTTATTCCACACACACATGTAAAGGTCTCTATAGACCAACATCTAACACTCTCTCCCCTTCTAAAGATCATTTTCCTCAATGTTCAATGCGGAAAAGTACTTGTAAACTAGAGCTTTTTATTCCCTTCTATAAGCATTTATCCTCTCCAGGCTACTAGATACTCCTGGATGACGTGGTTTCTCAAACCTTTCTATCTCCTATCTAGCATCCTATTTGGAGAATGATATGTGATGTCACTTTCGTGCAAAGAAACAATACCCTCTATTAGATTATCCTCCCTAGAAATATATTTTCTAAGTTTAGTGACATGAAACATCGGATGGAATCTCAATTTGATGGAAGCTATACTTGGTATGCAACATCACTAATCTTCTTAACTATGTTTCAAGGTGCACAAAACCTTGGTGAAAGCTTAGTGCACTTCCCTGTGGCTAGTGAAGTTGATCTTCCTCATACTTGAAAAAAAACTCTATCTCCTTCTTCAAAGACTCTAGGAGATCTCTTCTTATCATCATATTCTCTTGCCCTATCATTTTCTTACTACATCTTGGCTTTTGCTATTTCTAAATTTGCTTGGAGATTTTCTTGGGAGTAGGATATTTCTTCAGCGCATCTTGGTAAGTGATGTGTGTACTCTTTCATTGTCTCTCTTTCTCTATGTCTTCTCTTTTTTAATTTCTCTTTTCTTTTGTTTTGCAGGAGCTTTTTGGCATCGATTCTTTGGAATTTGACAAGAGAGGACATCGATTGGGCTTTGATGAGAGCGATCAAAAGAATTACATTGATGTAAGTGATTGTTTTGTTCTTTTTTATAAAGAGAGAGAGAGAGAAAGAGAGAGAGAGAGAGATGAAAGAGAGAGAGATATATATATATAGATAGATAGAAAGAGAGAGACATACAGATACATACACACACATGCATACATATTACATACACATACGCATATGCATATGCATATGCATACATACACACACACATATACATGTTTTAGGGTTAGGGTTTTAGGATTAGGTTTTTGGACATTTACACATATACACACATAATACATACACACATGCACACATATACACATGCATACATACATACACATACACACACATCATATATACATACACACATATGCATGTTGTAGGGACAGGGTTTTAGGATTAGGGTTTTTGTCTTTTACATATATACACACATATAAACACATAATACATATACACATACACACACACACATACACATACACACATACACACACACACACACACACATATATATATATATATATATATATATATATATATATATATATATATATATATATATATATATATATATATATATATATATATATATATATATATATATATATATATATATATATATATATATTGTTGGGGGATTCTTGGACAAGAAGGGATTTGAGTGTTTGTAGGAGAAAAGGTAAACGCAAGACGAAAGATACACACTGGAAGCCTCTGTCACTTGATTATAATAAGACAAATACAATGGTGATGCACAATACAATCCAATGCTCCTGTGCAAAATCCCATAGAGTGCTCAATTACAAAATACAAAATACCCAAGGTCTTGTTGCTGCCGGCCTCCTCTGCACTAGACCTCCACCTTCTCCAAGCCTACACTTGTGCACACCTTGCACCGAGCATTCAATAAGGGGGAGGGATGGACACCTTTTGTCGGCACGCGCACACTACAATGAGACCTTGGGATGCTTGGAGGACTAGCTTAGCACTTCTCAGCACACCTCCTTAATCACTCTTCATGCACACCTTGCACTTCACTTCTTTGCGTCGCACACTATGTGTCTCTTGCACTTCTCTCTCTTGTCTTTCTTAGACTATGCTCACACCTCTTAGTCTTAGAATAGTCCAAGAATAGTCCTTGCCTTGATTTGAGTCTCGATTCACGTACGCTCCTAACTATCTTGGTGCTCAATTTGATGTCTCAAGATTGTCTCCAAAAGTGGGCAGCCAACGACTCCCTGTTTTGTCATGTAGTGACTTTAGACTAAAACAAAAATTCTAATTGGGGGGGCATACTTTCACTTCTGCTACGCTGCCGCTTCACATACCTTCACAGTTTTCTTTTAAGTCTTCACTTGTGCACTTAAGAGAGGGTTCACCTGAACCTGTCAAACCACTTTAAAAACACTTTGAACCTTAGGGAAATTAGAGAAATTACAACCTGCAATCCACTTTCTCCAATTTATCCTTTGTGGACAATTAATTGTGGACTACCTGTGCACCTTGACACCTGCACTTCCAAGACTTTGACTTTGCCCCTATTGACTTTGACCTTGACCTTGTTGACTTTGAATGGTTTGACTTTGATGTTTTGACTTTGACTACAGTTGACATTGATTATGGTTGACTTTGACTATGGTTGACTTTGACCAATATAACTTTTATGATCTCAATAGTTGCCCACTACCTAATGTGCTCTTCGTCCCGGAGAGCTACAGCCAAAACTCTGAGCAGATAGGACACCATGATACTTGAGGTGCAAAATCTTCAAAATGACACTTGAGCAGCTACCAAGTCCGCCAGAAGTAGGAGAGAACAAGCACCAGAGAAGAACCCAAAAGTGGAATTGTTGCATGGAAAAAGTAAAGGAGAGCAATGGGAGGGTAGAAAAAGGGGTAAGGGAGGGTTGAGGGGGCTGAGATGGATAGGGAAGGGAGGGCTAAGGATGTGGTTGGGCAAAAGGGAAAGGGGAGGATGAGGGAGTCGGATTATGGGGTGTTGAGAGGGCCAAAATGATCAAACAGAAGAGCTATAGAGGGTGCATATGTGAAAATGTGCAACATATGGTGAGATGAGGTTAGAATAGACAATGTGGACCATGTGTTGAAAATAAAACATGTGATAAATGTGCTCAAAACATGTGGGTTTTGATCAAAAGTCAGAGAAAATATGGATTTTTGAAAAATTAAGTCAAAAAATGAATCCAGAGGTTCCAAAATACATGAAAATGACTCCCAATTTGAAAAAAATGGCCATCCGAGGCATGATCCAGAGCCAAAAGGTTTGAGCAATGAAAATTAAAAAAATATATATATAAAAATAATATAAAAATAATTTTTCTAAAAAAAAGCTTTGTCCTCGTCCCCTTTTTTTTTTCGAACGCCCAGATCTGAAATAAAAATAAAATAAAATAAAAAGTAAAATAAATAATAAAACAAATAATTAAAATATATATATATATATATAAATAAAAAAATAAAAAATAAATGAAAAACAAAAAATGGGGGGCGGGGGGGGGGGGGAGGGCGGTGGGGGGCGAGGGGGGGGGGGGGGGTGGGGAGGGGGGGGGGGGAGGGGGGCCGGGAGGGGGGGGGAGGGGGGGCAGGGAGGGGCACGGGGGGGAGAGGGGAGGAGGGCAGGGGGGAGGCGTGGGGGAGAGAGAGAGAGAGAGAGAGAGAGAGAGAGAGAGAGAGAGGGGTTTTTTTTCGAGTTTTTCTTTCCCTCTCTTTTTTTGGAAAAGAAAAACGCCTGGGGGGCTTTTTTTTTGGGAAATTACCCAAAATTAAGGAAAATTATAAAAAAAGCCCAAAAGAAACGCAAAGAAATCCAAAAAAAATTCTGAAAAAATTCTCAGAAAATATTCTACAGTTGTATGCCAATTTCCTCCCTCAAAACCATAGAGAGCTTCCTTTATTCCTCAAATTTGGCAAGAAAATGACACATGAAAATGAGAAAAATGCTAGAAAAATTCTAAAAATTGCTTGAAAATTTCCCAAAAATTTCCAAAAATTGTACTTCTGCAAAGGTTATGAAATGGTATCTAAATTTTCTAAAAACTCAAGGAACAAGCATGAAATGGATAAAGAAAACTACTAAAACTTAAGCAAAACCGAATGAGTAGGCTATGTACAACCTGGATAGATTTTGCAGGTTCTAGGTGATCCATAATTCTTCAGTTGTGTTCATGATAGGCCTTGAGCGTGGACATGTTGACCAGTGGCAAGGCCTCTCCTTTTAGCATCTCTAACTCCACAGCACCCCAATTCAGCATTGTTTTAACTTGATAAGGTCCTTCCTAGTTAGGAAGCCATTTTCCTCTCACTTGTGTTTGGATTTGAGATCGATGGAGGAGAACTAACATGCCTGACAGTATGTTGTTGTTCCACAAATTCCTATCATGTGCCTCGTTCCTCTTCAGCTGAGTCTCTATCAATTGTTTTGCTACATGTAAACGTATATCCTCCACTTTATGCAGTGCTCCAAGCCTCTGAGAGACACCACAATCTTTCTTGCCCTGCATGAATGCTACTTTTGGTGATCCATGTAAAAATTCAAAGGGTTCAATAGGAAGTATCCCATAAACTAGTTGGAATGGAGAGTAGCCAGTAGACTCTTTGTAAGCTAACATGTATGCCCATAGTGTACCTTGATAAGCAATGCCCCAGGAGGTGGGCTATAACATACATTCTTTCCTTAACATTGCAATTAATACTTTATTAGTGGATTCTGCCTATCCATTAGCTCTTGGATAGTAGGCACAAGAGGTCCTATGTAGAATTCTATACCTGTTAAAAATTTCCTGTAGGACCTTATTCACAAAATGAGTACCCTGGTCTGTACAAATTTCAAGTGGACATCCAAACATGCAAATGATGCTACTGTAAATGAAATCAGCCACAGTGTGGGCGATGCAGTTAGGTGATGCAATAGCTTCAGCCCACTTTGTCGCATAGTCTGTGGCAATCAATAGATACTTCTCTCTTTTTGGAATCGATGGAGGGTAGATGGGCCCTACAAAATCTAGCCCCCACTTCTCAAATGGTTGCCAAGAAGTGGAAATAATCAAGGGTTTGTGCCTCTACTTTGTTGGCTTAGGTCCACACCTCTGGCAAACCTCACATGCCTTTCCCCATTCATCTGCATCTTTGAATAATGTAGGCCACCATAAACCAGCATCAAGTATCCTCTGACTCATAATATGTCTTGGAAGGTGCCCACCACCTATTCCTTCATGTGCAGATTGCAGGACTTCCCTCACTTCTTCTTCTTCCATACACTTCCTAAACATGTTGTCCTTTCCCTGTCTATATAATTTATCTTCAATGAAAGTATAAGGTCTGCTCTTGATTAGCAGTCTCTTTCTTTGCACAGCACTTGCCTTCTCTCGATACACTCCAGTTTTAATAAAATCCTTGATATCATAATACCAACCTTGAGCTTGTACAGCGAACAGATTAGCATCTGGAAAATCATCATTGACTCCACTAGCTTGATTCATCATATTGATCCGAGATAGGTGATCCGCCATGATATTTTCTTTACCTGGTCTATGAACTAGAGAAAAATAAAACTCCTGGAACAAAAGTCGCCACCTCCATATCCTCTGAGTTGCTTGTGGCTTGTTCAATAAATATCTGAGTGGTTGATGATCAGTGATGATGACAAACTTCACACCTAGCAAATAATGATGAAATTTTTGTACCGCGAAAACCATTGCTAGAGCTTCTCTTTCTGTTGTGCTATAATTCTATTCAGCTTTAGTTAAAATTCTACTATCATACTGAATGGGCCTGTCAAGTTTGAATTCTTCACTATGTTGAGCCAATACTGCACCCACTGCATATGCACTGGCATCTACATGCACATGAAAATTTTTTGACCAATCTGGGGTGATAAGGATTGGTGCAGTCACCGATTTCGACCTTAATGTCTGATAAGCCTTCTCTTCTTCCTCTTCCCAATGAAAGGGCACTTCTTTACCTGTAAGTCTAGCCGGTGGCCTGGCTATCTCTACATACATTTTTATAAACCTTTTGTGGTATCCAGTATACCCCAAGAAACTCTGAATCTCTTTAGGAGGTTTGGGTTTCGACAACTATAATATAGAAATAATTTTATCAAGATCTGGGGCCATACCTTTAGCCGACACCAGATGTCCCAAGAGAGTTCCTTTTGTCACAAGGAAATGACATTTGTTTGGGTTGAGCTTTAGCCTAGTCTCCCTACATCTCTTAAAAACATTCTGCAGTTGTCGCAAGTGATGGTCCAAGCAATCTAAAGGGGTCTCATTGTGAGAACCTGAAAATGAAGAGAAGTCATCCATGAAAATTCTAAGTGTTTCCAGCAATAAGGGACCAAAAATGAGGTTGATAGTTTTGTTAAAGGTGGTTGGAGCATTTCTGAGTCCAAATGGCATTTTTACGTACACATATATTCCCCAAGGTGTGATAAAAGCATTCTTTTCACGATCCTTTGGGTGTATTGATATTTGATTATAGCAACTAAAGCTATCCATAAAGCTATATAATTGCATGTCCAGCCACTTTTTCAATGACCTGCTCTGCAAATAGCATTGGGAATCCATCTGGAGTGGTCATCTTGTTGAGTGCTCTAAAGTCAATAAAAATTCTAATTTTATTGGTATTCTTCTTTGGTACTATAACCATAGGTGATAACCACTCTGAGTGTTCCACAGGAATGATGATTCCTGCATCCTCCATCTTCTGTATTTCCATATAAATAGCTTCAGCATATTTTGGGTTAAGTCTATAACTCTTCCCTCGTATTGGTTTGGCTCCCTCAACTAGAGGGATTCTATGCTCTCCATAATTGATAGGCACCCCTTCTAAGTCTTTATAATGCCATGCAAAAACATCTGTATAGTAGGTCAAGAAGGATTTTACCTTTTTAAGGAGCCCTAGGTGGCTCCACAACCAAGTGGCCACCAAAAGTGGACGATTATCGTCCTGAGTTCCTAATTGTATTTCTTTGATAGGGTTTCTCTCTACCATACTATCTTCGTGCTCATCTCCAACCTTGTGTTCTTCCACTAGCTTTTCGTGCATTGTTTCATAAGCAGGGGGTATTTTGGATCTCAATGCATTCCTCCTTATCCTGCATCCATCGTGCAGGGATTTCTTGAATTGGGAAAGAGAATTCTTCACTAGTATGTTTTACCTTATCTTTAGCTTTAGTAACTTCCTTCTCTATTGTTGTTACATCCTCCTCCAAGTTGTATTTGAGGGGTGTCTTCCTACCCCTTCTGTGGTACGTGATGGGCTCTCCCAATCCATCAACCTAAAATTTCTCCTGATTTTCATCATAACCTTCAGCTGTGTAAGAATTATTAAGAAAAATTCCAAAACAAGAGGAAGAGTTGCCTGCTTGGGAATATCCTCTTCTTCCTCGAAATCTATTTGGGGTTGGTCCTCTGTTTTTGGTTCCATGCAAATGCCAACCAACTGTTTGCATCATGCTGGTGTTCCCTTGATTATCTAGGCCCTCTTCTAAATGTATCTGTGTCAGCTCTTGCCCTTTCTTTTGTACCCACATAGTGTCTTTACCCCAATCATGGATGACACTTGCATGCCTCAGTCATGGTCTTCCAATTAAGAGGGGAAATCCTCCTTCAACCTGGGGCAGTCTCAAAACCAAAAAATCTAGAATGAAGAGCTTATCTTGTACTTCAAATGGAACCTTTGGGATCACTCCCAAGGGCCTTACTTTGCTTTGATCTGCCAAAGTAACGGTGAAATTTGCAGGCCTTGAAGGGTGGAGTCCAATCTTTTCCATTGTATGTTCAGGCATCAAGTTAATGCTAGAACCACCATCCACAATAACTCCTTGATTCATGACCTTTGATAGATACTGTCAGCCAAGGACTCTTATAATCTGTAAGGGGTGCTTCCCCTACAATTTTATCTTTATGCATAACAGCAGTCTTTGCCACCAAACTTGTAGTGGAAGCCTTATCAATTATCTGCAAGAGTTCTGACCTGAATTTCCCATCCATCTTTATTAAATAAAAAATACTAACCTCGTTTTTCATGGACTTGAGTAGTTTTGAAGCCTTTGATTCCTTAAGAGCATGGGCTCCAATTGACTTATCAAACTCCTCATGAGCCCTGTTGAATGCATGCCCAATGGCATCACTCATACATATGAGATCTCCTTTTTGCCTTGTATTTGCACATGCGGTGGCCTTGTCTTCAGATGTCTCTTTGTCTTTGTTCAATTAATTATTGATTCTTGAACTATATCTACTTAAGCCTTTCCCTTGTTTCTTATCTGCACTGTAAAAGATTCAATTTCTTCTAACTGCACCACCCTGGTAGATGGTGATGGCTCATGGACTTGATCTTACTTTTCTTCTTTGTGCACAGAAATCATTTGAATGTGGGGCCCAGATGAAGAGGCTTGATTCTTAGGACAACAATTTATATAGTGGTCTCTGGCCTCTGGGCAGTTTCTGCAAGAAGGGGCATTTTCTGGTAGAGTCCACCTACTTTGATAGCACCCACATTCTCCACATCTGAAACAAATGATTGACCTCTTAGGCCCATTTCCAAAGTTATTCCTCTATCTAGGGTTATAATTGTTACCTTGATTGGGTCCAGTCGCCATTACATTTGCTAGTGGTAGGAGTCCTCCTTGTGTCCAATATGTTGTTGTAGGCATTCCTCTTGATTGGCATTCTTGGGCCTCATGACCAGCTTTCCTGCATAATTGGCAAGTCACACTTAACAAAGGATATTCACTTACTATATGACCTTGCTTGTTGCACATGGTACACCAAAGTCCACTCTTGATGCCACCCCCTTTGAGTTCCTGCAACTCCTGTCACAACTGAGCTAATTCTTCTGCTTGGGCCTCCTCCTCCTTTTGGAGCTTTAATGCCTAAATCTCCCTCCTCAACTGAGTAACAGCATTCTCCTCCTCTTTGTGGGGTTTATTCATTTTTAAGCCCTCCAACTCATTCCTTAGCTGGATTACTGGATCCTCCATTTCTATAGAATATGATAGTTGAGGAGAAATTGCTCCATAATGTTGCCTTATCTTCTCCAGTCGTGTAGCTGTCTTGATGAATTCCTCTATGGTGTAGGCAACACTAATTCCTTGATTTTACATTGGGTAGTCACTCGAAGTGACTTAGCTAATCATTTCTTAACAAAAAAATTATGTGATGGATCTGGTAATTTAGCCATTAGTGCCTTCGCCCTAGTCACAAACTCTAAGAACTTTTCACTTGGACCCAATCTCAAATTCTCTAATTCCTCTATGATGATCTCTACAGTATTTCCATTCTGAAATTGAATGCATCTTTCATTAAGTTCCAAGTTGTAAAATGGTTCTCAGCAAACTGATTGAACCATTTATCTGCTAATCCTTCTAATGTAGCAGGGAAGAGTATCAAAAAGGCATCCTCTCTTCCCATTAAGCCTCTAGTTTTGCATAGTGCTAAAAACCTTCTAATATGCTCGTCCGGATCTTCTTGAGCTAGGCCTTTGAAAGAAGGAAATTTTATATTTAATCTTGATAGTAGGGTTTCCAAGTCTACCTGACTAGCCATGCTTCTTACTGATGAAGTTGATGAAAGTGGACTAGATGATCTTCTAACAGCTTTCCTTCTTGTTTGCTTGCAGGTGACCCTCAATGTTTGGGACCGAGTTGCAGTCATGAGTTGTTCATAGTCCTCTTAGTATGAGACAATTGATAAGAATATGTACCTTTTAGCCCAATGAAGTAGTACTATCGGCACTTGACTAGTGCTTCTCCACACTGCAAGATATCTTCTCCTATTCTCAAATCTCCTTGGAGTCCCACCGGGCATGCCAAATTTTATTGGGGGATTCTTGAACAAGAAGGGATTTGAGTGTTTGTAGGAGAAAAGGAAAAGGCAAGAAGAAAGATACACGCGGGAAGCCTCTGTCACTTGATTATAATAAGATAAATACAATGGTGATGCATAATACAATCCAATGCTCCTGTGCAAAATCCCACAGAGTGCTCAATTACAAAATACCAAATACCCAAGGTTTTGTTGTTGTTTGTCTCCTCTGCACTAGACCTCCACCTTCTCCAAGCCTACACTTGTGCACACCTTGCACCAAGCTTCCAATAAGGGGGAGGGATGGACACCTTCTGTCGGTACATGCACACTACAATGAGACCTTGGGATCCTTGGGGGACTAGCTTAGTACTTCTCTACACACTTCCTTAGTCACTCTTCATGCACACCTTGCACCACTTCTTTGTGTCGCACACTGTGTGTCTCTTGCACTTCTCTCTCTTGCCTTTCTTAGACTATGTTCATACCTCTTAGTCTTAGAATAGTCCAAGAATAGTCTTTGCCTTGATTTGATTCTTGATTCACGTACGGTCCTAACTACAAGAGTATCTTGGTGCTCACTTTGTTGTCCCAAGATTGTCTCCAAAAGTGGGCAGCCAACGACTTCTTGTTTTGTCTTGTAGTGACTTTAGACTAAAACAAAAATTCTAATTGGGGGGGTATACTTTCACTTCTGTATACGCTGCCGCTTCACATACCTTCACATTTTTCTTTTAAGTCTTCACTTGTGCACTTAAGAGAGGGTTCACCTGAACCTTTCAAACCACTTTAAAAACACTTTGAATCTTAGGAAAATTAGAGAAATACCTCTGCAACCTGCAATCCACTTTTTCCAATTTATCCTTTGTGGACAATTAATTGTGCACTACCTGTGCACCTTGACACCTGCACTTCCAACACTTTGACTTTGCCCTTGTTGACTTTGACCTTGATCTTATTGACTTTGACTAGTTTCACTTTGATGTTTTGACTTTGATTGCAGTTGACTTTGACTATGGTTGACTTTGACCAATATAACTTTTATGGACTCAACATATACACACACACACACACATATATATATATATATATATACATGCACATATACACATACACACACACACCACATATACACACACATACACACATATACATGTTTTAGGATTAGGGTTTTAGGATTATGGTTTTTGATTTTTATACATATACACACATAATACATACATACATGCACACATATACACATGCATACACACATCTCTTTCTCTCTCTCTCTCTCTCTCTCCCTACACACACATCTCTTTTTCTTTTCTCTCTCTCTCTCTCTCCCGACACACACATCTCTTTTTCTTTTCTCTCTCTCTCTCTCTACACACACCTCTCTCTCTCACATCTTGGTAAGTGATGTGTGTACTCTTTCACTGTCTCTCTTTCTCTATGTCTTCTCTTTTTTAATTTCTCTTTTCTTTAGTTTTGCAGGAGATGAAAGAGAGAGAGAATAAGAGAGAGAGAGAGAGAGAGACAAAAGAGAGAGAGATATATATATAGATAGATAGAAAGAGAGAGACATAGAGATACATACACACATATGCATACATATTACATACACATATGCATATGCATATGCATACATACTTACACATATACATGTTTTAAGGTTAGGGTTTTAGGATTAGGGTTTTTGACGTTTACACATATACGCACATAATACATACACAGATACACACATATACACATGCATACATACATACACATATACACACATCATATATATATATATATATATATATATATATATATATATATATATATATATATATATATATATATATATATATATATATATATATATATATATATATATATATATATATATATATATATATATATATACACACACACACACAAGGATGCTTTAGGGTTAGGGTTTTGGGATTAGGATTTTTAGCTTTTACATATATACACATATGCATACACACATATACACATAATACATATACACATACACACACACATACACACACACATGCATACACACATATGCATGTTTTAGGATTAGGGTTTTAGGATTAGGGTTTTGGGATTAGGGTTTTTGGATTAGGATTTTTGGATTTCACATATATACATACATGCATACACACATATACAGATATAAACACATAATAGAAACACACACACACACACACACACACATATATATATATATATATATATATATATATATATATATATATATATATATATATATATATATATATATATATATATATATATATATATATATATATATACACATGCGTACACACATACACATATACATATATACATACATACATACATACATACATATACACACACATAGATATATACACACATGCATACACACATACACACATGTGACATATACATACACACATATGCATGTTTTAGGGTTAGAGTTTTAAAATTAGGATTTTTGGCTTTTACATATATACACACATGCATACACATATACATGTTTTAGGTCTAGGTCTTCATGATTAGGGTTTCAGGGTTTTTACATAGATACACATATGCATACACACACATATACATATATGTATTCACATACACAAAAATACACACATACACATGTTTTAGGTCTACGTCATTAGGATTAGGGTTTTAGGGTTTTTAAAAATGCATACAAATATTTACACATATACAAATATACACACATAATACATATACACAACACATGTATATACATAGCCATACACACACATACATGTGTTCTGGTTGTTGTTTATAAATATCATGTGAATGTATCTCATTTCTTTGTACATGGTTCATGATTGATTTCTCTCATGTCTTTTGTATTTGATAGTATGTTTTGCTTTATCAAATCATGTTTTTGTTGCATGTCATACATATCACATGTACTCGGGTTCTTCTTGGGCAGAGTGTATTGTCTTTTGCTACACCATAGCATGGGAATGTTGTTGTAGCAAGAGACAACATACTCTGCCCAAAAAAATTTTGCAAATATGGTCTTCGGTATAGGCGACGGTATAAGCATCGGTATCCCGAGGCACATACCGATGCTTATACCGACTATTTTGCCTATGGGCATACCATGGCTTATACTATCGCTTATACCATTGTTTATACCGTCGCTTATACCGACGCCTATACCGACGCTTATACCAGCGCTTATACCGGCGCTTTGGTTCCGACGCCTACACCGACCCTTACACTGATGTCGAGGGAAAATTATGCCCGTTCATTTTCCTCGATAGAAGCCTCGGTATACGCCTGATATGTTGTAGTGTATAGATCCGAATTTCATAGACAGAAGCAAGGATACTATAAACACTCTGATATACACATATCGATATATCCATTCGTAGCACCTGTCGACAACGAACGCCCAGTATCTTTGATTGCTTTGTCTTTTGCATATAGTACATTTGAAAGAATAATTCACAAGCACAAGTTAACGGCTTATTAGCATCATCCAAGATGCATAGAATGGTCTATCAGACAAACATCCAAAAACTAATCCCCATGTCTGAATCCAATCAGCAAAGGACCTCGTTGATCATGAGCACAACATCAGAATATCTGCATTTGGGTTTACTTCCAAAATGCAGGAACAACAGCTTTACAGATATACATCTATCATATCAATGGTGAAATGAGTACAACGCAGGGGTTTCGTTTGGGTAACCAACAGCTTGTGCTAAATCTAGCCTAGCGGCAGCATAATCTGCAAGAAGAGTATCTGCCGTTGTCGTCCAAAGCAGGGCCATCAACAATTTGTGCTGAATCTAATCTAGCGGGAGCATCATCTGCAAGAGGAGCACCTGCAATATGACCTCCTGGTTGGAAAGATCAGCGAAAGCTTTATCCTTGACGGTGCTTAATGACTTCGTATCGATCGTGAGGTTGTTTTGCACAGCCGAAACCGACATCGCCGCACAGCAGGAAGAGAAGGGATTAGAGGCTGCGACGGTGGCATTGCCAAAGGCCTTGAAGACGATGTCCTGGTTCTTATGGCCGACGGGACGACGCCGTTGTTTAGGCTTGGGTAGCGCTCGCGTCAGAGTGGCTATGGCTGAATTCAGCTGCTCCATTATCTAGGTCAGTCTTCTGCAAGTGTAACTGAGAGTGCGACTCTGCAAGTGTAACTGAGAGTGCGAAGGACTCAGACGATGTCTATGTGAGAGAGAGCGAGGGTAATGAGAGGGTATCTTCTGCGTGATGCCGTGCTGGAGCATGAAGACGATGAGCGAGCTAGATCTTTTTATGTGCCTTCGATGGAAGATTAGATATTCATAGAAGAAATCAAAAAGAGTGGAAGAGAGTCCTACCGTCCTAATCATCTTTTTCAAAAAAGTACCTCCACGTAGAATAGTCCTAAAATTAGAAGGCTTGGTCTATCAGCATGTGTAGAATGCATAATTCACATACTCTTCATGTGGAAGTTTTCTTCTCTCTCTTCTGTGTCCTCACATATGACGCTGCAACTTGTAGCAATCATATTCATGCTACATTCTTAACAGTTCAATACTTCATTGAATGTGTTTGAAGGTTGAATGTGTTTGAGCCTATTTTTCTTATGGCTTGCAAGCCTTATAGTTAAGTTCCCTAATCTAGGTGAAATTTGAATGAACTAGACTATTAGGACTACGACCAACCTTTTGTTGATTGATTCCTCAATATTGGTCCACAATGTTGAGGCTCATAGAGCTCTTGGGCAAAGCCTTCCTCTTACAAAACTTGAACCCAAGACCTCCTCCTTGCCCTCATTAAGACTTAACCACTAGCCTAAGTGGATCACTTATTTCAGAGAGCACATGACTATATGCTTAAGTCAAGATCTTTCATCATACATATGAGTGACCAAACGAAGTTCGATTTTAGATTTATTTAAATCGATCGGACACTCATCTCATAGACTTTAGTATATTTGTCTTAACATGTTGCACATTCAAATCGTATATCATATCCACCTTGCCCAAGCCTACTTCTTAGGCTCTGATACCACTATAATGAACAAGACTATTAGGACCACCACCAACCTTTTGCTGATTGATTCCTCGCCACCCTTTATCTTGAAAGGTGCGAGTTAGAAAGAATAGTCCACAATGCTCAAGCTCATAGAGCTTTTGGGGAAAACCTTGCTCTTGTAGGAATTGAACCAAAGACCTCCTCCTTTCCCTCCTTAAGACTTAACCACTAGGTTAAGTGGCTCACTTGTTTTAGGGATCACAAGAACTTATGCTTAAGTCTAAGATCAAGATCTTTGATCACACATATGAGTGACCAAACAGGATTTGATTTCAAATTTGTTTGAACCAGTCATGCACTCAGATCATAGACTTTAGTTTAAAACATAAATGATGCCAAGTTTTCTACCTTTTGTACAGTGTTACAAACATCATGTGTAGTTAGATTTATGAATATACGCACATACGTACATACATACATACACACTTTAAATGCATACATATATACATACATACATACATAAAAACACATGTATAATAGCATAGAGACATACATGCATACATACATTTAATACATACGTACATTAGAAACATACATAAATGCATGCATACATACATACATACATGGATACATAAATATACATATATACATTTTTATATGCGTTCAATGTATATACATCCATGCTCTGTATGCATTATTTATCACATACATAAAAGAATGTTTTTTTTGTAGGAACGTGTTCTTTTGGAGGTGGAATGTTTTTTCTTCATGTTGAATGTCTTTTTCCACGTGCAATAATTTTTTTCTAGGTGATTTTATGGAATGTGTTTTTTCATGTTATGGTGTGGATGTGTTTTTCGCTTATGGCTGGCACGCATAAGTAAAATACTCTAGGTGAAATACTACTGAAATTTTTATTATCATATGGCATTATATGGCGTAATTACATATATAAATACACAAACACATACATACATGCATACATACATATATACATACATACATACATACATGCATACATACATACATATATACATATATACATATATACATATAATCACACATACATACATACATACATACATACACACATGCATACATACATATTGTCAAACATTGGTCCAGTCTGAGCCCAAAAAAAAGCTAAAAATAACTTATGAATGATGTGTGTCGATTTATATCCTCTTGTATTCTGGAATGTTCTAGTGCCGCCATGTGGACATCATGCAACACTCATCCCCATTACTAATGAATACCTTAGGATATCCCCCGAGCTTGGGACCTTGGCTATGGATGGCCCTTGTCCCACACACACATGGAATGATCCCTATGAACCAATGTCTAACACTTTCTCCCCCTTCTAAAGATCATTGTCCTCAATGATTAATGAGGGAAAATACTTGCGACCTAGAGCTTTTGATTCCCAAGTAGAGTCAGTAAGTGGTAATCCTCTCTCAGCTACTAGATGCTCTTGGATGACATGGGTCCTCAACTGTTTCTATCTCAATCAAGTATCTTGTTAGGAGATTGATTTGTACTATCACTTTCTTGCAAAGAAACAATACCTTCTATTAGATTATCCTTCCCAAAAATATACTTTTGAAGTCTACTGACATGAAGTACTGGATGGACTTTGCAATCTAGAGGAAGCTCTAATCAGTATGCAACATCACATAGCTTCTTTACTATCTTCCAAGGTCCACAAAACCTTAGTGAAAGCTTACTATACTTCCTTGTGGATAGTGAAGCAGATCTAATTGGTACATGAAGAAAGGCTCTGTCTCCTTCCTCAAAGGATCTAGGAGATCTTTTCCTGTCAGCATACTCTTTCACCCTATAGCTACTTGTTGCATCTTGGCTTTACCTATTTCTAGATTTTATTGGAGGTTTTCCAAGAACTCCGAAGCACTAGGAAATTTCTTTGGCATTCCTATGGTACTGGGAGCATTAGGATTCATGCCATAATTCATCTCAAAAGGAGACATTCCTATCACTTTGTGAAGCCTATTTGTTGGAAGCAGCCAGAGGCATAGAAGACGCAGAAGCATGTAACGACGGAGCAGGGAGCCAGTCAAATCTTTTTTCAAAGAATTATGTTTTTAAATACTTTCCAAAAACCTCCAACAGTGATTTTTATCACTATTGTAACATATGTAACATAAAAAACCCCATTTTGTAATCCATAGCTCCATTTTGTGCAAGCCGAGGAGTCCTCGAGCTTGAGGAGCTTATGTAGAACAAGCGTATCAATTTTCGTTATTTTTAGACACCGTTTACCCTTTCAAATAGCATCTAGGACCTATTTTTTAACTATGCCGGTCACTAGATGTGAAACCGGTCAAAACTAGTCTAGAAACTATAAAAAGAGCTAGAGAGCTCATTTTTGGGGTTAGCTTGTTTGAGGTTAGAGTTCTTTTGAGCTTGTAATAGTGTTCTTGGGTAATAGAGTTGATTTCTCACCTTCCATTGTGTCTTGCTTGTCTCTTCGTAGTGTGTGTGTATGTGTGTGTGCATTTCTATGCTTCTCACCTTCACTCTCACTTCATCTCACATTCACGATCTTCATATCACTTCTATCTCTTCCACGGATTGACATTAAGGAGGTGAGCTTCTTAACGTGGTTCTCACCATTGTGCTAGAGCAACACCAAATTTGGCGCCGTTGCCGAGGATCGAGTCTAGGACGAATGTGTGATGGTAAGAGTATAGCAAGAAGTAGCGTTGGAAGGTAAAAATTTCAGTTTTTGTTGTTGTTTTTACTTGGTTTTTAGTGTTTTTCACCTCCCCACACTCCATCTTCATCACCGCATCATCATCTTCATCTCCAAAAAAATCAGAAAATTCACCATATCCACCCATTCTCCTCATTTCCCCTCATTTGTGCATGCGAGAGAGTGAGAGAGAGCTTTTGTGCTTGCATGTGCTTTTGTTTTCTTGAGTTTTCTTGCAGGTATAGAGCTCCAGTGCATCAGGAAAGCTTGGAAAAGGTAAAATTTTCAGTTTCTGTCAGAAATTTCCGACTGTGTCAGACCATCGCGATGGTCTGCAAAGTTCGGATTTTGAGGAAGGTGAGTTCACCACCGTGTAGGCGACCCCTGCGTGTATAGGAATCCATAGCTGCATCTCAAAAAATTGCATTTTGGTGGACCATCGCGACGGTCTCAGACCATCGTGATTGTGTCACACCATCGCGATTGGCTCACACCATCGCGACGGCTCGGCCGGACCATCGCGACGGTCTCACGCCATCGCGACGGTTCATTTGGACCATTGCGACGGTTCGCGGACCATCGCGACTGTTCGGTTGACCCCACATCATCGTGATTGGCTAACGCCATCGCGCCGACGGTGCCACGTGGCAAGCTAGACCATCGCGACGGTTCACACTTCACGCCATCGCGACGACACCCTTACACCATCACAACAACCCGAATTTTTGACCATCGCGATTGGCTCACACCATCGCATATGTGACCATCGCGACGGTTCACTTTGGACCATCGCGATTGTTCACGTTGACCGTTGACTGACGCCATCGCGATTGTCCGCCTGATCGAGCCATCGCGACGGTTCACACTCACGCCATCGCGATTGTCCACTTTCACACGATCGCGACGGTTCACATTTACGCCATCGCGATTGTCCACCTTCACGCCATTGCGACGGTCCCAGACCATCGCGATTGTCTCACACCATCGCGATTGTGCACCCCCATCGCAAGTTTTAGGGTTTCATTTTTTGGCCAATTTTGAAGCTGTTTTTGGGAAATTTTTGGGTGATTAGACTCATAGGAGACCCCTTAGCTCATATTTGGAGAAACACCGGTTTATCAGTTTTTACCCCCCAGGGCCTGAACGGTCATAACTTTTTCATCCGAAGTCCGTTTTTTGAGCTTAATAGCTCATTAGAAAGGATACGTCTATTTTTAGATAAGCTATTTTGAGGTTGACCTAGTTTGGGACTAGGAAGCCAGGGGGCAAACATTGAAAAGTTGGGCAAAAGGGAAGGGACTTAAAAGGTGTATATACTCAAGTGTTTGATCATCCAACTGTGAATTGGTCTAATATTGAATTTTTCCAGGTCTATCAAGGGCAATCAAAGGCAACCAAAGCAAGGCAGTGAAGGGCATAAAGCTTGGGAAGCGCGGCTTCTTAGGCATCAGAGCAACCAGAAAAGCTGACTCGAGGTTGGAAGATTACTCAACCCCCTCAGTCAATTCTTAGCTTAGGATAAACGGTAGTATTGTGGATTAAAGACGATAGGAATGCCTCAAGTTCAAGAGAATTAAATTTGTCAAGTCCAAGACTAAAGATAAAGGTGTGTGACACGAAAACCTAAAGGAAAGAACATAAGTCTGACGGAACGAGAACTCAAAGTACCACGGAAAGTCGAATTCCTGACGCATACATTAAGACAAGAATCTAAAGAAATTTAAAAAGAATCAAGAAAGTAATAACAAAGAATCATTGACGATCTGAGCGTGTACTGAGTGTGCAAGGAACAAAATTAATGAACCTTAGATCGGGCAAACATATAGGTAAGTCAGACCGACGAAGCCTTAGATCATCAGAGGCAAGTGTAAGAACTACTGCACGATCATGGGCTCAACAGTTGAACACTAGTTATCCCTACGAGAGCTCAGATACCAGCGAATTAGAAATGGCATTTAGCACAGAAAGACCAGAAGTAGGGTCAAATGTAGCATACTTAGAAAAACCAGAAGGACCCTATAGGACTCAACTAGAGTTTCTCCGAACCAACCGATTAGGTGCTCGCATCTATGAGGATGGTTTGCGAAGGCAAGTGGTGCAAATGCACAACCCCGATCAATCCATTGGATTGGAACATCCAGTGGTGAAATTCGAGAGAGACGCGTACATAGACAAGGAAGGAACAATGTACATATTAAGTACGCAGCCAAACAATACGAATGAGTTTGGCGTAATTCAATTAGAGACGAAAGCTTAATCTCAAGGAAAAGAACCATTAGAAGAGCCTAGAACACCTAGAGGGAAATCTGTACTGACACGAGTACTAATCCCGGAATGGATCCCTCAAGACAACAGAAGCATAGAGTTGTTTGTAAATAAAGAAACTGATGAAGCCTTTTGGAGATACAAGACCGAACTACTTAGTGAGGTAGGTATCATCACGATATACGAGTTCAAGGACCCGGATACACCTGGAAAGGTTGTATACCTGGATGAGTTTTTAGAAAGAGTCTTTGTGGTGCCTGACCACGCTAAAAACACATACACATGGAGAGGTGAATTGGTATTCCCTCCATCTAGAACGAACATGAATACAAGTCAACAAGGGGCAGGAACATCATCAGCCCATGGAAATCAAAGAGAGAAAAATAAAGAAAGACCCGAAGTAAGCTTCACTCATCCCGTAGGGAGAGATAGAACAACCACAGACACTAATAGAGCGGATAGACAAAGAGATCATGGAATACTAGGTGGTAGAGATGATTTTCCTCTACCCAGACCACGTGAACACGCAAGAATATTGAGACCCATTTAGTTAGTGAAATCCATGAAAAATTATTTTGATGGGACAGGAGATCCCTATGACCATGTCGCAGAATTCAAGCAAGTACTAAGAGCAGAACAAGTCGAAGACATGTTCACGCAATACAACGCATTTGGACTAACGTTAAAAAATACTGCTTTAACTTGGTTCCAACCTTTGCAACAAAGGCAATTTAGAGACATCCATCACTTTTTAGAGTCATTCATCACTGAATTCTCTAAAAGTGGGATTAGATATGACACGTCTTCGTTGATTCATAGCTTTAAACAGACCCCTCAAGAAACAGTTAGACTCGCAGGACGTAGGTTTAGACAATATGTTGAACGATGTCCAATGCAAGAGCTACCCTCACAAGCTAAGCAAGTGTCATTGTTTCTAGATGGCTTGTTGAGCTCTAAACTACGCTCCTATGTGTACCTAAAAGAACCCAGAACGCTAGAGCAATGTGTGAGAATATGCATAGACATTGAGGACAACTTAGGAGATGAGTTGGAACTCTCAAAGGTCTATAAGGACTCAGACTGTTCATCTCTAGCATCCACAAAATTGTCTAGCTCAATAGAAGACCTTGCAGAAAAAGTGGCCCAGAAACTAAGAGTTTCTAGTAAACCTAGGGTGCTAACAAACAAGCATTGTTACACCTGTGGTGGAAATCATTTGGCAAATGTGTGCCCCAATGCACCACAACCACAAGCCAACCCTAGTGGCCAATACTGTACAATTGAGAGAAGATACACGAATCATACGGCTCAGGACTACCCATACAACAAACAGACCGTGAGACAGAACTACCCGCAAGCATACCCGCAGCCAGGTAGGTATCAAGGCCAATACAATGCTCAGCCTTATTACTATAGGCCTCCTCAGAACTACCCATAACAGGCTCAACAGAGACCTCAACCTGTCTTAGCTCAGCAGCCACCCCCACCAGCGAATGTCATATCAGTCAAATACGCTGCTGCAGAAGAGAACCTAAGTAGGGCCTTAGTGCCTTCTTCACCTTTGATCACAGAGGGTGACCCGAATTCGAACAGTTTTGACTCTACGCATGTAGATAGTCCACCCGCATATTACACAGAGTCACCAGAACACGTAGAAACATATCATTATGATAGTCCACCAGTGGAACCTAGTTGGGAGCCAGACTATGCTAATGTGATGTACACAAACCCAAATCCACGGTCCCAATTGAGACAACAAAGACCACAGGGCCCTAGAGGACCATGCTTTAGGTGCCAAGGAGATCATTTCATAAAGGATTGTCCACATCCCCCGATAGCAGGACAATCACAGTACTATAATATCCAAGGCTTTTGTGCTGATTGTGGCAAAGAGCACATAATCAAAGATTGTCCTAAAAATCTAGTTAACGCTTCGAATGTGACACCGATCAACGTGATAGGTATTGTGAACAACGCAGATGGATCCAACCCTACATACGTGCCTATTTAAGCTATAACAAGAGCCCAGACGCTCTTACAGAACCAACAGCTTAATCAGGAGAAAGTAGTCGGAAGTAGTGAAGTTGCAGAATCTAGCAGTAAAAAGACAAAATCTTGGAAAGATTCTAGAGAAAGGATAAAGAGAAAGTGGAGTAAAAAGATAACTGAGTTGGAAGGAAGTTTGAAGGAATCTAGAGCCAAAATCCTAGAATTGACTTCACAGGACTTGAATCAAGAGAATCCAGCTCAGAAATCAGGATCAGTTTTAGCGGAACCCATACCAGAAAATCTAGACATGATGTTTCGTGCATATCAGGCTAGATTAAAAGAGGGACCTCAGGTAGCTGAAATGAGCAAAAACTACCCTCGAGCTGATCTAGAAATTGAGAGAACTAAACTTTGCATGAAGATGGTAGAACTAGCACAAGCTTTGTTCGAAGCCTTTAGATATCTTAATTGGAATAACATGGCAAAACCGGAACTACACTTTCAAGGACTAATGGACAGGCTAGAATACTTGATAGAGAGCAAAGAGAAAAAGGATCAGCATAGGAATCCCATTGTCCCAGAGACACAGGAAAGGAATGCACCATCCTTGGCTCAAGTACCCAATATAGAAAGTCAAGAAAATTTGTCTTCCATACATAAATATTCACATGAATTTTTGAGAGAAATCCAAGAAGAGACATGGAGAAAAGAACAAGGAACTCATCCTCCTATTCAAGAAATAGACGACTTGCAAGAGCAATTTCCCCAAGACATTCCCTCTATTTACGATGAGGTAGGGGAGGAACAACTGAGTGAACACACAGCTTTTGAATCTAATTCTTTACAAGAATTACCTCAGTTCACAGGACCTTCGGAAGCAAAGTCTATTAGTATGAGAGCACCCACGATAATAGTGAGGAATGAAGAATCAGTAATCCCTAGAAACACGGAAGTGATCAAGAATACCAAAGTACAGTGTAATCTCACTCTAGAGGAGCTGCTGAAGATAAAACCAGAATTATGGAAACATGTAGCAAATCAATTCCCTGAGCTTGCTACTACTCCCTCACAAATAGGATCACAAAATAAGGTACCAGAGATACCCGTAGAAAAGATTGGAGATGTAAGAGAAGGAGAGGAAGGTAACACTTATCTTCCGATAACCCATCAGGGCTACACCACGAAAGCCATCTTAGATTCAGGAGCCGGCGTAGCCATCACTACCACCGCTTTATGGAAACGTTGGGGTAAGCCAGCATTAAGACCCACCAGGATGAAGCTACAAATGGCTGACGGACACATAGAAAAACCATTAGGCTTACTAGAAGGCATATCTCTCACCACTTGTGGTGTAGAATTTGAGCATACTTTCGCCATTTGTGACTTTGCAAAAATCCATGCTTATGAGATGATATTGGGACGACCATTCATGCGTCAGTTGCAAATTGTACAAGATTGGGGAACCAATTCTTTGTACTTGCAACATTTAGGAGTGACTACCAAAGTCAATCTTAAAGACTATTCACATCGAGATGTACCCCCAATACAATGGAATACCATCCATAAGACACCAGTAGAGACGGAATCCGTGCACTCATTAGAATCAGATCCTTCTTGGTTGCATGAGGATACTCATCTATGGATGTGTAAAGTTGCAAAACAAGAGGAAGAAAGATTAGAAGCAAGGACCTTAGGTGCAGAACAACATCCACGAACCCTTCAAGATCCAGCTTACGCACCTGTAGTATTCCCTGACGAAGAGTTTGAACCCCATGGTTGGGCAAAAATCCTAGCAACCATGGATGTAGCCATCAATGAAGAACAATGGACACCCCACTGTGACGAGGATGGCTATGACATTTCAGTTTTCACGATAGAGCCAATCATGTGCGATGCAATTTTAGAAGAATGTGAACCTAACACTGATGCATTTGAGGATGCAAGCGATTTCGATTTAGAATCAATTATCATGGACCCACCCTTTGCATCAGAAGAAGAATATTTTTACGAAGTAGAAACTCACCCTCAGAAATAGGAAGAAGTTATGAATGATGTGAGAATAGCCACTCAAGTGACTAGCAAGAGTGAAGGCAAGAAAAGAAAGAAGAAAGCAACCATGTCAGAAAAAGAAGAATCTTTGTTTGAGTACCCGAGAATTTCAAGAAATATGAAATCGAAGATAGAAGAATTATGGTACGAATGCCTAATAGAAAGGCGAATGACGGACAAGTATATGATAACCGAGAGAAAACCAAGAAAATAATCGTAGCCTGTTGAAGCTCAAGGTCAAGGACAAAGCATGGAAGCACATCAAAGAAGTGGACATAGAAGAAGAGAGAGCAAGTAGGGAGCTCCAAGGAGTGTATGTCAATTTTTCACAAGAATTCCCTACAAAAATAGTGATTTTCATCACTAAAAGCCATTGTAAATACCATTTTCTATTTTGGTAACTCCATTTTGTTCAAGCCAAGGAGTCCTTGAGCTTGAGGAGTATTAGAACTATCATCCTACCAAGTTTCATAATTTTTAGACTCCGTTTGAGCCCTCAAATAAGCCTTGGAACCTAATTTTTAACTAGGCCGGACACTAGGTCTAGACAGGGCCAAAACTAGTCAAAAAACTATAAAAAGAGCTAGAGAGCTCATTTTTGAGGTTGGCTTGTTAGAGAATAGAGCTTTTGTAAGAGAACTCGTTTGCAATAGAAGCTTTCCATTGTTCCTTGCTTTGATCTTGCTTTGCGCGCGTGTGTGTGTATGTGTGTGCATGCTTGTGTGCTTCCACTCACACACTTGTGCCTTCACTTGCTCATGGTCTTCATACCGGTCCTCACGTCTCCACGGATTGACAAGTAAAGGAGGTGGTGCTTACGCTTGAGCTACACCAAATTTTGGCGCCGTTGCCGGGGAGAGTGCTTCGAGGACGAGCGTTGTGATGGTAAGATCGTAGATTTGCGACGTTGGAAGGTAAAAAAAACTGTGATTTCAGTTCATTTTCTGTTTTTTCCTCTTCATCTTCATCATCATCATCATCTCCACCTTCTTCCATCTTCTTCTTCATAGAAATTTCTTGTTTTTTAGTGCATTTTCACCATTTTCATACCATTTTTCATGCATTATTGTGTGGGAAGGAGTTAGGAGGTGCAAGGGAGAGCAAGCGCTGTGTTTTTTTCATGACTTTCTGCTCATACGGAGCTCGCCATAGCCGGCGCTCATAAATTTGAATTTCCCGCCAAAAAAACGCGATTCTGTGATGAAAATCGCGATTCTGTGAAAATTCAAAATTTTTTGAAAAATCACGATTTTCAGTTTTCCCGCCTAAAAGTTGGTTGAAAAGAATCGCGATTCTGTGTTTTTTCTCAAAAAAACACGATTCTCTACTCAAAATCGCGATTCTCAAAAAACACGATTCTCTGCTCAAAATCGCGATTCTCACCAATCACGATTTTCAGCAAAAACACGATTTTGTGAAAAACACGACTTTCTGCTCAAAATCGCGATTCTCACAAATCACGATTTTCAGCGAAAAATACGATTTTGAGAAAAACACGATTCTCTATGACAAAATCGCGATTTTCATGCCAAAAACACGATTTTGTGAAAAAGGCGATTCTGTGAAAACACGAATTTTTGCTCAAAATCGCGATTTTCAAAAACACGATTTTGTGATCAATATCGCGATTTTCAAAAACACGATTTTGTGATCAACATCGCGATTTTCAAATCACGATTTTGTGCTCAAAATCGCGATTTTGTGCTCAACATCGCGATTTTTTTGACTTCACAGCATCGCGATTTTCAGAAAGTTCACAAAATCGCGATTTTCTCCAAAGGTCCTGTTTGCCTGTTTTGACCCCCAGGAGCCTGATTTGACATAACTTTCTCATCCAAAGTCCATTTTTTGAGCTCTATAGCTTGTTGGAAAGCTCGTTTCAAATCCTACACGATCTCAACTGTTTTTTTCAAGAATAATGCGTTGATTTTGAGATAGGATAATTTGAAGTTGACCCTCAGGTGGGACTAGGGAACCAAGGGGGCTCTAAAGAATTTTGAACCATACCAAAGGGAAAATTTGGACTCTTGACTAAAGCTTATGAACCTGAGATCTGGTAGACACTTAGGCAAGGATAAACAAAGCATTAGATCTTCTGAGGCTAGTGTCAACCATACATCCAAGTCTTGGACACAACAACTAAGTGGTGATCTTTTACTAAGTTCAGACACAAGTGATTCAGAAATGTCTTTTAGCATGGGAAAACCTGCAGGTGGCTCAAGGACTTCCCATCTACAAACACCGGAAGGTCCCTATAAGACACAGTTGGAATATATTCGGACCAACCAATTAGGTGCTCACATCTATGAGGATGGTCTGAGGCGATCAGTGGTCCAACTCAAAAATCCAGATCAATCCTTTGGACTTGAACACCCGGTGGTCAAGTTCGAAGAGGGTTCATACATTGATAAGGAAGGAACCATGTATGTGGTTACCAACCAACCAGATAGGACCGATGAGTTTGGAAATATCATTCATGAGAATGAGATAGGAGACCTAGAACAAGGAAATATAGGACAAGGACCCTAGACTCCTAGAGGCAAGTCAGTTTTGACCCGAGTGATCACTCCAGACTGGATCCCTCAAGACAACAAAAGCATAGAACTATTTTTGAATAGAGAAATAGAGGAAGCCTTTTGGAGATTCAAGACAGAACAACCTAGCCAATTGGGCATAGTCATCATCTACGAGTTCAAGGATCCAGAGATACCAGGCAAAGTTGTCTACCTAGATAACACGTCAGAGAAAATTTTCTTGGTAACAGAACATGATAGACATGCATATACTTGGAAGAATGAATTGATTTTCCCTCCACCAAGATCCAATGTTTCCCACGGCCTCCAAGGAGTAGGGTCATCCCAAGCTCAGGAAGCCCAGAGAGAAAGAACTAGAGAGAGACCGGAGGTAAGTTTTGCACACACAGTGGGCAGGAATAGGTCAGGATTTGAAAATGAAAGACCTGAAAGAGAGAGATATCAAGCACATAGGCAACAAAGAAATGAACATGAATTTCCATTGCCTAGAACCCGAGAGCACCCAAGAACCCTCAGACCCACTCAAGTGATCAAGGCAATGAAGAATTATTTTGACGGGTCAGGAGATCCTTATGATCATGTGGCTGAGTTCAAACAAGTGTTAAGAGCTGAACAGGTTGAGGATTTGTTCACCCAGTACAAGGCATTTGGTCTGACTCTTAAGGGCACTGCCTTAGCTTGGTTTCAACCATTGAGTAGTCGCAACTATCGCAATATAGGTCAACTGCTAGACGAATTCATTGTAGAATTTTCCAAGAGTGGTATCAGGCATAACACTTCATCTTTGATCCACAGCTTCAAGCAGACACCCCAAGAAACAGTGCGACTAGCAGGTAGAAGGTTTAGACAGTACCTAGAAAGATGCCCTGCTCCAGAGCTACCCACACCAGCCAAACAAGTGGCTTTGTTTTTAGATGGCTTACTGAGCACAAAGTTAAGATCCTATGTATACTTGAAAGAGCCTAGATCCATAGAAGAGTGCGTGCGGACATGCATTGACATAGAAGATAACCTGGGTGAGGAATTAGGATTATCCAAACTCTATAAGGATTCAGATAGTTCTACTAGTCATGCTTCAAAAATCTCCACGGAAATAGAGGAGATAGCTGAGCAAGTTGCCAAGAAGCTGGGAGTCCAAAATAAACAAACACAGAGAGTCACTCTAGTGAATCGGTGTTATACTTGCGGAGGCGACCACATGGCTAATGTATGCCCATTGCACAACCAGAACGTGAGAGAAAGGAATGCTCCATATTGCACTGTTGAGAGAAAATATACGAACCACACGGCTCAAGATTGTCCCTACAATAGGCAGGCTGTTAGACAGAATTATCAGCAACCTTACCCACAAGGTAGGTATCAGAACCAATACCAACAGCCATATTATAGACCACAACAGCAATATCAAGCACCATATAGGCCACAACCTGTCTTGGGAAACCAACCACCAGCTCCTGCCAACGTGATTCTAGTCAAATATGCTGTGGGAGAGGAAAATCCAAATAGAGCATTGGTGCCACTAACCCCATTGATACCAGATAATGACTCTCATGCCCATAGTTCAGACTACTCCCATGAAGGTAGTCCACATGCTTATTACACAGAGTCACCTGAACATAGTGAGATTTACTCGTATCAATATGAGGCACCACCTATGGAGCAAAATTGGGAGCCAGAATACTCCAATGTCATGTACACAAATCCTAACCCTAGGCCCCAGTTGAGACAAATGAGACCACAAGCCCCTAGAGGATCTTGTTTTAGATGTCAAGGTGATCATTTCATTCGTGACTGTCCCCACCCACCATTTCCGAGTCAAGGACATGCTATCACAATACAAGCTTTTTGTCCTGATTGTGGCAAAGACCATCTCCCTAAAGATTGTCCAAGAAACCCCTCCAGTGCACCCAAGATTACTCCCATTAATGTGGTAGGCTTAGTGGCAGAATCAAGTGCCAGTAGCAGTAACGTGGCACCTGTACAGGCAGTTACTAGGGCACAAGCATTAACACAAGATAAACCAGCAGAACAATCGGGGTCGAGTGAATCAGGAGAGCCTAGTAAGAGGAAAACAAGAACATGGAAGGATACCAGAGAAAAGGCCAATCGTAAGTGGAATAAAAAGTTATCGGAACTAGAAGAAAGCTTGAAAGACGCAAAAACAAAAATAGAAGACATTGCATCTCATAACCCCTCACATGTCGAAACTCCATCCAGTCCACCTCATCCCACCCCACCACCCATTGTGAATAGACCACAACCAGGGTCTGTTCTTGCAGATCCAACCCCAGAAGGTTTGGACATGATGTTCAAGGCCTACCAGGCTCGACTTCAAGAAGGGCCTACAGCTGCAAACCTAGACAAGAGTTACCCTAGAGCAGATTTAGAGATTGAACGGATGAAAATGTGCATGAAAATGGTAGAACAAGCTCAAGCTATACTTGAGACTAGTCAAAAGGTCAATCAGACGAACTCTGTCAAAGCGGATTTGCATTTCCAGGGCTTACTAGAACGATTAGAGAAGTTGGTAAACAAACCACAAGTTTCTTTACCTCCACAGGCTCAACCAGTTATTGAAAGAGGAAGCTCACCACCAAGGGGAGCTTATGTTCCTAATTCCACGGATGCTGGAATACCTCCTTCTATTCAACAGTACTCTCAAGAGTTCTTGTGGGAAATACAAGAGGAGAAATGGGCCAAGGAGAAGGGTAATTCCCCTCCTATTCCTGAGATTGATGATCTTCATGATCAATTTCCCCAAGACATTCCATCTATTTACGAAGATGAAGCAGAACAAGAAGACGAAAGATTAGATTTTGAATCTAATACCTTAGAAGAACTGCCTCAATTTCCAGGCCCATGGGAATCTGAATCACTCCAGATTAGAGCTCCCACAATACTAGTAAGAAATGAAGACTCAGTGGTTCCAAGGAACACGGATGTCGTGAAGAACACTAAGGTTCAGTGTCATCTCACTGTAGAAGAGCTGCTCAAAGCAAAACCTGAGTTATGGAATCATGTGAAGGATCAGGTCCCAGAACTTGAGTCCAATATGCCAAAAGCAGGCTCTAAGCAAAGGGTACCAGAGATACCTCTAGACAAAATAAGGGACATGTGTGAGGGTGAAGAAGGTAATACTTATCTTCCAATCACCTACCAAGGTTACACAACCAAAGCAATCATAGATTCAGGTGCTGGTGTTGCTATTGCAACCACCTCCTTGTGGAAGCAATGGGGCAAGCCCACATTAAGACCAACTAGAATGAAGCTTCAAATGGCCGACGGTCATTTTGAAAGACCTCTAGGATTGCTCGAAGGGATAACTCTAACCACTTGTGGTGTGGAGTTTGAACATACATTTGCTATATGTGACTTTGAGAAAAATAACGTCTATGAGATGATCCTAGGAAGACCCTTCCTACGACAATTGCAAATAGTACAGGATTGGGGAACCAACTCCTTGTACTTACAGCACTTGGGGGTCACTACCAAGGTCAATTTGAAGGATTACTCTTTCAGAGATGTACCACCCCTACAGTGGAATCCTATCCACAAAGCGAAAGAAGATTCCATCTCTGTGCATTCTGAACGTTCACCAGATCCATCATGGTTGCATGAAGATACTCATTTGTGGATGTGCAAGGTCGCAGAGGAAGAGGAAAAACGCTTGAAGGCAAGAGAAGAAGGAACTTCGCCAGGAGATAGACCAGTTAGAGACCCAGCATACACACCGATGATCTTTCCAGATGAGGAGTTCGAACCTCATGGCTGGCCAGAAATCTTAGCCACCATGGACATTGCTGTCAATGAAGAACAATGGACACCTCATTGTGATGAGGAAGGTTATGATATCTCAGTGTTCATGTGTCAGCCCTTGCTAGAAGAATGTGACCCTAGTGATGTCATAGAAGAAGAAGAGAATGACGATGATATAGAGTCCATTGTGATGGATAGTTGCTTTAACTCAGAGCAGCACTATCTAGAAGATATAGGAGTGTTCACCCAGAAAGAAGAAGAACCTCTCACAAGTATTAAAACGGTAAACTCAAAGGATGGAAGCGAAAGTAGTCAAAAGAAAAAGAAAAGAAAAGCAGTGAAACAAGAAGAGGAGGAATCATTGTTTGAAGTACCAGAAAACTTCAAGAAATATGAAGTTGACGACCGCAAAATTTTGGTACGAATGCCTAAGAGAGAGGCCATCATAGGAGAATCATATGATAATAAAGAAAAGACCAAGAAGATTGTAGTGACCATTGAAGAGAACGAAGAGAGATGCACATATATAGGAGATGACCTAAGTGCAAGAGAAGAAATGGAGCTTGTAGCTCTATTAAGGGAATATAGGGATGTGTTTGCGTGGCACTATAGAGACTTGAAAGGGGTAGATCCAAGAATTTGCTCTCATACTATCCCCATGACTGCTGATGCCAAGCCCACCAAACAGAAGCCCTACACATATAATGATACCTATGCAGCCAAAATAAAAGAAGAAATTGATAGGTTGATTGAAGCTGGATTCATCTATGAGATTGAGCATACTGAATGGGTGTCCCCCATTGTAGTAGTGCCCAAGAAGAACGGAAAGTTGCGAGTGTGCATTAACCTGAAAAAAGTTAATGCCGCTACAATCAGAGATAGCTATCCGCTTCCAATCACCGAACATTTATTGGAGCGTGTTGCAGGCAAGGAAGTTTATAGCTTTCTTGATGGATTTTCAGGTTACAACCAAGTAGCCATTGCCCCAGAAGATCAACACAAGACGGCTTTTGCCACCGAATGGGGAATCTTTGCATTTCGTGTGATGCATTTGGGCTCACCAATGCACCTGCAACATTCCAAAGGATCATGTGTCATGTCTTCAAAGAGTTCTTACGAAAGAGCTTAGAAGTGTATGTGGATGATTTATGTGCTCATTCCCAAGAAAGAAGATTTCACATCCCTGAGCTCAGACAGATCTTCAACAAGTGTAGAGAATATCGAGTGTGTCTGAACCCAGAAAAGTGTGTGTTCATGGTGCGTCAAGGTAAAATCCTCGGTCATATTGTTTCTAAGAATGGAATCTCAACGGATGAAGATAAGGTACGAGCCATAGCGGAGCTGCCAAGGCCAAGGAATGTTAAAGAGGTACAAGCCTTTATGGGCCATTGTGGATATTACCGTAGGTTTATCCACATGTACGCGATCATAGCTAGACCCCTTTATGCCTTGTTGTCTAATTTTGAGTGGAACGACGAATGCGAGAATTCTTTCAATGAACTGAAGAAACGTTTGTGCACAGCACCAATATTGACCACTCCTGATTGGAATAAGCCATTCCATGTCCATGTGGATGCATCCAATCATGCCATAGGATGTGTGCTAGCACAACCCACAGGTGAAGGGAATTTAGATTTGCCCATATCATATGCTAGTAGACAACTAAACCCAGCCGAAAGAAATTATACCACAACCGAGCGAGAAGGGTTAGGCATGGTATATGCTGTAAAGAAGTTTAGACACTATTTATTGGCCAACAAGTTCAAGTTTTTCACTGATCATCAAGCTTTGTTATATTTGGTCAATAAACCTTGCAATACTGGACGCTTAGTAAGATGGTTCCTCTTACTAATGGAGTATGACTTTGAAGTTGTTGTCAGGAAAGGTAGAACCCACCTTCGGGCAGATCACCTTTCTCGCATTACTTCAGGAGAGTCACCACAAGGAGTGTCTAATGAACTACCTGATGCTTATCTGTTCAATTTGGAAGTTGTTCCTAAATGGGCAAATAAGTTGGTACCAGTCCTAACCTTCGGCCCTGCAAATAAGAATGTGAAAACATCACAAGAAGAAATTGTAAAATCACAAAAATATCACATATTGGCAGGAAGCATGTACAAACAAGATACTGAGGGTGTATTAGCTTGTTGTGTCGAGGATGATGAACATAGTAGTTGGTTGCAGCAAGCTCATGAGGGATAGCTAGGAAATCACTATTCTAAACAACGAACATTGTAGAATTTGAAACGTTTAGGAGTGTATTGGCCTAGCATGGACAAAGAAATACATGAGTGGATCAAGAATTGTCCAATGTGCAGAGAGAGACCACCAGTGGAGCATGTGACCCTTTATCAAGTATCATTAATTCCAGATTGGAGTGCTCCATTGGTAGAGTTTATGAGATCGGGAAGATTACCCAAAGAGGCCAGTCTAGCAAGAAGACGAAATATGGAGCAAGAGGCTCAAGGCTATGCCTTAGTAGGAGAGAACCTATACCGAAGAGGTAAAGATGGTTACTTAAGACTGTGCGTTCATGAATCAGACTATTTAAGGGTCTTAGAGACTGCACACAGTGGTGTTGCAGGTGGACATTTTGGTCCTGATCGAGTGATTAAGACCATTCTATTCTCAGGACTTTGGTGGCCCACTCTTCATATGGATGCACATACCTATGTGAAGAAATGTGACACTGCCAACGTGCACAATATCCAGTTAGAAAAGACGAGATGCCTTTGAGGCCAATGATGGGAGGGCGTGCATTTTCCAAGTGGGGCATAGACTTCATAGGTCCTATTAATCCCCCTGCTAGAAACTCCCATGCAGAGTATATTATTGTAGCCACAGATTACCTTACCAAGTGGGTAGAAGTGAAAGCCACAACAAAGAATGATGCTCAGACGACGGCTAAGTTCTTATTCGAGAATGTGTTCACGAGATATGGGCTACCAATAGAGTTAGTGAGCGATAGAGGCACACACTTCTTGAATGAAGTCATTGAAAATCTTCTCCAAGAATTCTTGGTGATACATAAGAAATTTGTCCCCTATCACCCACAAGCTAACGGACAAGCCGAGAGTACCAATAAGATCCTTTGTAACGTATTGACAAAATTGGTAAATAATAAACGCTCTGATTGGGACAAACAACTTCATCATGCTGTTTGGGCTTATCGAGTTGCCTACAAAACAGTACTCAATGCCACCCCATTTCAGATGGTCTTTGGACAGAATGCGGTGCTACCACTGGATTTCTTAATCCCTGCTTTAAAAGTAGCACAAGAGCATGAGTGGAATGGACATGAATTGTCATCTAGGATCTTTGATCTAGAACGCTTAGGTGAGACAAGGCTACGAGCGGCTGCAGGCATCTACGCTGCAAAGAAAAGGCAAAAGGCCTACTTCGATGCACACATTAAGGATAAGGGACTGAAAGAGGGAGATCTAGTGTTGGTTTACACACTGAAACAACATGCCCGTAAGTTGGAAAAACGAGGATATGGACCCATGATCATTAACAGAATTTCCACTAGTGGCGCGGTTCAATTGGCTACTTTAGAAGGTGATATCTTGCCAAACTATATTAGTGGTTGTAGAGTCAAGTTATATCAAGAACCTCTTACAGAGGACATGCTAATGAGACTCAACACTGCTAAGAAACGAAAAGAAGAAGAGTTAAGAGTGAGAGAAGAAGCACAGGCAGAGGCTAGAGAGCGCATAAGGCGAAATAAGTTAAGACGACTTGGCCTAGATGTCATCTCAAAAGCTCCAAAATATCACATGGATATGTGCCAAAAGTCAGGCATAGCGACTTCTCAGGTCATTGACCGAAGACCCTTTGTGACCATAGAGATAGGACAAGGGAAGGGTGCAAGGATGGTGAAAGCATTGATTGACTCAGGTGCAGCAAGTAGTGCAGTTAGACTTTCCTACTGCCAAGACGTGCAGTTGAACATCAATCCCATAGAAGCTTATCTCATAGGATTGGGAGGTGTGGAAACCCCTTGTTTGGGCGAGGTGGAACTTCCCATCTACCTTCAAGATGTTCCAATGAAAGTCAAAGCGCTAGTATGTCAAGATGAGAACCTTACAGAACCACTTGTCTTGGGTCAAGATTGGATCTATGACCATGCAGTTAACTTAAACCTAAGAAGTCAAATTCTTCAAGTTTGGGTACATGAACAATGCATTACATTAGAATTAGAGAACTGCATGCTCCTAGATCATGGCACCACACACTCTCTTAGTTCTTCCAAGACTAATCATATGAAAGAAGATGTTGTCTGTGTCAAAAGCTCTATGATGCAGAAGGAGTCAATCGTGGATGACCAGGTTCGAAGGCGGGTGGATCTTTCTTCTTCTCCAAAGAATCAAGTAGCCACAGTAGTGAGTCCACCACACAAGCAAACACAAGCGTTCACGACAACTGCTACATCAAATAGAAAGACACCATTCGATAAAAAAGCAGTTCCGAGCATGAAGCAGATATGGGTACGCAAAGGAGAGCAACCACCAGCCTTGCCCCCACAAATCCCATCTAGGCAAGCCAACCAGGCCAGAAGACGAGGGAAGCAGCTCAGACAAGCTCAATCACAAGGTATCCAACAAGTTTGGGTGCCTAAGAAGTTAGCTGCAGCTCAACAAGGGCAATTACAGATGTGGGTACCTGAGAAGCTCCTACATCTACAACAACCTATGTTCTCCCACATGCGAAAGGTCTCAACAAAGAATCCAAAAAGAGAAGAGGGTAAGAACCACGTACAGAGACCGAAAGAAGATCAAATCAGCTCTTCAACAATAGTAGGAAGACGTGCAAAAAGGATATGGGTTTGGAAGCCAAAAGTACAAGTAGCCTACACCGAACCAAAGGGCCAATCACATTGGATACCACAGTTCAGAAAGCATCCAAAGATGAAGTCGCCTGAAGTGATCTCTACTGTGCCAAATGCTGTTCTCAAATGGATTCCAATAAGAAGGAATACATCATCTCGCGATCCCATGGAGACATCCGAGAAAGATGGCGTCCACATCGGCAAGTAACATCAAGCCTCGATGAGCAACAACCATGTGCTCCTTGCACAACCCTGTCTTTTGCACCATTCAGGTCATGCATTTCCAAAGTATGCATTAATATAGGGCCACATTACACGGCCATGCATAGACACACTTGAGAATCCCAGGCACAAGAGCACATTGACATATGTCAAAGATTTTTATTGATTGATACTAAAATCTGTCTTCTTGTTTTGTGATATTGTTACAAAAAAAAAAAAAAAACGAGGAAGAACTTGTTCCCAGGTTTCGCTCATGGAACATGAATGAGTCATGCTTAGTTGAAGATTGAACCATCGATTACTGGGCATTTATCAGTTTGGATAGAAGTGTGTCTTGGCTAGCAGATGATTTAATTGTTGCCTTATCTCATAGATGTCAAGAACTTAGCATGAGCAGGGCATCCACAACTATGGTTTCCTCTTACTATGGTAGGAGTGAAGAGCTTGAAGGTCCACAACTTGAGTGATGCTTAACTACTGTATGTACAAGAGCATCCAAGGAGATATCTGCAAGGGATAGTTCTGGAGGAGAGGGGATCTGCCATTCAAAAGATCTCATCAGTGGACCATCAACACGGACATCCATCAACAATGGTCCATCCCAAACGCCAAGTGTACAACATGAAGAGATGAACATCCATCGACCTTCTCCATGGTAAGCATCTTTACTTTGGAAACATCATAGCCATAATAGCGTAGGAAACCTCTTCGTCGGCATACCCTTGAGCACTTAGCTCAAGAGCCCCAATTTTTGCACCATTCTTCTTCCAATGCATTTCCCAAGTAAACATTCATAGGGCTACATTACAAGGCCGTGCACAAGGCACATATTTTCCTCAACCCATGCACGAACACACTTACCCATCACTCAATATGGGTTATGAGTACTTGGCATGACTACTATGAAGATCAACTTTGGAAGATCTAGAAAACATCAACGGAGACTCACAACGACACAGTCATGCTGGAATCCAAGGCAAAAGCACATCCCAAGAGACTACAACCTGCAAAGACTCACAGTGATAGATGAAGAACGTCCGACGACTTGTGTTCATAGAGAAGGGACACTCCCTCTCAAGGCACTACTTGGAACAACCACTACAACAAGGGTCTGTCAGGGACGACAGACTCGAGAGGGGGGGGAGTGTTGAATCTCAAGGTCAAGGACAAAGCATGGAAGCACATCAAAGAAGTGGACATAGAAGAAGAGAGAGCAAGTAGGGAGCTCCAAGGAGTATATGTCAATTTTTCACAAGAATTCCCTACAAAAATAGTGATTTTCATCACTAAAAGCCATTGTAAATACCATTTTCTATTTTGGTAACTCCATTTTGTTCAAGACAAGGAGTCCTTGAGCTTGAGGAGTATTAGAACTATCATCCTACCAAGTTTCATAATTTTTAGACTCCGTTTGAGCCCTCAAATAAGCCTTGGAACCTAATTTTTAACTAGGCCGGACACTAGGTCTGGACAGGGCCAAAACTAGTCAAAAAACTATAAAAAGAGCTAGAGAGCTCATTTTTGAGGTTGGCTTGTTAGAGAATAGAGCTTTTGTAAGAGAACTCGTTTGCAATAGAAGCTTTCCATTGTTCCTTGCTTTGATCTTGCTTTGCGCGCGTGTGTGTGTATGTGTGTGCATGCTTGTGTGCTTCCACTCACACACTTGTGCCTTCACTTGCTCATGGTCTTCATACCGGTCCTCACGTCTCCACGGATTGACAAGTAAAGGAGGTGGTGCTTACGCTTGAGCTACATAGCCATAGAAGGAGAAGAAGAAAAATGTACATACATAGGGCATGATTTGACAACTGAAGAAGAAGAAGAGCTAGTTGCCCTATTGCGCGAATATAGAGATGTTTTTGCTTGGAGTTACAAAGATTTGAAAGGATTAGATCCAGATATATGTTCTCATAGAATCCCTATGACTCCAGATGCAAAACCGACAAAACAGAAACCGTACACATATAATGATAACTACGCTGCGAAGATTAAAGAGGAGATAGATCGCCTGATAGAAGCAGGATTCATTTACGAAATTGAGCATACCGAATGGGTATCCCCCATTGTGGTTGTGCCCAAGAAGAATGGAAAATTGCGTGTGTGTATTAACCTTAAAAAAGTTAATGCCGCCACGATTAGAGACAGTTATCCTCTTCCTATCACAGAACATCTATTGGAAAGAGTTGCGGGCAAGGAAGTTTACAGCTTTCTTGATGGATTCTCAGGTTATAATCAAGTAGCCATTGCTCCAGAGGACCAACACAAGACGGCTTTTGCCACTAAATGGGGCATATTTTCATTTCGTGTGATGCCATTCGGCTTAACAAATGCACCCGCCACTTTCCAGCGACTCATGTGTCATGTTTTTAAGGAATTCTTACACAAGAGTTTGGAAGTATATGTCGATGACATATGTGCTCATTCTAATATCAGGCAGACGCATATTCCCGAGTTAAGACAAATACTTGACAAATGTCGAGAATATCAAGTTTGTTTGAACCCAGAAAAATGCGTTTTCATGGTCAGACAAGGCAAAATTCTAGGACACATTGTGTCAAAAAATGGAATCTCTACGGATGAGGAAAAAGTGAAGGTAATTGCAGAATTACCTAGACCAACTAATGTGAAAGAGGTACAGGCATTTATGGGCCATTATGGTTATTATAGGAGATTCATACACATGTATGCAATCATAGCCAAGCCTTTGTACTCTCTTTTAACCAATTTTGAATGGACAGAAGAATGTGAGAATTCATTCAACGAACTTAAACGACGCTTGTGCTCAGCACCTATATTGACTACCCCAGATTGGAGTAAGCCATTGCATGTACATGTGGATGCATCCAATTATGCCATAGGATGTGTGTTAGCACAACCCACGAATGAAGGTAACATCGATCTCCCCATAGCTTACGCGAGCAGACAATTGAACGCAGCAGAAAGAAATTACACCACGACGGAACGAGAAGGATTAGGGATGATCTACGCAGTAAAGAAGTTTAGGCACTACTTGTTGGCCAATAAGTTCAAGTTCTTTACAGATCATCAAGCCCTATTGTACCTAGTCAACAAACCATGTAACACAGGACGATTGATACGTTGGTTTCTATTACTCATGGAGTATGATTTTGAAGTCGTAGTCAGGAAAGGAAAGACACATCTTAGAGCTGACCACCTTTCAAGATTAACCTCAGGCGAAGCCCTTCAAGGAGTAGTGGATGAGTTACCAGATGCATATTTGTTTAACCTTGAGATAGCACCAGAATGGGCTAAGCCTATAGTCCCTATTCTCACATATGGACCCAAGAATCCTTGGATAAAGATCAAAGAGGGAGAGATTACCAAGTCTCAGAGATACCAAATAATGGCAGGAAGCATATATAAATAGGATAATCAAAAGATTCTTGCTTGTTGTGTAGATGAATCAGAACATGCGAATTGGTTGCAATTAGCACACATAGGTGCATTAAAGCAACATCATTCAAAACATCGAACATTACAGACTCTGCATAGATTAGGAGTATATTGGCCTACGATGGAAGCAGATGTCTACAGGTTGTGTAAGGAATGCAATGTTTGTTGTGAAAGACCACCAGTAGAGCATGCTACATTATATCACGTGTCTCTCACACCAGACTGGAGTGAACAATTAGTGACATACTTGAGGACGAAGACATTCCCTCAAGGAATGACCTTAGCTCGACAACGCAGTCTAGAGCAGGAAGCTCAAGATTATTCACTTATTGGTGATAACCTATACAAGAGGACGAGATGGATATCTAAGACAATGTGTTCATGAGAGCGATTATCTGAGCATACTAGAGACTGCACACCAAGGTGTTGCAGGAGGTCATTTTGGACCCGATAGGATAATCAAAGACATCCTCTTTGCAGGATTATGGTGGCCCACTCTTCACATGGATGCTCATACCTATGTAAAGAGATGTGATGTGTGCCAAAGAACTTAGTTTCCTACTCGCAGAGATGAAATGCCATTGAAACCCATGATGGGCGGACGTGCATTTTCAAAGTGGGGTATAGACTTTCTAGGACCCATTAACCCCCCTGCAAAAGGTACACATGCGGAATACATTATTGTTGCCACAGATTATCTTACGAAATGGGTAGAGGCAAAAGCCGCGAAAAAGAATGATGCGCACACAACTGCAAAATTCTTATTTGAGAATGTCTTTACAAGATATGGATTGCCTATAGAGTTAGTGAGCGATCGCGGAACTCACTTTCTAAACCAAGTCATTGAATATTTGTTACAGATTTTATGGTGATTCACAAGAAATCCGCACCATATCATCCTCAGGCCAATGGTCAGGCTGAAAGCACTAATAAGATCCTTTGTAACGTACTGACGAAACTCGTGAACAACAAACGTTCAGATTGGGACAAACAGTTACATCATGCTGTTTGGGCATATCGAGTGGCCTACAAGACCGTACTCAATGCAACTCCCTTTCAGATGGTTTTTGGTCAGAATGCAGTGCTTCCTTTGGACTTCTTGATACCGACCCTTAAGGTTGCAAAAGAACATCAGTGGACCGGCCATGAATTATCAGCAAGAATAATGGACTTGGAACGATTAGGAGAAACCAGGCTAAAGGCAGCAGCAGGAATATATGCAGCAAAGAAGCGACAGAAAGCATATTTTGATGCACATGTAAAAGATAAAGGCTTAAAAGAAGGAGATTTAGTTCTAGTATATACGATGAAACAACACACGGAAGTTAGAAAAGCGAGGTTATGGACCTATGATCATTAACAGACTCTCAACAAGTGGAGCAGTACAATTAGCCACTTTAGAAGGAGATATAATGCCTAATTACATTAGTGGCTGTAGAGTCAAGTTATATCAGGAACCTCTTACTGAGGATATGCTTAGACGACTCACGTTGGCAAAGAAGTGTAAGGAGGAAGAAAATAGAATACGAGCTGAAGCTCAAGCAGAAGCTATAGAATGCATTAAACGCATGAAGTTAAGAAGACAAGGACTAGGGAGAGAACATTATAACCATCTGGAAACTACACCCAGATATCCCATGGCCATGTGTCAAGTAAAGTCAACCACTCATCCTAGTATAGTGGACAGGAGACCATTCATTACAGTCAGGCTAGAGCACGGCAACCCTTGCCAAGAGCTCAGGGCTTTAATTGACTCAGGTGCTGCGACTAGTGCGATTAGATGGTCCCACTATAAGGATTCAGGAATAGAAATGCGGCCAATTGAGGCATACCTCATAGGGCTAGGAGGCATGGAAACCCCTTGCATGGGTGAGGTGGACCTTCCTATCCTCATTAAGGATGTGACCATGACAGCGAAGCTACTAGTGTGCCATGATGACGACCTGATAGAACCCCTAATCCTTGGCCAAGATTGGCTATACGATCACTCAATGGACCTAAATCTTAGACAAGGCTCCTTACAGATTGGAACCTTAGAACAGAAGCGAGTGATACCGCTTGACTTCCCTAATGGCATTCCGACTGAGGTTTGTAACCCTAGACCCTCTGAAATACATGCGACGGAAGACCGGAAGAGATTTGGTCAGATCAGTCACGTTACGTCCACACCAACCCACTCGGGCTTGGCTATGGACAGTTGTCAATCAGAAGGACGACAGGAGATCTTCCTTGGGGCTTCTTGCAAACTAGAAGGGCCAGCTACCCAACCGCTAGGGCAGATGGACACAATCAGCGGTCAGGTGGGTTGCATCAGTGGCCAAATGAGCACAACACCCTGCGGTGCTCATCCTTCCAAACTTGTTGCGGACTGGCCTAGATTAAAGATAAATAACGAATCACTTCCTAATGGGCAGGTCACGCAAGTGTTGGATCTCCCTTCTTTTCCAAAGCAGAGCGTCCAATGGACCTCTCAAACCCAACCACGAACGAGTCAACCACAACAGAGGAACCCAGACCGACGACACCACCAGACAAGGCAAAGAAAGCAGCAGTATCAACATCACAGAACAAGTGGCACGAAACAAATATGGGTGCCAAAAGGACAGCAACCACAGGCTATTGGCAACACTGCAGACGAGAACAGGACAAAGTTGCAACAGAAGCAGAGTCAGCATCCAAAGTCCCCTCGATCTTTCCCCAAGTACAAATACTCGACAGATTTGGATCGCCAAGAAGTATCTTATCAATCAACCCACACCCATGCAGATTTGGGTACCCAAACAATGTATTATAGCCCAACCCTCAAGCCATGTAATATATACCCCTCAGAAATCTTTCCATCCTTCAATACCACCAAACCCGTTACCACTTTTCGTCCCTCAGCAGAAACACACCACCCACTCAAAGACTCTTAGGAAATGGATACCGAACCTTGTATAAATTCATACACCAAAACCCCACATCATGCATAATAAAAACTCATCAAGAAATGTATGCATAATCTGACAATGTAGGCGTCTAGAGACCTGCATTAGTTTTGCAAATAATCATTGCATCAATCACTTCATGACACTTGGCTACACGGGTTACACATCGGTTATGGAAAGGGATTGCGGTCTCACCTTAATGGGATCATAATTAATTTCCATACTAATGTGCTAATCTTTTGTAGCAGATCTTTTCCATTAGCTCGTCAGTCATCATGCAAACCGAAGAAGGACCATCAGAAGCTGGCCCAAGCACACCAATGGCCAATATTGGAGAATTACTCGCGGAATCTTATCCTACGATGCAACCACCAGAGTTTCAAGGTTTTCCAGGACCCATGCCAATCGACGATCCTCCTAGAGGATATACTGAGAAGATTCATCGTAATTCTCACTGGTTTCAAGGCCTAGCAGGACCATTAGCAGAAGTTGATTTCATATTTGAGGCCAATTTGGCATTTGATCTTCGCACATGGACCAAGTACCAGTTCTTTTCAAGAGAATTTGAAGGACTGCAGAATACACAAGATTTAACGCACGTTTGGGCACGAGCGGGATTTACAGAATATTTTAGTGACCCTCTGCCTAAACCCGATTTTTACAGATGCTTTTACCTAGTAACCACCTTGACAGCTTCAGAGAACAAGGATCTACCCAGAACATTCATGTTACCATCCTTGGTAAATGTCCATTCAGAAGGTTTTATTTGTCCAAAGATTTAATTCGTGCAGCTCTCAAAATACATGGAACGCATACTCCGACGGAGAGAGAACGGCTAGTCCCAGAGCAGATGAAACGTGGTGATGTTACTAAGTGGGAGGATATTTCAGCTATAACCCCTGAGCTCTCCAAGCCATTGCGGATATGCATGCAGCATTTTGCTTTCCCAGCTCAGGATCGTTTTACCATGCCCCACAAGAGAATCTGGTTTGGTTTATACTTAGCATGTACTGGACCCCAAACGGTTGATCTAGGTAGCTGGATAATTGATCAGCTCTATTTGGCACAACATAGATGGGAACAAAAGAAGGTCATCAATGGATGTTGTGCACTTACAAGGATTATATATATGTGTTTGGCATATGATTTACCCATAGAGCGCGCCATGACTAGTGAGGAACTGAAGGCATTTAAAGGAACCACAAAGAAAGCTAGAAAGGCTAGCAAAGGCAGAGCCGGAAAGCGGATGAGAGGCACTATCCCATGCCTACAAGTCCCAGAATCACCCTCACCACAACCATCTCTAGAGCAGTCACCGACAGCAGCCACTCCCACAGTACAACCTATTCGTATCAGATTATCAAGACCAGTTGTAACGGAGGGCACCACCAGTACTGTTGCACCCCAAGCAGCCACAACCACAGAACCTATCACCACAGTAGCTGAAATTCCCACCACCATTGGTGCAGAAGCGTTCTCTTTTCCAATACCCCATTTAGAAGCAGAACAAACAGCACCACTGGATCCAACTTTTGATTTTGAGATGCCCGATGCATTCTCCAATGAGTTCCAGTTTTCAGAAGGACAATTGTTTTCTCAAGAATTTGAAAGGCCTAGCTACCCTACCACACCCAGGGATCAGCCACAAGGACAGATTGTGTCTAGCTCTGATGACGAAAGAACAGCAACCGATGACGACGAAGGCGATGACGAAGCAAGCCAGGGCACTATCGAATCCCAAGAGCATGAACAGACAGATGGCCAAGGCCAACAAACAGACACACATGGTGATACAAGTACCCATGAAGATGAAACTTACGAAGCAGCCGCTTACACACTGGCTATTAAGAAGCTGTATAGAACTATGGAAAAGGTTTGGGCACGCAAAAAGCTGACTGAGGAAGAGAGTCAAGCGATAATAGAACAAGAACTTGTCACAGGCGGATTCGAAGACGCATACATCAAAGGATTCAGAGAGTTAGTCAAATCAGTAGGCTCCAATGAAGCACTTAGGTACTTGCAAAGAAAGCCACTACCACAGTTTGACCCCCGCAGAGTACGACTACTTTCAAAGCCCGGCGAATACATTCGTGTACCAACAGGAGCACAGTCTTCAGAACAAGCCAGGGAGGCACGCCTCGTCCCCGAAAGTTCGTTGGCAGCAGGAACCATCCTTGTAGATTCCCCACCCCGCGCTACAACTGTACATACCTCAGTAGTCACTGAAGTACCGACCACCCCAACCGCTCCTCCATCACCGCCCATCCCTCCAGCCTCCCCTATTCACCCTCCTTCTCCCAGACCAACATCTTCATTCGCCGGTGGCGTAGCAGAAATCGTCTTTACGACCACTCACCCCACAATTCCTGCACCCATTAGACCCAGTCTACCCCCTCACACATCCACCTTTCCATTCAACCCATTCCTCCATCCATCTTTCCCGTCCTTCCCCACACCTCCACGACCCCTTTTCCCATTCCCACCGCCATTAACCTTCTCCCCAGTCTCACCTCCCCGACCCACGGTAACCCCTATTTCCCCTTTCCACCAAGCTGCACCAGCCAGCCCCCCTGTAAATTACTCCTCAACCTTTGTAAATCCCGTATTTACACCAGCACAAGCACCCACGGTCACACCCATATTCACGGTCACTGCACTGGACACGTCCAATGACATGGACATCTCACCACCCACTGCACCATCGCTCACTTCACTCACGGCACAAACATTTTTAGGCACATCACAATTTTCAACAATCACTACAGCATCCACCTTCCCACCCCCATTCCCCATTCCCGTTGCATCTACACCCACTGCATCTTCATTTAGCACCCCATTAATACTATCACCCAATGTAGATAATGCATTTCGACAGATGTTCATGTGTATGATGCAAGTCAGAGATGAGTTCACATCTCTTGGCGATAATTACCAGCAGCTGCAAAGGACAACCAATGACTTACAGTCGCAGCTTAATTTATTGTCTATTTAGAATGCCTCTCTGAACACCCGATACCAGGAATTACGCGAGGCATATCACAAATTGGAACTAGAAAGCGAAGAAAAGACCAAAGAAGCCACTGCTGACCTGGATAACTTATTAAGAGCCCAGACAATGCGCAACGCAACGCTAACGAGAAATATGGGCTTACTCAGAAGACACCTAGCAGCCGCCAAGGAAGAAAACCAGCGCTTACAGGATCAGAACCGAGAAAACTTAGAAGCAGCGCTCGACCACCCAGACCAACCACTCAGTCCTAGCAGGTTCAAAGCCATTCCCTCAGACTCGATGAGGATGCTGCTAGAAGATCATGTAAGGTTGCTAGATGAATACGATCGCATGAATGAGGAGTTACAGAAACTCAAAGAAGATCATAAATTACTCCAATTACGAGCACCGACACACCCAGACATACCAGCACCTGTGGAACCCTCTCCTGACGTCTTAGAGGAACTCAATGCATTAAGGGCCCAGGTATCAAACCTTGAATCAAGGATCGCAGTATATGAAGCACCACCAAGGCCAGATTCCCCACCTGAGCTACCAGTTGAAGAAGAAACTATCACCATCCCGGTGGAGGAAACGTTTGAAGAGGCATACGAGCCACAACCCATCCCAGGCGGACGCGTCATGGCCGAAGGCCAGATGACTTACGAACTCCCGACCCCCGCGTGGATGAAGACAATTGAGGAACTTGGAACAACACACTCAGCTAGAGTAGAGGCACAATTACATGCCATGGTGTGTTGACCTAAGTATCAACTTAGGGACTTGCGGAGAAAGAGACTATACCTCAATCCCCTCACAAGTGCATATAGTGGGGATACACGCTTTTAAATATCAATCCAAAGAGTATACAAACCTAGCCGAGTGTATGAAGACATGCAATCATGTAATGGTCAATGCAAATGAACTACTCAAAGAATGTAAATGAGGCAAAGACTTATCCAAACAGGCTCCAACTGTTGGTCAAGGCGAAACGATACTTGGTGCAGCAGCCGTCAGTATTTTGGACTTTTCTCCCAGCTCCGAACTCCAAATATAGCGAATAGCATATGCGTTTCGAAGCTCTCGAGAGGACGCATCCAATGGCAGTGGTTTCACTCAATTCTGACGCTCCTACTTCAAGTTATGAGCGAAATACTGAGTCGCGGGAATACTTTCCTACACTTCAGCATTTCCTACACTTCGCACACACCTTTCCTACAGCAAAGAAACACTCTCAAGGATAGACCACACTCACAAGCACTCTTTCCAAGCAATACACATGCATACAAGCTCACGAAGAAGAAGATAAGGAGGGAAGAAGACACAAATTCGAATTTCTGTGCTCTCTCTTCTCACAATGGCAAAAAGTTCTTTACAAAGAGTCACATTTGACTTATATACTAGTGCCCTAAAAATGGTCCTTTCACACAAGTGACCGGCACTTTATTCACTAAGAGACTAATTTCCTACTATTGTACATGGGTATTCTCTACTTTTTTGTGGGGATGCATCTAGAGGACTCCTCTAGTGCATTTACAAGGGAAAATATATTACAAGAATGAATATGATACAAAAACTGTGATGTCCAAATCGGAAAAATTTTGGGGCCCGTCTTTTTCTCTGCTTTGTGCGCTCTTTAGCTCTGCAACACTCTCCCCCTCTTCATCTCTGTCGTCCCTTGACAGACTTTGCTTCGCGCACGCGTCCAGTGGTCCGTGTTGCCTGATTCTTGATCTTGCATTATGTTTTAGAGGCGCTTCTGCTTTTCTTCGCACACTCCCCTTGGTCAGTATTGTCTGCAGTTAAACAGACATGCAGATTCGATGGCCTTCTTGATTCAAGCTCTACTACTCGAGAGCCTGTTGCACTTGTCTTGCCTGTTGACTTGGGTTGCCACGCACGCCACCAGTGACTAGGAATGTGCTGTTCTTAGTCATCCTCTTAAACTTTTCAGCATCTACCCCTTTGTAACTTTTGGTCCTCTGATTTGTCCTGGTTGCACACATCTGACCCTGTTGTATTGCTTTGAGGCTGTTTACTTCTTTCCACCGTGCGTGACTTGGCTGATTTCTCTTTTCGCCTGATGCGTGCCATGCAGATTCGATGGCCTTCTTGATTCAAGCTCTACTACTCGAGAGCCTGTTGCACTTGTCTTGCCTGTTGACTTGGGTTGCCATGCACGCCACCAGTGACTAGGAATGTGCTGTTCTTAGTCACCCTCTTAAACTTTTCAGCCTCTACCCCTTTGTAACTTTTGGTCCTCTGATTTGTCCTGGTTGCACACATCTGACCCTGTTGTATTGCTTTGAGGCTGTTTACTTCTTTCCACCGTGCGTGACTTGGCTGATTTCTCTTTTCGCCTGATGCGTGCCCCTGCGGGGCTCTGTGCAGAGATGGGTAATGCGCCCCTGCGGGGCTTCCTGCAGAGATGTATCTTCAAATCTTGCTTTTTAATGAAGCTGCTTCTTTCGTTGTCTTCTTCTTTTCTTCTTCTTACTCGATTCTCCCTCAACACTGCCCCCCTCCTGGACTCTGTCGTCCCCGACAGGCTTTGATAAGCGACGGGCATATGTTCGATATACTTGTTGCCATGTATCATTTAGCAGATTGGCTTCACGTATCATGAGCTGTTTCCATTGTTCAGCTTTTACTCCATCGTTGGGCGGTTGTCTGTGATCTGCGAAGAAGCTTAATTCATATGCCACAAGTCTGGCATTCAGATTGGATAACATCTTCAAAAAGATCTCTGAATCTATTTCAAAAAACCCTGTAAAAAACGCTTCTTTGAATGTCTGCATATATGGACTTGGCAAAAACATCAGTCTGGAATAATATGCCATTATAGTTGGTCTGCTTGGCATCACTGATAGATAAAAAATAAGTATGTCGGTGCCCTGATTAATTCCAATAAAATTCAAAAATGTGTATGCCGCGTGTTTAAAAACTTTTAGCACAGTGAGCAGCATACTAAGTATTTTATTGGTCATTTTGACAGCTAAATCTGGTACTGTCGCATAATTGTGTAGCCAAAATTCTATGGTTTTTATCATGTAATCTTCCGTTGGCAAATAATTATATGGCGGGCTCGGAAGCAGCGGATAATTCAGCCACTGATTATTTATTGTGCCATTCCTTTGCATGTCCAAGAATGCTCTAGCTTCTCTTCTACGCGGCACAGGACAAAATGCAGGGTTTACCTGCAGGGAATATGGAGCGGCTTGCCAGTGTATCCTTAATGTCGGATGTTTCTCCAAAAATTTTCTTCTCCAAACTGGCTGTGCGGCTTCAAATTCTGCTTGAGTAAACTTGAATGTATCATTCTCGAAATTAAGCTGCTCATCTGGACTCTTCCCCGTAATCTTTTTTCTTTCAAGAGTCCATATGGAGTATTGAAGGGCCTCATGATTTTATCGAGGTCTTTACCTTTGATCTTGGCCTCTTTCATGACTTTGACCACTTCATCTTCAAAATTTTCGGTTAATCGGGACACCACTAGTGCCCGTTCCTTCTGACTTATTTCTGCAGTATATGGCATAGGATGATCATCATGTAGATCCGCCACCTGCTCACGTATGGGAGAATGATAGATCGGGTGAGATAGAGGGCTTACCTCCACCTCGTCAGTAGGATTTTCCTTAGTCGGCACTACTGGTGTCCCGATCGGTGCTTTTTCTTTTATCTGCGTCTTCAATTGTGCTATGCACTTATCTTTCTCTTTGACTTCTTGCATGGCTGCCCTGAGTGCTTCTTTCGCCGCTAGTAATTCATTTCCTACTTCAGCGACATTATCCATGTTTTCGCTGTAACTCTGTACCAGTTTGGCATTCACCTTTTGTAATTGACTTTTTAGTTCACTGGTTTCGTTGGTGTACTTGCCTTTCCATTCTTCTGTCTGTGCTTGCTCTTGTCTTAGCAATTCTTCATATTTGTCCATTTGCTCCCTTAATTCTTTTTCTTTGTTTTCTGCGGATTCCTGCTGTACGATTGGTTGATCATATAATAAGGATTTCATTAATTCCTTATTTCTGTTGCGTAGGCTGTCGTTCTCTTCCATATATAGCTTAAGTTGCTGTTCTAATAGCACGCTTCGCATCTTCATTTTCTCTTTTTCAGCCTCGCTTGCTTTGTGTAATTTTTGCAACTCTTCTAGTTGTGTAAGCAGCTCTTGATTTTGGGTGATGGATGCATCATATTGTGTCTGGATTGCTAGCACTTCAGTATTTTTGTTTGCCAATTCTTTTTGTGCTGCAATTAGCTGTGCCGATAGCTGTTCATTCATGAGTTGAAACTGATTTTTTTCTCTTCTTGCTTGGTCATATTCGGCATCTATATCCATCATTTGCTGCTGAGTATCCATGGCCGTTTGAATCATCTGTTTGACTACAGGTTTTAACTGCGTGACATCTACATTAAGCCATGTTTTTGGAATGCTTGGTGCTTCACCAGTTGTGACATCTTTTCCTTGGGCGACATGCAATGTAGTGTCATGGGGCTGCCTAATCTGAAGTTGGATCCTTGGCTCAGCCACCATGTTGGCTTGATTTTCTTGAGGTGTATCATCTGGCACCTCGATCACAATTTTTTCTTGGTTTTGTAGTAGCTCCGAATCCACATTCACTGGAGTTTGTGGTTCCTCTTTGATAGGAATTTTTACATGTGTACTGGTTACTGGAGCTTCGTTGATACTAATCTTGGTAGTGTCATTCAATTGAATGACGTGTTCAGGTTCGTTAGCATCATTTGCCTTCTGTATCTTTTCTTCGTGGTTGTCTGGTGTCACTTCCACTTGATTCATTTCTGATCCTTCTTCTTCATAAGTTTCTGTCCTGATATCAGTATCTAAAGTGTCTTTCTCAGGACTGGATTCCGTATTTGTACTAGAATCATCGATGCCCAATTCTTTGTATCTTCCCGGTGTTTTCGGGGTCTTCTCTTGGGGCTTTGGTGCTGCTTGACTGGCCTGTCTATAATGATGACCTTGGACGTTGAGATTCACTTGTCCTTGCATATATTGATGTGTTTCTTCAAGGGCAGCAGATAAATCTCTTTTTGTAATTGGCATTTGTACTACGAGGATTGTGGGTAACACATGTGTGCGTTTGGATTGGGGTGTAGCCTGAGCTTCCTCCTCCCGTAGACGCTTTGTACCTCTCATTTTTGGTTGAGAACTGGTCCCTGCCTCTTCAATACCTGTAGCGATTTTCTTCTTTTTGGGAACTGTGGCGGATTTCACATATTTAGCCAGCCCTTCTGAGGTTGGCATCTCCCTTAAGCAATTCTTCATATCCAAAGCTTCATATATCAGCAATGTTAAAGCTGAACTGCCATTCAAAAATTTCTTCTGGCCCCATTTCTTTTGGGCTTCAAACAATCGTTCTTGTACATACCCTGTCAGGTTCACTTTGTTGCCTATCTGTCGCATGGCATGGGAGAGTAACTGAACTACTATCTTCTGAGGTGCAGTGTACCTGTGCATGCTTGGAAAACAGAAATGCTGATGCACCAACCTGACTGCATCTTCGATGTCTATCCTGTTGATTTCTAGGAATGATCTTTTCTTTGGGTCGTGGCATTCATCCTTAATGTTAGTAATGCCCTCCTGACTCCATCCAAAAGCTTTATTAATCAATTCATGTGTGAATTGAATCGTCTTCCATGTACCTACTTTATCCAATACCTGTGCTTCTGGAATCGATATCTTTGTTGCAGCAAGTTGCATAGTATTCATTACTTGAGTGCACCGCTGAAAGTCTGGCACATAAATAGGCAATTTCAGAAATGCTTCTATTCCTGCTTGGGTCCATACGTCTTCAATATGTGGTAATCCTTGTACTATCATTTTGAAGTCCTGAGACATGATAGGGAAACAGTGATCCCTGTCCATAATCTTTATTGTTGCCATGAAGAGAAGTTCTGACACTGGTTGGTCATCCCGGAACCAATGGCCTCTTACTCTTGTAATCGACTCTAATGGAAAAAGTGGGACTTCTTCCTCTTGAGTGGCTTCAGAATTTGTTGATGACATCTGCACTCAATATAGAGTGTGAATTAGTGGCCATATATTATCAGAAATGTTCCTTTATTTGTCTTAAGCTTGACATTGCTCCGAGTGAATGGTGTCGTCCCTTTCCCGTGTGTGTGAGAAAGGTAATACCTGGATTTTTTTTTCATGTATTTTTATATATTTTTTTCTTTTTTTTTTTTTTTTTTTTGCTGAAAAGAAAACATAAACGTTAGTTCATAGCCGAAGCTGTTATTATTTCTGGAGTAATTTCCTTAATGTATGTACAAGTGCTCTCCTATTTCCAAAGGGAAAATGTGCGTGACTATCCGGAAGTAGAAGAAGACTGTGTCGAATGCTTGGCCTTGTAATGTGGCCCTATCATGCATACTTCGGGTCCTGATAACTCCTCATGTGTGCAATTGGATTTTGTAGCTCTATGCATACAAGTTGCGGGATCCTTCGGCACCCAAATCTGCTTCATTTGGTGGGGATGTATTTCCTTCAGAACCTTCTTGATAAATGTGATTCTTCCTTTATAGTGTGTTTGCTCTATCTGCTTTTGGACTTTCAGTCTTCCTTGTGTTGCAGCTGAAGACTCCTTCTTTCTCCAATAGCTATTCCTTTTGGGCTTGTGTGTCTGTGGGCCCTGTTGATGGTGATTGCCCTTCTGAGGATGATCCTTGTTTTGAATGGTCGTCCTTGGAGTACATGACTTTGGGATCCATATTTGTGTTCGATCAGGTTGTGCAGTTATCACTTTCTTTGGAATCCATATTCTAGTGAGTTGTGGTTGACTGAAGTGTTCGAAATTCTTTGTCTTCTTATTCGATTGGACACGCTGATGTCGAAGACTTTTCTGTTGTTGAAGATATGCCTTCTTTTGATCCTTTCTTATCCAAGCTAGTGTAGAATATGGAATAGGGTATACTCTCATAGGTGTAGACTTCAATTCTTGCAAAGGAGTATTCTCTCTTGTACATTGTGTTTCACTGGGCTTGATTTCATGTTCAAGTGCACTCTTGTGACCCTCTATACTCAAAGATGGAATGCACACAGAATTTACAGTATTCACATGAGAAACACTTGACAATGGGGTTTCTATATTGCTAGTGATCAGACAATCATGACTTTGTTCATTGGAATGAACTTCTGGCTCTATATTAGCGGTTTTGAGTGGTCGTTCGTCTAGCAAACTAAATACCTCACGATGTCCTATCCTGGCTGAGATGTATCCTAAGGCCAATTGAATGGTTACCTCATATTCATAAATCCAATCTTGTCCTAACACAACATCTTCGAGCAAATCCTGATCATGACATACTAAGAGTCTCTACTCCATAGTGTTGTTCCCCATATGTAAAGGTAAGGTTATCTCACCTATACATTGAGTAATTTTTCCTCCTATTCCTATCAGTTGTGCCTTTGATGGGCGTAACTCCTCTTTAAGTCTCTGAGACAAAGAAAATCTGATGCAGCTTATGGCTGCTCCTGTGTCTATGAGAGCATCCACTAAGTGGTACTCTTTTCGTCCTGCTCCCAGATTCAAGTATGGTTGTCTTCTTTGTTGCCCTGAGTTCTCAGTGGCTCTAAAATTAGCCATTGGGATGAGTTCTTCTCCTACTCGATATCTCTCGTCTCTTTCTCTCATCCACTCTTTTCGTTTTCTGATGCGTTCTAGGGCTTCCTGTCTCGCTTCTTCTCGTATTCTCTCCTCTTCTATGCGTCTATTTTTACCTTTGAGTAATCGTGACATAATTTCGTCAGTTAATGGTTCTAGGTATTTCTTTACTCTACACCCACTGATGTAGTTTGGTAACACATCTCCATCTAGAGTTGCTAAGCTGATGGCTCCACCTGTAGATATACGATTAATGATTAATGGGCCATATCCTCTCTTTTGCAACTTCTTAGCATGTTGTTTCAAAGTGTATACCAGAACTAAATCTCCTTCCTTCAATTGTTTGTCCTTGATATGCGCGTCAAAATAGGCCTTTTGTCGTCTTTCCACAGCGTAAATACCCGCTTCATGAACTTGTAACCTAGTTTCATGAAGCTTCTCTATTTGGTCCAATTGTGCTGATAATTCATGTCCGGTCCACTCATAAGTAGTTGCAACTCTAAGAGTGGGAATCAAGAAATCAATTGGCAAAATAGCGTTTTGTCCATATACTAAGTTAAAAGGAGTAGTGCCTATTGCAGTTTTATAGGCTACTCGGAATGCCCATAAAGCATGGTGTAACTGCTTATCCCAATCTGATCTACCGTTGTTAACGATTTTGGTGAGAACAGTACACAAGATTTTATTTGAACTTTCTGCTTGTCCATTTGCTTGTGGGTGATAAGGAGCAGATTTCTTATGAATTACTAAGAATTCATTCAATAAGGCTTCTATCACTTCATTAACAAAGTGCGTACCTCTATCACTCACAATCTCTATAGGTAGTCCAAATCTAGTGAAGACGTTCTCGAAGAGAAACTTGGCTGTAGTTCTTGCGTCATTTTTCGTTGTTGCCTTTGCTTCAACCCATTTGGTCAGGTAATCTGTGGCTACAATTATGTATTCGGCATGTGACCCTTTTGCGGGTGGGCTAATAGGTCCTATAAAGTCTATTCCCCACTTCGTGAAAGCTCTAGCACTCATCATGGGTCTAAGTGGCATCTCATCTCTTCTAATAGGATATTTCGTTCGTTGACAAGTATCACACCGGTGCACATATGTCATGGCGTCTTGATGTAGAGTTGGCCACCACATTCCCGCAAAGAGGATCATTTTTGCTGTTTTGTCTGCAGAGAAGTGTCCTCCTGCAGCTCCTGTATGGGCCATCTCTAATACAGAGAGATATTCATTTTCATGAATGCACATTCTTAGTTGGTTATCTTTTCCGCGTTTAAAGAGTTGTTTTCCTATGATGGCATAATCTTTACTCTGTTCTTCAAGAGCACGCTTCCTTGCCAGGGTAGCTCCGTCAAGGTACTCTCGAGTTTTCAAGAACTTTACTAGAGGCATGCTCCACCTTGGTGCTATTGTAGAATAGCATAATGTAGAGTTCTCATCTGGGATTTGTTCTTGACAGGTTTGGCAGGCTGACACATAGTTATGTGCATCTCGTTGCATGGTTGGCCAATATATGCCAAATCTCTTGAGTGTTTGCCACGTTCCATTTGTATTCAAATGAGTGTTCCATTGGTTTATGTGTGCTTTCTGAAGCCACATTTCTTGTTCCTCTTCTTCTACACATCTCATCAGCAATCCGCTTGAATCCTGGTGGTACAAACTTCCCGCAATGATGTGAAGGTTTTTAGTCTTCCAGAGATCTTGCGTTTGGTTTGGCATGATCCCATCTTTAGGTCCATGTGTAAGTATCGGGATCAATTTTTCTGCCCACTGAGGACATACTTCCAGGTTAAAAAGATAAGTATCTGGTAGGTCATTGGGTACTCCTATGGGTGGTTCTCCATGGGTCATACGAGATAAGTGGTCTGCTCTTATGTGGGTGTTTCCTTTCTTGACTATTACCTCAAAATCAAATTCCATTAGCAATAAAAACCATCGCACTAGTCGTCCTGTATTACAAGGCTTGTTGACTAAGTACAATAGGGCTTGATGATCAATGAAGAATTTGAATTTGTTTGCCAGTAAGTAATGTCTGAATTTCTTGACTGCGTATACCATCCCTAGGCCTTCTCTCTCCGTAGTAGTATAATTGCGTTCTGCTTGATTTAACTGTCTACTGGCATAGGCTATCGGGTGGTCTAATTTTCCTGTGTCAGCTGGTTGAGCTAAGATGCAACCAATGGCAAACTTGGAAGCATCAACATGGATGTGAAATGGTTTATTCCAGTTGGGGACTCGAAGGATGGGTGCTGAACTCAATCGATTCTTTAACTCATTAAAAGCTTTTTCGCATTCTTCGGTCCAATTGAATAGAGTCAATAATGCATAAAGAGGTCTAGCAATTATGGCGTACATATGTATGAATCTTCGATAGTAACCACAATGTCCCATAAATGCTTGAACTTCTTTAGCAGTTTTAGGTCTTGGTAAATCCAAAATTACTTTGATTTTGTCTTCGTCCGTTGAAATCCCATTCTTAGAGACAATATGTCCTAAGATTTTCCCTTGTCGCACCATGAAGACACATTTTTCCGGATTGAGGCATACTCGATATTGTCGACATTTAGCAAAAATCTTTTCTACTTCAGGGATGTGCTCTGATCGTATAGCTGAATATGTACAAAGATCATCCACGTATACCTCCATGCTTTTTCTCAGAAATTCCTTGAACACATGACACATCAATCTTTGGAAAGTAGTTGGGGCATTCGTTAAACCAAAAGGCATGACTCTAAAGGCGTATACTCCCCATTCAGTTGCAAATGTTGTCTTATGTTGGTCCTCAGGAGCAATGGCTACCTGATTATACCCTGAAAAGCCATCCAGAAAACTATAAACTTCCTTCCCTGCTACCCTTTCCAAGAGATGATCAGTGATTGGTAAGGGATAGCTATCCCTTATGGTTGCGGCGTTCACTTTTTTCAAATTGATGCACACTCTTAACTTTCCATTTTTTTTTTGGTACAACCACCAAGGGTGACACCCATTCCGTGTGCTCAATTTCATCGATGAATCCAGCATCTAACAACTTATCTATTTCTTCTTTTATCTTGGCTGAATACACATCATTATAAGTATATGGTCTCTGTTTTGAAGGTTTGGCTTCGGATGTCATGGGGATTCTATGCGCACATATAGATGGATCTACTCCCTTTAAGTCCTTATAAGTCCAAGAAAAGACATCCCGGTATTCTCTTATGAGTCGAATTAACTCTTGTTCTTCTTCTAAAGAGACATCCTGTCCTATGAAGGTACATCGTTCCTCTCCTCCTTCCATAGTTACAACTATTTTTTTGGTTTGCTCCTTATTATCATATGCTATTCCAGGTTGTGCTTCTCTTTTAGGCATTTGAATAGCAATTTTCCTCTCTTTCACTTCGTATTTTTTAAAATGAGCAGGTACCTCAAATTGGTCTTGAAGTTTGTTTTCTTCATCTTCTAATTCCCTTTCAACTTCTAATTCCTCTTTTTGTGTGAGTTCCTTATGTTTTTCATTGGCAGTGATATCTATGTTGGTGGTACTAATCCCTAGATCCATGGGTTCTGGTTCCATTTCAATGCTCTCGTAGTCCTCCTTCCAGTCTTTCTCGATCACTTCTCCTTCTTCTGCCTCTTGAAGGACTACCATATACAAACTAACATCATAACCCTCTTCGTCGATACATTCGTTCATGGTCACTACTTCTTCGTTTACACAGACATCGAGTGTAGCTAAGATTTCCATCCAACCGTGAGGTTCGAATTCTTCATCCGGGAATACTTGTGGCATGTAGGCTGGATCTTGTACAGACCTCACTATTCCTTGTTTCTGCTGCCATCCTTTTCCTCTCTCTTCTTCCTTCTTTGCAGCTTGACATATCCACAGATGAGTGTCCTCGTTCATCCAGGATTGATCACTAGAACCTGCACTATGAACAGATTGATCATCTTCCTCTTTATGGATTTGATTCCATTGTAGAGGTGGCACATCTTGATAAGTGTACGTATGTAGGTTTATCCTAGTGGTGGTTCCTGCGTGTTGTAGGTATACTACATCTTTTCCCCAATCTTGTACGACCTTTAGTTGTCTCATGAAAGGCCTTCCCAAGATCAGTTCATAATTGCTTGGCCTTTCGAAAGTGACAAATTGCTAAAGTATGTTCAAATTCCACTCCACACGTAGTGAAGACTACTCGTTCCAACAATCCTAAGGGTCTTTCCGTATGTCCATCTGCCATTTGAATTTTCATGCGTGTTGGTCTTAATGCTGGTTGTCCCCATTTTTCCCAAATTTCTTTGGTAGCAATGCCAACACCAGCTCCTGAATCTAGTATGGCTTTGGTTGTGTAACCTCTATAGGTGATTGGCAGGCATGTATTTCCTTCATCTCCTTCACTAAAGTCTCCTACCTTATCCACTGGAATTCTCATAGTTTTCACTTCGTCAGCTACCTCTTTCTTTTCCCCCTTGACTTCCCATTGAATGATCAATTTCTCTTTTAAGTGTGGTTTTACCTTTAACAGTTCCTCGAATGTTAGGGTACATGGGATTTTCACCTCTCTAAGACGTTGTAAGATCTCAGATGTTTGAACTGATGGGTTCGTTTCTCGTCTCGTTATTGATGGAATGCGATACAATTCTGAGTTGTGCTCGTACTCCCCGGTGTAGTTGGGTAGTTCCTTTACACTTTCTTCTTCCTTGTCACTTGCATCCATCGGGAAAATTTCTTCTGAATTTAGTTCAGGTATTGAACCCTCTATTTCGTTTTCTGCTTCTAATTCTTCAAAGGGCGGTTCCATTCCTTCTGCCTTTTTCCACTTGTCCTCTTGAACTCGTGCCCATAGATCCTTAGTCCAATCTCCTTCTACTTCAGGGACTATGGATCCTTCCTTTCTCTCAATACCAAGTTCATCGTTCTGAGGTCTCTTTACTTCAGGCTTTTCCTGAGTGTTTAGGCACTCTTGGAATTTTTCTTCGGAAATTCGGGTATTTGGTAGAGGCAATGCAGGTTTTTCTAAGGTTTGTTGCGCAATCTCTATCAACTTCTTGCATATTTCTAACCTTTCTTTCTCTAAGTCGCCTCTCGGATATTCTCTCTCATGTTGTTCTATGGTAGGTCCTGCTTTTATTCGTGCCTTATATGCTTGAATCCACATGGCTAATTCTTCAGGCATAGGATCTGCTAATACTGATCCTACCTCCTCCCTTTTTCTCTCATTTCTATTTTCTTCTTCCAATTGCGGTTCCTTCGTTGGTTTCTGTTTACTCTCTTCATTTTCCTTCTTTTGTAATAACTTTTTTTCTTTTATCTTATCTCTCCGGTTCTTCCATCTCTGGGATCTTTTACTGGCGATACTTTTCTCTGGTTCTTCGGAGTCTTCTACTCTGTGAGGGATGGGTATATTCCCCTCTTTGTCGCTTTGATTACTCTCGTCTGTTTTATCAGGGTTTTCTCTGGCCTTGGCTCTTGTTACGGCTTTTAAAGGTACTGTGTACTCTTTGTCGCTCCCTGATGATTCAATCACTTCTATCACATTAATCTGCACGTTAGATGTGACTTTGTTTGGGTTCTTAGGACAATCTCTGAAAAGATGTTCCTTACCACAATCGCTACAGTAGCCTTCCCAGATTCGTTGTGGTGGTGGTGGGTTTGGTAATGTACATTCTCTAATATAGTGTTCACCTCCACATCTGTAGCATGGTCCTCTGGGTACAGGCTGTCTATTCATTGGTCGAGGTGGCATGGTTGCTCTAGGAGCTGTGTACATTAAGGACACATAACCCTGCTCGTGTCCGTATGAACTGTTCGGTATTTCCATGCCATAAGCATATGGGTCATACTGTTGCCCATATTCTATTATCGCGCTTTCATAACCAGGGTATGTTCCTTGACTAGGTTCGTAAAATGAGTCATATGGTTCACTACTAGTCAAAGGAGTGGCTGGCACTATAGCCCTTTCTAGGTTTTCCTCTGGTTGTGCTATCTTAACTGGGACAACGTTCTGAGGGTGGGGCGGTTGTTGTCCTAGTACTGGTTGTGGTTGCGTATATCCCTGATATGCGTATGGTCTTGGTATGGGTGCCTGCTGCTGATAAGAAGGATATCTAAAGGCTTCACCTCCCTGCTGATTTTGCGGGTATCCATATGGTTTCACATAAGGCTGGATGGGTCTGGCTTGCCTATTGTAAGGGCAGTTCTCGGTGCTATGGTTTGTGTATCTCTGCTCTATACTGCAATATTGTAGCGGTCCGAGAACAGCGGGTCTAGGATGAGCATAGGCAGGTGGTGGGACTGCTCCCCTAGTACACAAATGAGAAGGATGATCTCCTCCGCACTGCATACATCTTCTAAGCATAGGCAGTCTCATAGGATTAGTGGAATAATTCCTCTGTCCTTGAACGTTCAGTTTTTTTGCTACTAAATCTGCTATTTCCTCCACGTTGTTTTTGGAGTTTGATGTGCTACTGGCTGACTCTTCGCTTTTCAAACTACCTGGAGGTATTTTCAAGTCTTCTGCAAGGTTATCTTCTAGGTCTATACATTCCTTCATACACTCTTGCAAAGTTTGAACCCTCTTTACATACACTAATGACCTCAAGGTTCCGTTCAATAGTCCTTCCAAGAACAAGGATACCATTTTGTTTTGCGTCGGTCTCTCTTCTACTGGGCATCTATCCACATACTGCTTGAATCTCCTTGTTGCCAATCTCACTGACTCGGTAGGGACTTGTTTGAAGCTGTGGATTAATGACGAAGAATTATTTTTAATTCCTGATTTGGTAAATTCTTCAATCATTTCTTGATATACCTGCTCCATGTTCTGAAAGGTATTCGGGTCCAATGGCTGAAACCAAGCCAAAGCTGTGTCTGACAAGGTAAGACCAAAGGACTCATACTGAATCAGGAAGTCATCTACCTGCTCGGCTCTAACTACTTGTTTAAATTCTGCTATGTGATTGTAAGGTTCACTAGAGCCATCATAATGATTTCTCATGCACTTGGCAACTTGGATCGGCCTTAATCTCCTTCCTGCTTCAGGTTGTCTAAGCATTACAGGGTAAATGGGTCTTCCTATTGGTATACGTGGTCCTCTTACTACCTGTGGTCTGACTGGAGCATGAACTCCATGTTTTGGATCAATAGCTGGTTGAGGCCGGTAATTAGGGTTAATGGCAGGCATTGCAAATTGTACATGTGGTCTGACTGGTATCTGGTTTTGTTGTGTTTGTTGTGTTTGTCCCGACTGTTGATATGAATCATTCTGAGATGTTCCTCGTGGATTCCGTGACGTAGTGGCTTGGTCCCTAGGGGGAAACACTGGGATATTCTGATATTTCAACTCAGCTCTCTCCAATTCTGTTAACGACCAATATTTTCTGTGATTTTTATCCAAATATGTGATGATGGTGGGGAACTCAGGGTCTTGTAACTCATAGATGGTAACTGGATTAGGAGCAGCTTCCCATATAGAGGAATGGGCTCTGAGCAGGTGCTCCATTCCGTTGATCATATACACATCTATTAGAGTGTCATCCTGGGGAATCAGGTCTCCTCTCCAAATTTTTGTAATCGTAGATCTCCCTCTAGGTGTAGTTACTTGCTCTTCGTTTCCACCTCCATTTAAACTCGAAGCATTATTTTCCTCACCACGCTCATTCATGATTTCAGGATGTTCTGTGACCATGTATTGAATATCTTGTTTGTCCATGTACAGTCCTCCTATGTACTTAACTGCTGGTCTAGGCACTATGTAGGCTTCTGATGCTTTCTGTAACCTAGCCACAGATCTGTTTAAGCCATCCAAATAGATAGGGATCTCGTTGTGGTTTGTGTTCTCATACTCCAAGGAGGTTCTGTATTCTCCCTCAATGATTGACATCATGCCAATCATGGGTACAGTGTTTTGCATATCCTCTGAAGCCATGGGAATTTCTCCTTCTGACTCACTGGAGGTCTCAGAATAGTGTGAACGGCTAGTTGGTTCGGCTACACTCCCTACGGAAGAAATCACACTTCTTCGGCTTCCTAGGGTTCTTCCGGATCTCAAGTTCATCCACCTCTAAGCTCTGATCAGTCTTTGTTAACCTTTTAGCCTTTGGCACCCTTCACTCTGAGTTAGAAATATAGGAAGAATTTTGGCTAAAAATTGACTGAAATTCACTTGTCAAGTCGCGATACTTAGCCTCCAAAATCCACGATCTCTGGCTACAGACGATACTTGGAACTGGCGATACTCACCCTCTGACGATACACGATACCTGAAGGGAGACGATACTTGGACTAGACGATATCCGATATGTGGGAAGTATCGCGATCTCTACTCTAGACGATCTCTGGATAAAACGATACTTGGCTGGAACGATACACGACACTTGAAATCCCGCGATACACGATATCTGACCCTCACGATCTCTGGCAAACGATCGCTGATGAAACGATCGCTGGCAAACGATCTTTGACCAAACGATACTTGATGGACACGATACACGATATCTGAGTGAAAACGATATACGATACTTGAGTCAAAACGATACTCGATGGCTGGCAAGTAACGCGATCTCTGAGACGCGATACATGATACTTGGACCAAAACGATACTTGACCGACACGATACCTGCACCGAACGATATACGATACCTCACTAAGACGATACTGCAGAAACGATCTCTAATCGGAACGATACCGATCTCTGATCAATATCGCGATCTTTGAACCAAGCGATACACGATCGCTGATCCAAACGATACACGATACACGATATCTGACCGAAACGATACCGATCTTTAATCCAAACGATCGACGATCTTTGGCAAGTATCGCGATCTCTGGAACACGATACTTGAGCCAAACGATACACGATCTTTGGGCTCAAACGATCTCTGATCGAAACGATACCGATATTAGGGAAATATCGCGATACTCGACCACAGGAGTCCACGATACTTGACAAGTATCGCGATACTCGACCGCGGGAGCAAAAACGATACTTGACCCTTTTTCAAATTTTTGCAAATGTTTTTGAGTTTTTGATTTTACCCCCTTGCTCACCTAGCTCTTCTCTCTTATCCTCCCTCACTGTATCAATCAAAACACAACTTCTTACCCCCTGAAAGTTCTAACGATACTCAGCGCAGATCGTTTTTCTTTCCTAATTTGATTTGCTTGAAAAATTTTGATTAAAAAGATGGGCTAGCTTACCTTGGTGGCACCTAGAATCTCTTTATCAATTTCTCTTGCTCTGTGCACTCCCCAAATGCTTGTTTCCTCGCCCACGATCTCTGCTAGCTCACGCGATACTCGACAGTTGCACTCACGATACTTGTTTAACAAGTGATTTGCAAAATGAGATTTTTTGGCTTTTATAGTTGGAAGTTTCTAGCTTACAAAAAAGAACCTTTTTTTGAACAAAACTAAAACCTACTCTAATGATTTGGTCCACTCTCTACTCACTCCTACTCTACTCCTTCTACTCACTTCTCTAAACTAACAACTCACTACACACACTCCAAGAATGAGAAGTAGCAAGTGCGGCTGAAAATGGCTTACCAAAGAAGAGAAGATTTCCGCTCCTCCACTTACTTCAATGCAAAAAGCTACTTACCATCACACGAATGCCTCGGTTTGATTCGTCACTCCCCGGCAACGGCGCCAAAAAGTGTGTTGACCTAAGTATCAACTTAGGGACTTGCGGAGAAAGAGACTATACCTCAATCCCCTCACAAGTGCATATAGTGGGGATACACGCTTTTAAATATCAATCCAAAGAGTATACAAACCTAGCCGAGTGTATGAAGACATGCAATCATGTAATGGTCAATGCAAATGAACTACTCAAAGAATGTAAATGAGGCAAAGACTTATCCAAACAGGCTCCAACTGTTGGTCAAGGCGAAACGATACTTGGTGCAGCAGCCGTCAGTATTTTGGACTTTTCTCCCAGCTCCGAACTCCAAATATAGCGAATAGCATATGCGTTTCGAAGCTCTCGAGAGGACGCATCCAATGGCAGTGGTTTCACTCAATTCTGACGCTCCTACTTCAAGTTATGAGCGAAATACTGAGTCGCGGGAATACTTTCCTACACTTCAGCACTTCCTACACTTCGCACACACCTTTCCTACAGCAAAGAAACACTCTCAAGGATAGACCACACTCACAAGCACTCTTTCCAAGCAATACACATGCATACAAGCTCACGAAGAAGAAGATAAGGAGGGAAGAAGACACAAATTCGAATTTCTGTGCTCTCTCTTCTCACAATGGCAAAAAGTTCTTTACAAAGAGTCACATTTGACTTATATACTAGTGCCCTAAAAATGGTCCTTTCACACAAGTGACCGGCACTTTATTCACTAAGAGACTAATTTCCTACTATTGTACATGGGTATTCTCTACTTTTCTGTGGGGATGCATCTAGAGGACTCCTCTAGTGCATTTACAAGGGAAAATATATTACAAGAATGAATATGATACAAAAACTGTGATGTCCAAATCGGAAAAATTTTGGGGCCCGTCTTTTTCTCTGCTTTGTGCGCTCTTTAGCTCTGCAACACATGGCGATGATAGAAGAAAGAATTTTACAATCTCCATTCTTTGCTCATTTGGCCCCGCGACGATACATATCTGGGCACGAGCTACAGTATAAAACGTATTTTATGTTAATGGCCGAATACCAGTTAGCCATTGAGAAAGAAACAGGTAAGAAACCATCGCATGCGACTCAGTTCGAGGACGATGATTTGCCACTAGATGCACAGCAAGGAGAGATCTATCAACCAGAGTGGCGAAAAGATTTACTACAGAAGTATCCAGAAATGATGAGTACATGGGTAAAGGCACCTTTGCACTTAAAGTACAACCCATGTTGGGGACCAGTACCACGACGCCACTCCTGGACTGCCTTTGCTATTAAGGTACAAAACAATAAGCAGTGTCAGGACTGGTTGAATTACCACTATTTTAAGCCACCCATCGAGTTACCAAATGTAGGCTACATGATGGCTACAATTCGCCATTGGCTCCCTAGATTAAAGCATATGGACGATATAGCGGCGCATATGACTGTCAAAATCTTTGACATGATGCAAATGATTTTTAAAGTCTTCCGACGCATCAAGGCACCTCATGTCAACACCCCGGGCTTTGAGCATGGCAATTTCGATCTGGTATATGATATGAGTACAACGCCATCGCTACGGGTGTGTTATGCCTGGCATTGCAGAATAAAATATCTACCGGCGTGCTACAAGCAGACATTCGAAGAGATGTTCAAAACCGGCTTCTGGGAATACCATTCAGAGGTATTCATAAGCAGGCCTACACATTTATTACACTTATTTGCCTGTGAACGAATGGTCTATTCCACACACTATCAGCTCCCACCACCGGAAGAACCGCAACCAATCGACTGGGAGAAACTCGAGGCAGATCTGGCCCAAGGCATTCGTATCTCTGAGCACACCCTCGCTCAAGACCTCCTACAGAACTATATCCGGCAGACCTCACAACAAGGTTCTGTCAGGGACGACAGAAGCGAGAGGGAGGGGGGTGTTGGAAGCAGCCAGAGGCATAGAAGACGCGGAAGCATGTAACGACGGAGCAGGGAGCCAGTCAAATCTTTTTTCGAAGAATTATGTTTTCAAATACTTTCCAAAAACCTCCAACAGTGATTTTTATCACTATTGTAACATATGTAACATAGAAAACCCCATTTTGTAATCCATAGCTCCATTTTGTGCAAGCCGAGGAGTCCTCGAGCTTGAGGAGCTTAGGTAGAACAAGCGTATCAATTTTTCTTATTTTTAGACACCGTTTACCCTTTCAAATAGCATCTAGGACCTATTTTTTAACTATGCCAGTCACTAGATGTGAAACCGATCAAAACTAGTCTAGAAACTATAAAAAGAGCTAGAGAGCTCATTTTTGGGGTTAGCTTATTTGAGGTTAGAGTTCTTTTGAGCTTGTAATAGTGTTCTTGAGTAATAGAGTTGATTTCTCACCTTCCATTGTGTCTTGCTTGTCTCTTCGTAGTGTGTGTGTATGTGTGTGTGCATTTCTATGCTTCTCACCTTCACTCTCACTTCATCTCACATTCACGATCTTCATATCACTCCTATCTCTTCCGCGGATTGACATTAAGGAAGTGGAGCTTCTTAATGTGGTTCTCACCATTGTGCTAGAGCAACACTATTGTTATAAGCAAACTCTACTAGTGGCAAGTAACTATCCCAATCTGTCTGCCTCTTAGACACATATATTGTCAACATGTCCTGTAGAATCTGGTTGATCCTCTTGGTCTGACCATATGTCTATGGATGATCATCACTACTCATTTTCAATGACACTTTCAATTTTTCAAATACAAACTTCTAGAAATGTCCTCTGAATCTGACATCCCTATTTGAAACTATGGATGTTCGTAACCCATGCAATTTGAGGACATGCTGGATAAACAACTCCATTACTTGTGGAGCTTCTATCATCTCCTGCACAAAATTGTTGAAGATAAATGTACAAGCTCATTTTCATATGAGCCATGCTTGGATAAATTTACCAAATATAAAGATAAAGGAAAAGTGGAGGAAAAAAGGAAAAAATAATAAAAGAAAAAGTCTAGTCGAAATTCATGATGAGTAAGAGATACAATATCTTGTCTTGTAGTTAGTAGCATGTAGTGGAGAAAGTGGTGAGTTAAGAAGGAGGCACAAACTTCTTCACATGCTCATTGGTTATAAAAGTGAAGTGGGAGCACATTCAAAACAAGGAGAGAAAGAGGCAAGAACTCCCAGTAGTCAGATCTGGCCATTTTGTCATTTTGGCTTCCCTTAGACTCCTTCCAGTCGCACGTCAGTTTGTACACAGCTCTGTTGCAGAGCTCATATCTCAATGCATATGTAACCATTTTGTGCGTTTAAACATTCATTGGAAAGCTTATCTTGTAAACTTTCTTCATATCAAATATCTCTTTGAAATCTTATGTAGTTTGTGAGATATCAGTGAAAGAGTAAAGTCTAGTTTTTTAGTATACCTGTGTAGATAGGTAGTCTATTTTGGTCGGTTATGTTTCCCAACCAAAACATATTCAAATTGCATGTTTTTTATCTTGTTGGAAAGCTCTTGGCATCTACTTTCACTGTCCCAAATACCTTATTGAGATCATTTATATTCTGTAAGATATCTTTCAGATAGTAAAGTCCAGTTTTACAATGTACTTATGTGTGCATGTGGTCTATCTTGGTGAGTTGGATTTCCTGATCAAAACTCATTCAAATTACTTGATTTTTATCTTGTTGGAAAGCTATTTGTGTCTAAGTTCTCTATACAAAATATCTTTCTCAAAGGATATATATTCAGAGAGTTATCAGTCTGAGAGTGAAGCTCAGTTCTTTAGCATATCTGTGTGGACATGTAGTTCATCTTTGACAGTTGTGTTTCCTAATCAAAACTTGTCCAAATTAAGTCATTTATAGCTTGTTAGAAGACTCTCTTTGTCTAATTTGATTGACTAAAGTCTCAAGTCCATTTGAGTTTTGTATTGAGAGCAGCAAGCTATCTAAGGTGCATATGTTTGTCCAAGTGCTGGACATACAAGGGCTCACTACACACTTCCGTTGCGCATAGGAGAACTCATTCTCCACAGTTGGTATCAGAGCAAGCTTGGTGTTGAAGCTTCATCAACAGCCCTGGAGGTGAAGCAAAGCAAAAGAGGAGCTACAAAACAAGAAGGAGCTTCACAAACGCAAGAGCAAAGGACTATAACTATTGCTGAAGCTTCATCAACAGACCTGGAGGTGAAGCAAAGCAAAAGAGGAGCTACAAAACAAGAAGGAGCTTCACAAACGCAATTTAAGGACTATAACTATTCGAGGTAACTCTCAAAGTCTTTGATACTCTTCAATGGCTGACTTGGGTCAACAAGTAGAGAAGTTGGACAAAGATAACTATCCCGTGTGGAAGTTTAGAATGACCAAGTACCTAATGGGCAAAGGCTTAAGGGGTATTGTGAGCGGCGATGATGCTCAACATCAAATCAATCAAGCTATGGCCACCGAAGTCCAAAGGAGGCAAGCAAAAGAATGGGAAGAGAGGAATAGGAGAGTCATGTTCCTCATTTCGCAAAATGCCATGGTAGGTCATATTCAACATCTAGAGAAAGCTAAGGATGCTTGGGAAGCTCTTGAAAGGATGTATTCAACAAATACCAAAGCTAGGAAACTTCAACTCAAGAATGAGTTGAACACAATCAAGAAAAGTTCGAGTCTGCTCGAGGTAGAAGAGAAGGAAGGATGTTCACTTTGGATGTCCAACATCCACATGGAAAGGTCATGTACATTCAATGTGGGAACAGGAAGATTTCAGAGTTGGACTTATGGCACAAAAGAATAGGACACATCAACATTCCAAAGCTGAAGGACATGAGCAAACATGAAGTGGTAAGAGGTCTTCCAAAATTTAATAGCATTGGACTACATGAGTTATGTGAAGCTTGTCAACTAGGAAAGCAAACGAGGCAACCATTCAAGAGGAGCAATTATGCGGCTCAAAATGTCTTGGACTTGATACATACGGATGTATGGGGACCAACCCAAGAGGCATCAATGGCTGGTAATAGATTTTTCTTCACCTTCATTGATGATCACTCATGAAAGGTATGGCTGTTTTGTATGAAGCAAAAATTAGAGGTGTTTTCTATATTCAAAAGATTCAAAGTTGAAGTTGAAAAGGAAACAGGAAGTTCTATCAAAACCTTAAGGTCCGATGGTGGAGGAGAATATTTTTCCAAAGAATTTTCAGATTTTCTACAAGAGAATGGGATCAAAAGGCAATTCACTTGTAGGTATACACCACAACAAAATGGAGTAGCTGAGAGGAAAAATAGGCAAATTGCTGAAATTGCAAGATGCATGCTCAACGAGATGAAGGTACCATTGTACTATTGGGCTGAAGCTACCATAACCGCCATTTACTTGATGAATAGGTGCACAACATTGGGAATACATCACTCGACTCCAGAAGAGGTATATTCCGGTAAGAAACCTAATCTTACACACCTCAAAGTGTTTGGATGTGTTTGCTTTGTTCACATTCCACAAGAAGTTAGAACAAAGATGGAACCAAGATCAGAAAAATGCATTTTCATCGGCTACTCGACGGAGCAAAAAGGATACAAGTGTTACAACCCTAGAACAAAGGAATTAAGAGTCTCGCGGGATGTGGTCTTTGATGAACTAAGACCATGATATGAAGATAAAGAAAAGGAAAAGATTCTTGAAGAAGATTGTGATGATTATGCAGGAACAAATCAAAGAGAAGTTCAACAATCAAGCACAAAGGCTTCAGGTCCAGAGGCATCTACATCAAATGAAGAATGTTCAACATGGAGGGGGAGTCATTCTTTGTCTCCAAATTCAGCTCATAGTAGAGCCAAAGAGGCAAGTGCTACTCCAAACAGTGAGGTAGATGCAAGTGAAGAAGAATATGAAGAGGTAATCACTCCGATGGTAAAGCTAAATAGGTTAAAGAAGCAACTCTCTAAAGGCAATGAAAGAAGATCTTCAAGGACAAGGTATCCAACTCAAAGGTTGAGTTATGATAGTTTTATGGCAACACATTTTGCATACATGATGCAGGTTATCAAAGACAAAGAGCCTGAGACATATGAAGAAGCTTGCACACAAAAGGAATGGAAGCAAGCTATGAAAGAGGAGATCAAAGCTCTCAAAGATAATCACACATGGGAGCTAGTGCCAAAGAAAGAAGGTATGAAGATTGTTCCAAACAAATGGGTGTTTAAAGTAAAGAGGAATGTTGATGGTTCACTAGCTAGATATAAAGCTAGATTAGTTGCCAAAGGATTTAAACAAACACAAGGCATAGATTATGATGAAGTTTTCAACCCCATTGCAAAGATGGGAACTATCAGAACCTTAATAGCAATTGGTGTTTCAAGGAGATGGCCATTATATCAACTCGACATCAAAAATGCCTTTCTCAATGGAGAACTACAAGAAAGGTATACATGAGTCAACCGGTTGGATTTGAAGATGAAAACCATCCAGATTTTGTTTGCAGGTTGAAGAAGGCACTTTATGGCTTGAAGCAAGCACCAAGAGCATGGAATCAGAGATTGGTAGAGTATATAACTAAGTGTGGATACAACCCAAGTAGTGCAGATCCTTCGTTGTACATGAAGAAGGAAGAAAATAGAGAGGTATATATTTGCATATACGTCGATGACCTCATCATAACAGGAAATGATGTTACAGGGATTAAAGATATCAAAAGGAAGCTTGGTAAGGAGTTTAAAATTTCAGATCTTGGAGAGCTGAAATATTTTTTAGGAGTTGAAGTTGTTTATGGAAAGAGTGGCATCTACTTGATGCAAAAGAAGTACTTGTTGGATGTTCTTTTCAGATTTGGAATGAGTGAATGCAAACCACTCACTCAACCCATGGACACAAATACAAAGATTTGTTCAAATGATGGAGAACCATTGGAAGATGTAACAACATACAGAAGCATTGTAGGATCATTGATCTATGCAAACATTACAAGACCTGATTTGTCTTATGTTGTTAGTGTACTTTCTCAGTTTATGCAAGCCCCGACAAGTGAACACTTAAATTCAGCCAAGAGAGTGTTGAGATACATAAAGCATACAGTTAATCATGCTTTGTTTTACAAGTTTGATGAAGAACTACAGGTCAAAGGCTTTAGTGATTCTGATTGGGCAGGTTCAAAGGAAGATAGAAGATCAACCTCAGGTTATGTGTTCATGATAGGAAGCAAACCTATCACGTGGAGCTCAAAGAAATAACCTACTGTTGCACTTTCATCTATGGAGGCTGAATATAGAGGATTAGCGTTTGCCACATGTGAAGCAATGTGGATTAAAAAGCTTTTGGCTGATCTTGGAGTGCAAGTTGGAACCATCCCTATATACGGTGATAACATGTCAAGTATTTACTTGGCAAGCAATCCTATGTTTCATGCAAGGAGCAAGCACATAGAGGTCCACTACCATTATGTAAGGGAAAAGGTGTTGAGCAAAGATGTGGAGATAAAGTTCGTCAGAACCAAAGAGCAGGTTGCAGATATGTTTACAAAGTTCTTGGATGCTCCTAAACTCAAAGGTTTCAAAGACGTGATAAATTTGAAGGACATGGTTGAAGATAACTCCCAAATGAGCTTGAGGGGGAGTGTTGAAGATAAATGTACAAGCTCATTTTCATATGAGCCATGCTTGGATAAATTTACCAAATATAAAAATAAAGGAAAAGTGGAGGAAAAAAGGAAAAAATAATAAAAGAAAAAGTATAGTCAAAACTCATGATGAGTAAGAGATACAATATATTGCCTTGTAGTTAGTAGCATGTAGTGGAGAAAGTGGTGAGTTAAGGAGGCACAAACTTCTTCACATGCTCATTGGTTATAAAAGTGAAGTGGGAGCACATTCAAAACAAGGAGAGAAAGAGGCAAGAGCTCCTAGTAGTCGGATCTGGCCATTTTGTCATTTTGGCTTCCCTTAGACTCCTTCTAGTCGCACGTCAGTTTGTACACAGCTCTGTTGCAGAGCTCATATCGCAGTGCATATGTAACCATTTTGTGCATTTAAACATTCATTGAAAATCTTATCTTGTGTACTTTCTGCATATCAAATATCCCTTTGAAAGCTTATGTAGTTTGTGAGATATCAGTGAAAGAGTGAAGTCCAGTTTTTCAGTATACCTATGTAGATAGGTAGTCTATTTTGTTTGGTTAAGTTTTCCGACCAAAACATATTTAAATTGCATGATTTTTGTCTTCTTGGAAAGCTCATGGCATCTACTTTCACTATCCCAAATATCTCACTGAGAACATTTATATTCTGTGAGATATCTTTCAGATAGTAAAGTCCAGTTTTATAGTGTACTTATGTGTGCATGTGGTCTATCTTGGTGAGTTGAGTTTCTTGATCAAACTCATCCAAATTACTTGATTTTTAGCTTGTTGGAAAGCTATTTGTGTCTACTTTTTCTATACAAAATATCTGTCTCAAAGGATACATATTCAGAGAGTTATCAGTCCGAGAGTGAAGCTCAGTGCTTTAGCATATCTGTGTGGACAGGTAGTTCATCTTTGATAGTTGTGTTTCCTAATCAAAACTTGTCCAAATTAAGTCATTTATAGCTTGTTAGAAAGCTATCCTTTTCTACTTTGATTGACTAAAGTCTCAAGTCAATTTGAGTTTTGTATTGAGAGCAGCAAGCTATCTAAAGTGTTTGTCCAAGTGTTGGACATACAAGGGCTCACTACACACTTCCGTTGCGCATAGGAGAACTCATTCTCCACAAAAATTGCCCCTATGGCTATGCCACTAGCACCTTTCTCTAGGTCAAAGGGTTTCTGTGGATCTACCACTTTGAGTATAGGAGCCTCTGAAACAGCTTGTTTTAGAGTATCAAAAACCTCTTACTGCTCTTTCTTCCATGCAAATGGAACTTTGCCTTGGTGCAAGTTCATCATAGGTGCTTCTATTGATGAATCAGAAGATAAGAATTTTTTATAGAAACTAGAAAGTCCTAGAAATGACCGTAACTGCCCCTCATCCTAAGGAGCAGGCCACCCTTAAATAATTGAGACCTTCTTGGGATCCATATGAACCCCATCGGCCAAGAACACATGCCCTATATACTCTATTCTCAGAAGAAACAACTGATTCTTCTATGGATTTACATACAGCTAATTCTCTTTTAAAACATTCAATACTAATCTTAGATGATTCTCATGCTCATGTGTAGTCCTACTATAGACTAAAACATCATCAACAAAATCCACAACACACTTTACAATGAATGGTCACAAAATATCATTCATTAATATCATAAATGTAGTAGGTGCATTAGCCAAAACAAATGGAATGACCAAATACTTATAATACCTAAATGGGTCCTAAAAGCTATCTTATGTACATCATGATATTTTACCCTAATCTGATGGTTGCCACTCTCTAAATCTATTTTACTAAATACAACGGCTCCACCTACAGCATCTAAAAGATCATCTATCATGGACATGGGATATCTCTGTCCGATAGTAATTTTATTGAGTGCTCGATAGTCAATGCACATCCTATAGGATCTGTCTTTCTTCTTCACAAGGAAAACTAGTGTTGCAAAGGATGAATAGCTGGGTCTAATCAACCCTTTCTGTAAGTACTCATCCATGACCTTGGAGACTTCATTCTCCTCCTATAAACGCATTCAAAATGGTGGATAGGCGGTCGGACTCACTCCTGGTACCAATTCGATTCTATGCTCTATGTTGTTGCAAGGAGACAAACCTGAAGGTAATTCTTTCAAGAATAACTCTTGGAATTTTGCTCTTACTTTCTCTAAAAGTGCTAGAGCATTCCAACTCGAGTCTTCATGTCTGGATGAATCCATCATAATACACAACAAATACACAAAATAAAGAAAATATAAATACTTACAATCCATCTTGAGCAACTTGGTAGCAGTTATCATTCGTGTCTATTGGAGATCTAGCTCTCCGTAGATCAATAGTCACCTCCCCTCATGCTCAAACTGGTACACATGCGAAGAAAATTCAATGATTGGTCTCTTCTTGGCATGCCATTTCTTACTAAAAAGTATATCAAAACATGCTAGCCTCGCTATCTCAAAATCCAATATGTCCTCATAGGACTCAATTTGAATGGGCAAATCAGTAAATTGTCGATCCCATGTCTCAATTCCCTTTCTATTAGCTAAATCTATTGTGTAGGCATTACTTTGACTACACAGTCTCTAGATGTAACCTCTTGACTAGTCAAAACTAATGATATTATGTGTCAACCCAGTGTCAAAGAGTACTTTGAGAGGTTGTCCTACCACGATTCCCCTCATGACAATGAGTTCAGTATCTGGAAACTGATATCCTTTTTGTGCCATTCGCAAAACCACAACATCTAGCACAATAGGGACCTTCTTTGTGACCATCATGGCCACTATGGGAGATGAAATCAGGGATGGGGAATCTCCAAAGTCCTCATCTCCATCACTCCCTGCCTTAGTGAAATTAATAACTATGGTGGCTACTATTTTCTTCTTCTTAGGATAGTCCTTGAACAGGTGCTGCCCTAGACACCCATAGCATAACCCCTCTTTCATTGCCTTCTCTTTTTGCTTAGGGATAAGTATAGACTTATTATATGCACTTTTAGCCAGAGCAGACACTTTCCTTTTACCTCCTGCACTTGTCTTGATCATGTGCACTTGCTTAGCCTCTATGGAAGGCTATGCACTGATCGACCAAGGAGTAGATGTGTGGAAGGATTGGCTTCCCTTAAGCCATGGAGACCTCTCACCCTAGGAGCCTATGTCCATATGGCCATCCTCATAGACTAAAGCCATCTTCGTGGCTTGTTCCAAGGATTGACATCTCTCCTTCCTCACCAAAGGTCTAATGGTTTCTCTCAGTACTAAGAAAAACTTGTGGACTTGGAGAAACTCAGGGATAGTATCACGTACTTTAAGAAGTACGTCTCTATACTTATTCAAGTACTCTTGAACAGTCAGATTCTTTTGACTAATGAAGAACCAAGTATGTAGCGTTGTAGACCTCTCATCATGCGGTACAAAATTTTTGTAGAAAAAGACTTTGAACTGATCCCAAGTCTCGAGCTCTTTCTTATCTTTTTCTATCTTATGCCACTGCCTATGTGCCTATTGTCGACAATATGATAAACAGAAAAGTATTGCTCCCACTTGTTGAGCCACTGCTCAACAGCGTCAACAGTCCTAGCACTAGTTGAGCCATGGTATCTAAGCGGCTTAAGATCCTTAAGCTACCATCTGGCCTCTCTAACTAGGATGCTATCTCTAGGGATTTTTGGAGTTGGAGGCTCATCTGGAGCATCTACCTCCATCCTTGGCAAGTCAGGCTCAGGTGTCACTTCCTTTTTCTTCGAACCAGGCACGTGTTCCAAGATATCATGAAGTGCGCTCTCTAGATTGGAAATCCTACCACTCATGGTATGGATGGGATCTATGGGGTGCCCTTCCATGAGTGTATCTCTCCTAGTAGGTGACAATGGTCCTAATCCCATGTTAAAGTATGGGTTTGGTCACTTTTTGATTTTTTGCAATAAATCCCCCTTGGGAGTGGTGTAGTGAACAAGGAGCTAACACTCATGTATAAGAAAGTGCCAAGCTATGTGGAATCAATCCACAAAAGGAAGCAAGCCCAAAGCTTTGCAAAAAGCTTCCAACTTCTCCCTAGGTAGAGCCTTTGTGAAAAGGTCTACAATGTTCTCATGTGTGGGCACATATGCCAAATTGATCTCTCCAATAGAGAACCTCTCCCTGATATAACGATAGTGCACCTCAATGTGCTTAGTGTGAGCATGGAGCACAAGTTCCTTGCAACTAGCAATGTGCTCTGATGTCACTGAAGATGGTGGTGGTAGAAGACTGACCAACACCCAAATCATCCATAAGGCATCTAAGCCACACACACTCAACAGTCGTTGTGAAAGCTTCCCTATACTCAGCCTCACAACTAGAAGTGGCCATAGTAAGCTGCTTCTTGCCCAACCAAGATATACATGAGCTACCAAGCATGAAGCAAGAGCCACTAGTGGACACACGAGTGTCATAGCAACCAGCCCAATCAAAGTTAGAAAAAGCATGTAAATCTAGCAGAGTGATCTCCCCTTGGGATAAAACAATCCAAGGATCCGAGTACCACTCAAGTAGAAAAAGATGTGCTTAATCACCTGTTGTGTACCTAAGTCAAGAAGTCTTAGGGACTTGTGCCAAAGAGACTAAATCTCATTTGCCACACAAGTGCATATATTGGGGAATTGACATACGCTTATTTGTCAATCCGACGAATCAACCTAACCAAGTGTATGAGGACTTGTGCTCACGTGATGGAAAATGAAGTGGTTCAACTCATGTGCATGAGAAAAGACTAACCTACCTCTCCAACTCACTTAACTACTAAAAGTGTCTGTCGCGATACCACTTACAGTAGTTTTCACTAAATCGAGGATTTCCCTCAGCTCCGAACTCTGAATATGGGCAATAGTGGGTTCGTTTCGAAGCTCTTGACGAGACGCATCTAATTGAGTATCTTCGCTTGATTCTGACAATCCTGCTTCACGTTATGACCAAAATAGTGAATGGCGGGAAGCACACACACTCACTCCACAACTCGTACTAGCTCACACACACACTACAATAGCTCAAAAACAGTAGGGAGGGGTAGACAACAGTCCTACACACACATTCCAAGCATTACACACACACCAAAGATCATAGAGAATGTAAAAATCTACAAGAAAGAAGCAAATTCGAAATTCTCAAGCTCTTCTTCTTCACAATGGCAAAAAGTCCCTACAAAGAGTCACAAAGTGAATTATATACATATGCCCTAAAAATGGTCCTTTCACACAAGTGACCGGCACTTTATTGACTAATTTCTATTCTCCTACTATTTTACAAGAGATATGTTACAATGCTTTGGGATTGTGCATCTAGAGGACTCCTCTAGTGCATTTACATAGCTTGAGGGAATTTCCTAAGACTTTGAAGAAGAAAAAAATATGCCCATTAATTTGAATATTTTGGGGCTCCTCTTTCGTGCATCTTTGCTCTGCAACACTCTGCCCTTCTTTGTCTCTGTCGTCCCTTGACAGGCTTTTGCTTCTTGTTTGTAGCTCGTCTAAGACTTTTGAATACATGCACCCAGTGGTCGAAGAAGCGACAAGGACTTTCAAGCAATTTGTTATTTTATCCGAGGTATGTCCTTTGCTTCTGTTTGCCCCTTGGTATTCCTTATATCACATATCTGGGTTGTTGTATTAAGTCAGACTGTCACACACGCCATTAGTGGGAGGATTATTGCCTGCCAAGTATTGTCTTGCACTTCTTCATGGATACTTCCTGGCCCTGGTCCGTCCTTCCCTCCTTTGTGCTTTCCCTTATTGTGTGCCCCTGCGGGGCTCTGTGCAGAGATGGGTGTTGCGTGCCCCTGCAGGGCTTTGGGCAGAGAGTTGTTCTTTTTCTTGATGATCTTCACTCCTTATTGAGCAACTTTATTCTTTGATTTTTGTCTTCTTCTTTTTTTACTTGATTCCCCTTCCACACGTCCCTCCTCTTGAACTCAGTCGTCCCCAACAGGCTTTTTGTGGCGACGTGAGTACGTTTGTATGGCAGCTTGCTCTCGTTGATTAAGCAAATTGGTGTGACATATCATGAACTCTTTCCACTCGCTTGACTTCACTCCATCCTCTGGTGCTTGTTGGTGATCCGCAAAGAAGCTTGTTTCATAAGCCACCAGTCTTGCATTAAGATTTGAAGTCATTTTTACAAAAATTTCTGAATCAATTTCAAAGAAGCCAGTAAAAAATGCTTCTTCAAATGTCTGCATATACGTGCTTGGCAAAAACATGAGCCGTGAATAAAATGCCATAAGAGCTAATCGGCTTGGGATAGTTGAAAGATAAAAAATAAGTGCTTTGGATCCCTATGTAATGTCGATGAAGTTCAAAAAGGTATATTTGGCATGTTGGAAGACTTGGATGACTATAAGTAACATGTTAAGAGTCTTATTAGTCATTTTGACGGCCAAATCCGGTACAGTCGCATATCGAGAAATCCAAAATTCCATGGTTTTCACCATGTATTCTCCCGTTGGTAGGTAATTATGCGGTGGACTTGGTAATAGTTGATAATTGAGCCATTGATTATTTATGGTACCCTGGCGCTGTCCTTCCCAAAAATGCAACCAGGATTGTCTATGTGGTGCTGGACAAAAAGATGGGTTTTGAAGGGCATATGGTGATGCTTCCCATTGTACCTGTAGTGTAGGGTTATTTTCCAAAAGTTTTCACCTCCATATAGGGTCAGCTCTTTCAAATTCCTCTTAAGTATAATTGAATGTATTATTGCTGAACTGGAGGTTGTTGTCAGGCTCTTTATTTGTCGTGGTGTTTATGTATTGCCGTGTTTGCTCTTTAAGGATTCCATATGGTACATTAAATAGTTTCAATATCTGTTCTAAATTTTTGCTTTCAATCTGAGCTTCCTTCATGACCTTTATTATTTGATCTTCAAATTTTGCAGTAAGATGGGACACCATTAGTGCCCTCTCATGTCGGCTCAGTTTTGCAATATCCCGATGATTACGTTCAGATTGGATCTCCGTTTCCTCCCTTATCGACGAATGATGGAGGGGGGAAGAGAGAGGATATACCTCAATCTCCGCAGTAGCCACTGTGGATTTTGGAACTACTGGTATCTGTTGTCTTCTGTGCTAGTTGTTCTTGTAATTGCTTGATCATGTCATCTTTGCTTTTGATTTCTTCAGTAGCCTTAATAATTGTGTCTTTATTTTTTAGGAGCTCTTGTCCGATGACTTCGAGTTGATCACTGTCTTCTTTTCATTGTGCTATATACTGATTTTTGGCTGTCTTCCATTTCATCCTTAGTGCTGCAGTATTATCCATGTATCTTTTCTCCCATTCGGCAATGATTGCCTGCTCCTTCTTGAGTTGATCTTCATACCTGGCTATCTTTTCCTCCATCGCCTTTATGTCTTTTTCTGGCAATTCCTGAGCCTGTATAGGTTGATTATTTAGAAGAGTTGTCATCAGCTCCTTGTTTCTGTTCCTTAAGTTCTCTGCCTCATCCATGTATATCTGGATTTGTGATTCCAATATTTTCCTTTGTGCATTCATCCGTGTCTTCTCCGCCTCGCTAGCCTCATATTTCTGTTGTAACTGTTGTAGTTGCTCTTTCAATTTCTCATTTTCTGTTTCTAATGTTTTGCTTTGCTGCTTGGCCTCTTGAACTTTGTTCTCTTTATGTGTTATTTGCTCGTGTGCTAAACTCAATGGGACAGAAAGGTTCTTACCTATTTCTCGAAGTTCATGCTTTTCCTGCATCGCTTTATCATAGTCAGCATCAGCCACAAGCATTAACTGTTGCGTATCCATAGCAGTTTTGATCATATGTTGAACTACTGGCTTGAGCTGAGTGACATCGACATTCAACCACGTTTTTGGAATGCTTGGAGCTTCTCCTGTTTGTACATCGTTTGTGTGCTCCACATGTATAGTTTCTTTATGTGGTTGTCTGATTTGTAGTTATACTTCTGTTTCTTTTATTTCTTCGTCTAGATCGATAATTTTCATGGCACTCCCTTGAAATGTAACATCCATAGGGGAGGGGTTCTTTCACAGCCCTTATTGGAGTGAAGGGTCCCGATTCTTCCATCGTAGTTTCTTTTGTTTCTTCCTTGGGATTCTTGAATGACCCCTCTTTAGCGTAGTCCCTTGGATTTGAATTTTGGAGGTCTCATTTATTTTGATGACATGTATCCCTTCTTGGTTTACCTCTTTGCCTGTGGTGTCTTGATTGGGGTTGATGGGGGTTTCATTCACCTTTATGCCCTCTTCTTCTGCATTGTAGTTTACTTCGTTTAACTACTCCCATTGTCCATCATCTTTTGACTCACTTCGAATGTTCGTACTTAATAGGGAGGTGTCTAGCTCTTCTTGTGTATCTGAAGAGGAGCTTGAATTGACCAACCCTAATTCTCGGTACCGATGCACCTTGGTTAGCCTCTTTTTTACTTACATGTCTTGTTGGGCTTGTTGGTAATGATGCCCTTGTACTGGTAGATTAACTTGACCTTCTGTGTATTGATGTGTGTCTTCTAGGGCTCTTGTTAGTTCCTCTTCGTTAATTGGTTGGTGCTCTTCAATTCTTGTCTTCGGGAGCACGTGTACCCTTTTTGTGGCTGGGACTTATGCTTCTACTTGCATTACTTCCCTTAATCGCTTTCTACCTCTCATTTTGGGTTGAGAGCTAGTTTCTGCATCCTCAATGATCTTGACTCCTTTTTTCTTTCTTGGGACTGTGGCGACCTTGGCATATTTAGCCATGGCTGTCGATGATGGCATTTCTTGGAGGTGCTCTCTAATACCTAAGGCATCATATATCAAGATGGTCAGAGCTACACTGCCGTTCAGGAACTTCTTGTGATTCCACTGCTTCTTTGCCTCGAATAGCCTTTCTTGTATGTATGGAGTCATATTAATTTGATTTCCTATTTGTTTGATAGTGTGTGATAGCAGCTGGATGATGATCTTCTGAGGAGCAGTGTATCGATGCATGTTAGGAAAACAGAAGTGTTGATGGATGAGTGTAAAGCCGAAGCATTTATTTATTTACATAGTAGGTCCATTCCTAAGGAAGTTGAAGCTATGACCTATTCCCCATTGGAGGATGTGCACCACTAATTCTATTATGTACATCAAGTGTCGAATGCTTGGCCTCGTAATGTGGCCATATTATGCATACTTTAGGTGCATTCGATACTTCATGAGTGCAATTGGGAGCCTAATGGTTCTCTTGTTCAGGTTCATGCACTTTCTTTGGTTTCCATATCCACTAGAGCATTGAAGTATGAGCTCTCGTCCTCTCATCATGTCGCCTTTTCCTTGGTGTAGCTTCCTGAATCGTCGGCGTCTTCTTAGCTACAATCTTGCTTTTCCGATGTACTTGTTTGGTCTTGTTTGGTTTCGCACTGCTGTCTCGTCGATAGGATGTTTCTTTTTGGTTGTCGATTTTCTGTCATGCCACTTGTCGTACATTCTTTGGAATCCATATTTGTCGGTGGTTCCTTTGTGCCGCTACTAATGACTTTGGGAGCCAAACTCTCAACAGATCCTTTGATTCTGGTCTTTGCGATGAGGAATTCGTATCCGTCTGCACCTTCCGATTATGATTGACTTATGTTTGTGTTGCTCCCCCTCATCCATTCATTTGATCCTTGCGAGCCCATTTCAGGTTAGGATGTCTGTATTGTGGAACTCTGCCGATAGAATTCCATGTTGATGATTTTCGTGTGGGGTTGGATGGCTCTATTTTTGTTTGTTTACGATTTGCGTGGAGTGAACCTGCTTCCTCCTCTGTTGCTTTGGTGCTTAAAATCTGATCTACCTTTGGTTGTCTTTCTTGCAGCTTATTGATGGGTTCAGTTGCTATGTCCTTCTCACTACTGTGCTTAGCATTCTCGAAGATGCTTGGTCCATGAGATGGTTTCTCTTCTAACAGGCTAAAGATTTCTTTGTGTCTCACTTTGGCAGAGATGTATCCTTGAGCTAGATGAATACTCACTTCATTCTCGATTATCTAGTCTTGCCCTAGTATTATATTCTCTATGAGATCCTCATCTTTACACACTAAGACTCGTTGTTCCATGGAGGAATTTCCTAGGTGGAGGGATATAGTAGTTTCTCCAATGCATTCTATGACTTGACCTCCGATACCTATCATATGAGATTTCATCGGTGTCATAATCATTTGAAGATCTCGGATGACCATATTTCGTGTGCAACTGAGTCCTGCTCCTGAGTCTATCAAGGCATCTATCAACCGGTACTCCGTTGTTCCAATTCCTAGGTTTAAATAAGGTTGGGACATGTTGACATTAGTCGTGTCAGACTTATTGACTTGGTAATTAGCCATGGGGATAGGCTCTTCTCCTTGGAGATATCATTCGTCTCGTTGCCTAATCCATTCTTTCTGTTCCTTAATGCGCTCTAAAGCTTCCTGTCGTGCTTCTTCTCTAATTCATTCTTCTTCTCTCTTCCTATTTTGGGCATCTACGAGATGTGCTAACATTTGATCCATCAATGGCTCCATGAACCGTTTCACTCTACATCCACTTATGTAGTTAGTAAGAATATCTCCATCCAGAGTGGATAGATTAACTGCTCCACTTATAGAGATCCTATTAATGATTAGAGGTCCATATCCTCATTTTTGTAATTTCTTGGCATGTTGCTTCAAGGTGTAGACTAGGACCAAGTCTCCTTCTTTTAGTCCCTTGTCTTTTATGTGTGCATCATAATATGCCTTTTGTCTTTGCTTAGCCGCATAAATACCTGCTACCACTTGTATTCTAGTTTCATATAACTTCTCAATTTGGTCTAGTTGCTCGAATAATTCATGTCATGTCCATTCATACTACTGGGCTACTCTCAGAGTGGGTAACAAAAATTCAATTGGCAGAATTGTGTTATGTCCGTATACTAGATTGAATGGGGTAGTTCCAATGGCAGTCTTATACGCGACTCAGAAGGCCTAAATTGCATGATGCAATTGTTTGTCCAAGTTAGACCTCCCATTATTGACAATCTTTGTCAATACTCTGCATAACACCTTATTGGAACTTTCCGCTTGACCATTGGCTTGGGGGTGGTATGGGGATGATTTTTTATGGATCACTAAAAACTCATTCATTAAAGACTCTATTACTTCATTAATGAAGTGCGTTCCTCGATTACTCACAATCTCAATTGGTAATCCGAAACGAGTGAATATATGCTCAAAAAGAAACTTAGCAGTGGTTTGAGCATCGTTTCTTCTAGTAGTCTTTGCCTCTACCCATTTCGTCAAATAATCGGTGGCTACTATGATATATTCGGCATGAGACCCTTTGGCTGGTGGATTAATGGGTCCTACAAAATCTATACTCCATTTGGAAAAGGCTCTGGTGCAAACCATAGTTAATGGCATGTCATCTCTTCGAATCGGGTATTTAGCCCTTTGGCATGTCTCACAACTCCGTACATAGGTTTTCGCATCCATATGTAGAGTTGGCCACCACAAGCCCGCAAAGAGGATCATTTTCACGGTTCTCTCGACTGAGAAATGACCTCGTGTCGCACCTGCTCATGCCATCTCTAGTATGGTTAAATATTCTCCTTCATGCACACATAGTCGTAATTGGTTGTCTTTTCCTCTCCTAAACAAGTGTCTTCCCATGAGTACATACTCCTTGCTCATTTCCTCTATAGATCACTTCCTTGCCAAGATAATTCCCTCCGCATGTTCTTTGGTCTTTAAGAATTTCACTAGTGCTTCACTCCATTTGGGTGCTATTGTACAGAAAGGTAAGGATGTATGATCCTCAGGGATCGTCTCCTAGCATTCTGCGTAGTTACTAACATAATCATGGACTGCCTAATCGTTTCAATTCTCTTAGAGTTCCGTGAATTCCTCTGTGTGTCCTCCATTTGTTCACATGGGCTTGTTCAATCAGAGTCCTTTGCTCATCCTCCTCAACACATCTCAGTAGTACTCCATTGGGTTCCTTATAGTACACACTTCCCGCAATAATGTGCAAACTCCTTGACTGCAGAATTTCCTTTTTACTCTCTTTATTGATTGAGTGTTGTGGGCCATGAGTGAGTATCGGAATTAGTTTCTCTGCCCACTTTGGACACACTTCCAGATTAAACAAATAACTGTATGGCAATTCGTCTGGTACTCCACTTGGTGGTTCTTTGTGTGTTAACCTAGAGAGGTGATCTGCTCTTACATGGGTATTTCCCTTTTTCACTATTACTTCGAAGTCGAACTCCATCAATAGTAGAAACCATCTTACCAGTCTTCCCGTGTTACAGGGCTTATTGAGTAAGTACAATAATGTCTGATGATCTATGAAGAACTTGAACTCGTTGGCTAAGAGATAGTTTCTAAATTTTTTCACTGCATAGACCATTTCTAATCCCTCTCGCTCTGTAGTTGTATAGTTCCTCTCAGCTTGATTTAGTTGCCTACTCGCATAGGCAATTGGATGATCTAACTTTCCTTCATCTTCCGGCTGAGGAGGCAAAACCATCTAAACAACACCCTTATACATACAATGAGGTTTATGCTGCTAAAATAAAAGTCTGAAGAAATAGACAAGCTACTAGCAACAGGATTCATTTATGAAATAGAACACACGAAGTGGGTATAACCACTAGTGGTTGTGCCCAAGAATAATGGAAAACTCAGAGTATGCATTAACCTGAAAAAAGTGAATGCAGCTTGCACGATTCACGATAGCTACCCTTTACCCATCACTGACCATCTATTGGAAAGAGTTGTAAGAAAAGAAGTCTATAGCTTCTTAGACGGATTCTCTGGTTACAACCAAGTAGCTATTGCTACTAAGGATCAACATAAGACCGCATTCACGACTGAATGGGGATTCTATGCTTTCTGAGTGATGCCTTTTGGACTCACTAACGCGCCTGCTACTTTTCAACGATTCATGTGTCATGGTTCAAAGAATTCCTGAAGAAGAGCATGGAAGTGTATGTGGATGACCTATGTACATACTCAAATCAAAGACAAGACCACATTCCTGAATTGCGGAAGATATTTAATAAATGCCGACAATCTAGAAACTACCTGAACCCTGAGAAGTGTGTCTTCATGGTAAGACAAGGGAAGATCTTAGGATACATAGTCTCTAGAAATGGAATATCCACAGATGAAGACAAGATTAAGGTCATTTTGGAGCTTCATAGACCGAAGAATGCAAAAGAAGTGCAAGCGTTTGTGGGAAAGTGTGGATACTACTATCGATTTATCCACATGTATGCCATAATCGCCAAACCCTTGTATGGACTTTTGACTCAATTCACATGGACAGAGGAATGCGAGAAGGCATTCAATGAGTTAAAGAAGCGGCTTAGCACAACCCCAATTCTAAAAACACCGAATTGGAACAAGCCTTTTCATATTCATGTGGATGCTTCAAATCATTGGTATCCTATGAGAGCAAATAGAGGGTTCCACACCCTTGAGATCCTTATATGTCCATGCGAATACATCTCGATATTCTTGGATCAATTGTATTAATTCTTCTTCCTCCTCAGTTGACACATCTTTACGTATGTATGTACATCTTTCTTCTCCATCTTCCACTGTTACTATGATCTTTTTTGTTTGTTCTTTGTTGTCGTACGCTTCTCCTTCTCTGGCTTCTCTCTTAGGCATCTAAATGGCTATCTTTCTCTCCTCTACTTTGTACCTTTTAAAATGCTCCCAAACCTCAAAAAGGTCAGGATTTGGTCCGATTTTACTCACGCTTTCCTCTTGCTTCTGTACTATGGAGGTTGCTTCTATTGCTAACACTTTGGTCTTTCCATACTTGTCTTTGGTTCGAATAGCTTCTAGGTAACATTCTTCAGAGTCAAACTCCAATTCCATCTCTATGCTCTCGTATTCTTCTTTCCATTCCTTTTCCAATATTTCCCCTGCTTCTACTTCTTGAAGGACAACCATGTACAAATTTACGTCATAGCCTTCTTCATCCACATATTCATTCATCATCAAAACTTCTTCAGTCACACATACATCCAAGGTAGCTAAGATTTCCATCCATCCATGCAGTTCAAATGTTTCGTCAGGAAAGATTTGAGGCATATACATTGGGTCCTCTACAGGTTGGTAGTTAGGATGTCCTATTGGCCACAGCTGTCTTTTATTGTCCTCCTTCTTGGCTTCTTTACACATCCATAATTGGGCGTCCTCATACTTCCATGATTGATCGCTTGATCCAGTGCTATGAATAGATAGGTCATCTTCCTCCTTGTGTATGGGATTCCACTATAGTGGGGGTACATCTCTATATGAAAATGTATGCAAGTTTATCTTGGTGGTATTTCCTTGATGTTGCAGGTATAATGAATCTTGTCCCCAGTCTTGCACTATCCGCATTTGTCTCATGAACGGTCATCCTAATATCATTTCATAATTGTTAGCCTTTTCAAATTTATAGATGGCTAATGTGTGTTCAAATTCAACTCCACAGGTGGTTAATTTGATCTTTTCTAATATTCCTAAGGGTTTCTCCACATGAACGTCTGCTAATTGGAGCTTCATGCATGTGGGTCGTAAGGCAGGCTTTCCCCATTTCTCCCAAATCTCCTTGGTGGCAATTCCTACTCCTTCTCCTGTGTCTAGTATAGCCTTGGTCATGTACCCATTGTAAGTGACAGGTAGACATGTATTACCTTCGTCTCCTTCACTAAATTCTCCCACCTTATCTACTGGTATTTGTATCTTCGATGGGTTTTCTTTTCCCTTGCTTTCCTTTTCATCCTTCTCGTGTCCTAATTCTAGTTGACCTGCTAATTGTTTCCATAATTGCGGTTTAACACGGAGTAGTTCTTCCACAGTTAGTTTGCATTGTACTTTTGTCTTTTTAAGTTCTGTTAGATTGTGTGAATTCTGATCTGAGCTTCCTTTTCCTTTTCCTTGTACTGTGGGTGCTCGGATTATCATAGATTCCTTTTCGTATTCTCCCATGTAATTTGGTAGGGTTGAAATGCTCTGAGCTTCTTCTCTATTTCAGTCTAGTCTTGATACTTCCTCATATACTTCTTCCATGTTGGGATTTGGTTGATAAACTTCCACATCTAATTCCTCAAAGGGAGGCTTAGTCACTCCATTCCTCTTCCATTGTTCTTATCAGATTCTATTCCACAATTCTTTTGGCCAGTCAGCCTCTAAATCAAGTATTGTTGACATAGGTTCGTCATGGGTTTTCACTCGCTCACATTTGTCATCCTTCTCTTTAGGTTCTTTATCCTTGGCTTTAACACACTCCTTGTATTGCTCCTCTGCTATCCTTGCCTTTGGAAGGGCTGGGATAGTCTTTTCTAGGGTTGCTTGTGTTACCTCTATAAGTTTCCTGCATATAGCAAGCCTCTCTTTTTCTAATTCTCCTTGTGGATAAAGCTTTTTGTGTTGTTCCACATTTGGTCTGTCCTTAATTCTAGCCTGGTATGCTTTTAACCACATGTCTAAGTCATCTGGTTTTGTATCGGCTAGAATTGATCCTGGTTTCTCTAATTCTTGAATAAGCGATGGAATGAGAACTTCTTCCCAAATCTCTAGTTCCTTATGCTTCTTACTGCTTCTTGTTTGTTTCGTATTGTCTTGACTTTTGTTTTTCATCCAGTTCTCTTTGAGCTTCTCTCTTCTTTCCTTCCATTTTTGCGTTTTCATGTTCTGGGTATTCTCATGTGGGTCCTCTGAATCTTCTACTGTTTGAATTTTGGGGTTTACGGTTCTATTGTTTTCTTGTTCCAGCTTTGGTTGTTTTTCTTCTCGTTCCTTCGTTTGAGCTCGTGTAATGGCCTTTAAGGGCACGGTGTATTCCTCCTCACCTCCAAGTGCTTCTATCACTTCAATTACATTAATAGGTGCAGTGTCTTGGGCCTTAGTGGGATTCTTTGGGCAGTCTCTGAAAAGATGTTCCTTCACACAATCATTGCAATACCCTTCCCAAGTTCTAGGAGCCGGTGGATTATAAGGCCGAGTACATTCTCTATATAAAATGATCTCCTCCACACCTATAACACGATCCTCTCGGCACTAGAGGTCTAATGGATGGTCTCCCAGGTGCGGGTGCCTTGGGTGCAGTGTACATTAAAGTAGCCACCTCCGTTCCATAGGCATGGTCATAGCCTTCATATCCATGGTATGTTGGGTCATTTGCTAGTTCATATTCAAACATATTGGTTTCATAGGGATAGTAATCTCCTTGGGATAGCTCGTATCCAAGGTTTGCTGACTCTACACTGGTCATGGTTGAGGCTGGTACTATGGCTCTTTCCAAGTTTTCTTCTGGTTGGGCGTACTTCACAGGTACCACATGTTGGGGCTGTGATAGTTGTGGTCCTAACACTGGTTGGGGTTGTGGATATTGTGCTTGCTCGTATGGCCCATGGGTAGGGATTGTGCATGGGCATATCTCTACCTGGCTCTCTAAGTGGATATCCATATGGCGGATACTAAGGTGGTTGTAGAGTTCGTGCGTGCTTATTGAATGGGAAGTTTTTTGTGGTGTGATTGGTGTATTTTTGTTCTATGAGGCAATACAAGGTGGCTCCTTGATGGGGATGTCTATTGTAAGGATATGTCTGCGGTACACCTATTCCTCCTCGTACACACATGTGCGTGGGGTGATCTCCTCCACATAGACTACACCTTCGCAACATGGGTACTCTTAGGGGTTGATGTTGATAGTTTCTCTGTCCTTGGACTCCTAATTTCTTTGCCACTAGCTCCGCTAATTCCTCCACATTACTAGAATTGGAAGTAACCGTACTCTGAGAGTCTTTTGATTTAGTGGGGTTGGGCATACTCTTCAGATCATCCGCTAGGTTGTCCTCTAAGTCAATACATTCCTGTAGGCATTCGCTCAATGTCTGTAGCCTCTTTATGTATACTAGCATTCTTAGAGTTCCATTCGTTAGTCCATCCAAAAATAATGATATCATTTTTTGTTGCATAGGTCTTTCTACTACCGGACAACTATCCACATATTGGTTGAATCTTTGCGCAGCTGTTTTCACGGTTTCATTAGGGTTCTGCTTAAAACTATGGATTAGAGACGCAGAATTGTGTTTAATCCCTCTCTTAGTTAATTCCCCAATGAATTCTTGAAAGAATTGCTCCATATTTCCAAATTGGTTGGGGTCTAATGGCTAGAGCCAAGTCAGAGCCGTTCGTGTGAGGGTGAGTCCGAAAGACTCATACTGCACGAAGAAGTCGTCTACTTGTTTCGCTCTTAAAACTTGTTTAAATTTAGCAATGTGATCATAAGGTTCTCCCAATCCATCATAATGATTCCTCACGCATTTGGCCACCTGAATAGGTCTCAATCTTCTCATTGGTTCTGGCTGTCTAGGCATTACAGGGAAGGCGGGAACCGCTGGTCAAATTGGGGGTATTCTTGGATGCACTCCTATTGGTGGTCGTGGCCTTACTGGTGGTCGGTATTGATTTCCTACTCTTGGTGGGTCTGATTGTGTGGTTGCACTCCGAGAGTTGCAAATTATACATGAGTTTGGTTCGGAACGCTCCGTTGGCTAGTTTGTCCCGACATTGTGTTCTCTACCTCATGTTGTGTTCCGAAGGGGTTCTGAGAGGTGGTTGTCTGTTCTCGTGGTGAAAATATAGGCAAACCCATATACTTTAGTCGAGATCTATCTATGGCATCAACAAGCCAATACCTTCTTGGGTTTTCTCCAGATATGTTACTCTAGACTCGTCTTCTGGATCCTTTAACTCATAAAACGTCATCGGACTTTCTTCTCTTCCTTGGGCCGGTGAGTCAGTTTGAAGTAACAAGTCCGATCCATGGATCAAATAGACTTGCAATAGGTAGTCGTCTTGAGGTATCAAGTCCCCTCTCAAGACTCGCGTCACATGGGACTTGCCTCTAGGGGTCGTCACTAACTCCTCAGGGTTTGGTCTCCCTGAGTTTTCTTGTCCCACTAACTCTCCCCTCTCATTGATCAAATCAGGGTATTCAGTCACTATGTAGATGTGACCCAGCTTGTCCATGTATGCTCCTCCTTCATACTTAACAGCCGGTCTGGGCACAATTGTTGCATCCATGGAAGTCACCATCCTAGCCACAGATCTATTTAAACTATCCAGATAGATGGGGATCTCATGGGCATTTGTAGAAACATACTGTAAAGAAGTGTGATACTCTCCTACAATGGTCATGAAGTTTTCTCCGGGAGTGGGACCCTGCATGTCTTCTGAATCCATAGGTATCTCTTCCTCTGAGTCACTAGAGGTGTCTGAATAGATAGAGCAGTGACTGCCCTGAGCGGCCCTTCCAATGGAAGATATGACACTTCTCCAGCTACTTAGAACCCTTCTTGACCTCAAGTTCCCCATAGAACTACAATAGGGCCCTCAATTTTGTCCCTTAGGAGAACAGAAGAAGATGGCAATAAAACACTCTTGGACAGATAGAGGGGGATATGCTCTAGTTTATATATTATAGATGAAATTTAAATACACCTTCATGGTGGGCACTATCTTTCTGTAGTATTTCAGAACTGTTGAAAAGAAGAAAATATTTTCAATTATGTTATATTTCTAGGTTAGAAGATATCAAGAAAGCATCGCTAAAGAATTCATGGTTTTTGCCATTTTTATCCAAGTAATCTGGAGGTTCTTGATTTTACTTTTTCAAGAGATGAAGATGAGGAACACTTTATTGTTGTGTGTGCAACTCTTCTCCTATCCTTTATATCCTCTTTCTCCCAAAATAGCAATGATTGGGAATGCTCTAGTGTGGACATATTGTGGCCATCATGCACATTCATTCCCAAATTTAGTCCTTAGGTATCTTATGATATCTCTTGAGCTAGGGGCCTTGACTATGCTTAGCCCTTATTCCACATACACATGGAAAGGTCTCTATAGACCAACGTCCAACACTCTCTCCCCCTTCTAAAGATCATTGTCCTCAATGTTCAATGAGGAAAACTACTTGTGAACTAGAGTTTATTATTCCCAAGTAGAATCTATAAGCATTGATTTTCTTCCGGCTACTAGAAACTCATGGATGACATGGTTCCTCAACCCTTTCTGTCTCCTATCTAGTATCCTATTTGGAGAATGATATGTGATGTCACTTTTTTGCAAAGAAAAAATACCCTCTATTAGATTGTCCTCCCTAGGAACATACTTTCTAAGTTTACCGACATGAAACATTCGATGGGTTCTAAATTTGGAGAAAGATCTAATT